>JAFMSR010000016.1:20818833-21106333 GCA_022818135.1 Saxidomus purpurata
GCAGACGAACACTCTAGCAGACGAAAAACGCACAAGTAAATGTCATCCACTTCACAGCGCGTCGGAGAATCTAAGAGAGAATGTCGTTTCCACAACAAATTCGTTTCTCGCGCAACCAGGCGCATGCGCAGTACTTGTCATTCCGCAAGCGTTCTGTCACTTGGAAACATTTAAACAAAACAAGTAAACGTTTCTATAGCAACGCACCATTTTTCATTAGCGATCTCCGGAAGCATCGATTTGAAAATCGCGACTTTTGCCGTGTGTCGATCACCGATAATGAAGCACCGAACAACAACAAGTGATAATAAAGATTTCGATAAAAACGTAAACAATATCGTTCTATAACTCTTTTTTGAGGTGTATTTAAAACTCGGGCATATTATAACTCTATGTAGTTGATTACTACAGCGAGACAAAATTATTAATATTACATACTTTTAGAATTTGCATGTAGATTAATTGGGACAAGATATAGATTTTACTATAATGGGCTACGACAATAGAAGCTAATGAAGTAACGAGGACAGCTTTTAATATCTCATTTTGCCATGCGGAAAAAGGTTAGATTCTAATGGCAGAGTATCCCTCAATAATTACTACAATCAATTTACTAGCTTGCTCGAGGACAAAGGTGTAGATTAATCATTAGTCTTTTTTTCTGTAAAGAACAGTAATGGCTGATAAACATTGAACAGGAGATAACTTATTTTATCCAATTAAATGTATTGCGCATTTACCAACTTTTACATTAGATTATTATTGGATAAACAGGAAAAATATTTGTTGTTCCGAGATCAGTATAATAGCAGGAGAAAAACATTTCTCCATTTTAGAAATAATACATACATTCAATATAACATCTGCTGGTAGCAAGCGATCATGTCTTTTCGGCCAGTGCAGAGCACGATCAGCTTGCACATCCATTCAGTCTTGTAATGATCTACACTGTTCCTTATTCAATCAGTAATTTTTCACTGAACAATATTTAAAAAATTATTGGCAATGACTTAATTGAAAGATAGACTTGTCTATTTAGAAATTTAGCATGATACCGTATACCTATTTTAGATACTTAATCCTGATTGGTCGGTAGCGATTAGATGTCGTGTGCAAAAGAACGTGTAGGACAGCAGCCAATGAGTATGAACATAATTGTGAAGAAAGTAAAAAGTAATAAAGATAAATAAATTGATAAAAGAGAAATTGAAACAAGAGCTGTCCCTCACAAGTGACGAATGCCCCCGAAAGAGGTGCCTCACAGTCTGTGTCCTCTCCATGTGCTCAATAAATGTGCTATGTAATTTTAAAATCCTTCCATGCATGACAGAGTAATCATGCATACAGTATTCCATTACTTTAAACACTAAGTGTGACCTTGACCTTTGAGGTAGGGACTTGGGTCTTGCCTGGACACATCCGCTTGATGTGCTAGACATTTGTGCCAAGTTATTTTAAAATCCTTCGAAGCATAATAAAGTTATAGTCCGGACACAAATGTATGCATATATACAGGATTCCATTACCTATAAATTCTAAGTGTGACCTTGACCTTTGTGGTAGGGATGTGGGTCTTGCACGCGACACGTCGTCTTGATGTGCTAGACATTTGTGCCAAATTATTTTAAAATCCTTCAAAGCATGACAAAATTACAGTCCGGACACGAATGCGTGCATATATGCATATATAGAGGAATCCATTACCTTCAAACTCTAAGTGTGACCTTGACCTTTGAGGTAGGGACGTGGGTCTTGCACGCGACACGTCGTCTTGATGTGCTAGACATTTGTGCCAAGTTATTTTAAAATCCTTCAATGCATGACAAAGTTACAGTCCGGACACGAATGTGTGCATATATGCATATATAGAGGAATCCATTACCTTCAAACTCTAAGTATGACCTTGACCTGATATAGCTGGGTTACAAACAATGCCTTTACATCTTTTTGTACCTTTTTGCACTAATTCATGTGGTAAAGTTAAATATAGTATGTTCACAATTCTAATTGTTTCATTGCTTCTTGCCAACAGTCATATCAATTTAAATAAAGCCGCGGCCTTTTCACTATTTGCACCTGTCTTTGTTGTTAGTTGTCAAAGCCATCATATAGCAGTTTTTTACTACCGAGGTGTGGCAGTTGTTGTAGGTCAGTGTCTGTAAATAAGTTCAACTTTGTGCCTACAGCAACACGTCCTTTGAAAACCCAGACAAACAACGGATCAGAAATAGTTAATGTATGAAAAAAAAACTTTTGCTTATCAAACCATTTGATGGTTCCTTATCGTCGTTTGAATCTAGAGTTTAAGTCACTTTTATTGTAAGTTTCCTGGAACTCTTCAAGACCTTAATTAATGGAGAGTGACACGAGAACATTAGTTTTAATTGGAAAACTTTTAAATATATGTGTTTTATAGAACCTTCTGTAGAGGAATTGCTGAAAAAAAGAGTACAGTTTCTGGAAGGTGACAGCAAAATAGACCTTTTTGCATAAAAAAGAGTGAACAAAATATGACGTCTTGAACGCCATTAGAAAAAACTTTAAACTACAAATGAGTGCTTGGCTATTTTTGTCATGGTAAACATTCATTTTCTAAGTCGTGTCAGCAATTTTGAACCCTTTTTCAAGGTAAAATACCTAAAGAGTTTAACCTTTGGAAATGTGTGACGAGGAAGTCACGAACCTCCACATTTCAAAAAAAGCTCGAATCTTTATGAAAACATTTGCCACAGCAGTGTATGTCTTCATTTCGTTCAATAATTTTCACTATCTAATATCTAACAGATCTGATTGCTAAAAAAGCCGGACCGTGAAAATAAATCACGTTATTTGGCCAGATTTTATCCCAACCTTCCTCACAAGATAAACAAAATATATTAATCATAGGCGTATAACAAAGTTTTTTTAAATACACGTTGAAGCAACTGAAATAAATTGTCAACCTAAAATATCACTATGAACTATCAAACTGGAATAAAATATATTTCAGCAGTTAGATTTAGATACAAAATCAACGTGGAGCCGTTTTAGCGTAATGGTTGCGCGTTCGCCTCGTAATCGGAGGGTCCAGGGCTCAATCCCAACCAGTGCAAAAAAATGGAAGTGTCATATACTTCCCCTCTCTCTCTCTCTCTCTCTCTCTCTCTCTCTCTCTCGTTTCGAGATTGATTCCATCTCGAGAGCGATTGATTTAAGTTGTAAGAACTTGTTTCGCAAACGTGATTAAATAAATTATTATATAAATTATTTTGACAAAACTGACTGGTAAATCATAGCTTCTGTTAGATACCAGTATGAATGAAAGTCAAACTGGGGTATTGGCGAGCTCACCAGGGGAGAGATCCCACGGGCGGCCGGGACTGTATTATATTATATAACAAAGTATATTTGCTTTAGGTTTAAAACCCTTAAAATGCCGGAAAAGGCAATAAATACAATGAATAAAAATGACTTCATTTGGCCTTGAAATTAACTGTGCTACGCGTTTCACACAATTTTTCAGACACAATTGTAGTGAATAACGTTGTTTACCAATAAACGTTTAACACTGATTAAGATAACTGAACTATCAAATTTTTAACTTACATACTTACAAAACCTCAACTGACACAGTCATTGAAAAAAACTTGACCTAGTTAGCTCGGTAAAGAGTAGTTTATACTTAAAAATTGTGTTTACGTGTTCTCAAATATTGGTGCGCGTGTGTCAAATCAAAATTTGCGTTGTATTTCATAATGATTTCCGTTTCTTGTACTTCGACCTTCTCACAGGAAAAAAACAATTAGGACCGTGGATTAAGGTTGATGGATATCACGTTTTCAAATGAGTGCTGAAAAAGTAGTCCGCAGGATTTTAAACTTAACCTAGCTGGCAGCAAAAGATTCCGCCTTTTGCAACTAGTGCAGCTCATGATCAGCCTGCGCATCTGCTATTCAGTCGGTAAACTAGTTTATTTAATTTAGATTGCGAAACATGTTATTACAACTTATATTTATCGCGTCAGATGGAATCAACTTCGAGAGAGAAAGAGAGGCACTGGTGGCGATCGAACCTTGGACCCTCCGATCCCGCGGCCAATGCCACTGCACCAAAGCAGCTCCAAAGTGAATATTCAGTAGGCAATCCTTTTATAACATAGGTACTGTTCAAATTGAAACATAAAAAAATAAAATGATAAAATTAATAAGTGTAGGAAGATATAAAGAGCAATATATACTTGTTTAACATTAAAGACCGAAGAGTAAATTGAAAAAAGGAATTTCTTTCCCTTAGTATCACCTTGAATCTATTAGAATTTACACGTCTATGAATGTTATATTCTTCACCTCTGTGACGGTATTGACATAATATTGTATGAAACATAATATACCATTTACACCATAAAAGGGGTTACCCTGCTGAGGCCTAAAAAAGATAAGATTAATAAAGTCATGCCTAGATACACTCAAACACACCGCGCACCCACAAAAAGAAACGAATCCTCAAACTATGGGAAAAGTCAGCAGACCAAAATACACAATGTCAAATGCAAAAGTGAATGCCAGCAAATACACAATGCAGACACAAGACAAAACAAAAATCAATCGCAGATATAATTAACAGGTTGAATCCGGGAACTATCAGTTACACTAAATATGTAAAAACACGTTAACATTCTCTTCCATAAGAGAAAATTGTGTGAATAAAGTACATCACCGCTGAGTTCAGTTTTAACATGAGCAACGCCGTGCAAGCACATAAATCAATGCATTATAACTTGAAACAGAATGAAGGACTGTGCACCAATGTACTTCATAACTTTCCTGAAGTCTTAACCTTAAAGGGCACGATACAAGCAAACGAAGAACAAAAGTCCACCCTCCTCCGCCCCGTGTAGTGCAAGCAGGACCTAGCAAAAGAACATAATGGAGTCTTAAACTGAAATAGTCATAGTGGTATCATACAGGGCAGTATAATACCAGCTGGTAAAGCACTCAGCATGAATCTCTATTGTTCTACCAAACAGCCATTCAAATAGGTCGTGGCTTAACTTATCTTACGGAGTTTGTAAATAACATCTCCACCGTGACTAGTAATCATTGTTTCGCTTTCTTTATAAGGGCTTTGTATTTTCATTTCATTTATTTACTCAAAATATTTTATTTTGGCTAGTCCAAGGTATTAAAAGAAGGTTAATCATTTGCTCCCATAATTTTCCTGTTTAATTTTGTTGTATTTTGCATTTTGTTTGTTGCTTTTTGTATACTTTTTGCTGTTTTGCTTTGTATGATTCTTGCTGTATTTTGTCGTTTGAATTGTAACATGTGAGCTGGGGGTTTTTATTGTTATTTTGTCGTTTTCATAATTTGTGCTGAATGTCTTTACTTCATGAAAATTCTCAAGTTTATACTGGAATAATTAGATTAATCGCAAACACCTAATTGTAACAACTTTTTAGTCATGTTGTAGTTTCTTTGTATAGAAATCTGCTAACTTGGAATATTCCCTAACATAACGTATAAGCTGTGATATGCAGACTCCGTATTACGATTGCCATCCATATGTGGAGACTAAAGTATTAAAATGAATAATAATAATAATAAAATCTTTATTTCAAGAAGGTTACACAAATACAAATGTAGACATGTATACGAAAAGAACATATGTCACAATCTCGTTGTGGCCTTCCGTAAATACACACACACACACACAGACAAACAAACATAACATATACAAACATTCTAAAAATGCAAATATACAGATGCACACAATCTCACGCACAGTCTTAGACGATTTTTCCCCATTAGTAATGCTTCAATACAAGTATAAAAATGAGGCTTCTTGGTCGATGTGTTGGCTTTCTTTAGCTCTTACGCCTCCAGGTATGACTGTGTGCTTACCACATCATAAAAGTAGATGCTATTGATGTTGAAAATGTCATTCAAATATCTGGATATATTGTTAAATGTATCAATTACATTACTTTGTGCTTCACTGGACATACTTTAAAAAGGTCCCTTTCACCACAGTACACACATAAATCAGCAAGTAAAGGAGCGCTTTTGGGGTCTCATCCAGATATTAAGCTAACATAAGTGCTCTTTTGGACGGACCTTGATAAAATTCTCTTCAAATCAAAAGGAGCGCTTTTAGATCCCATAGGATTTAAGACAAAACTGACAGTATACTTTATTACCACATCCTACATATATTTTATACAAATAAAAGACTAGAGCATCGTATTCCGTAGTCTGTACATTGTAACCGTTGTATTTTGCAGTCAATGATAAAAGCTTCGGTTTCATTGCATGCTAGGAAGAAAGTGTTTTCTTTCTCTAACCAATGTCGAACGAGATGCTTCCATATTTCCTGACACTACCTTCTTCATTTTCAACCCGTACCTGTTCAGGTTTTGGTAATATGTATTGTTTAAAACATAATTAACTTATAAAATGAAACGCTGTTCATCTTCCGTGCATTCACTGCTGCAAGAGTTTTACATGCTTACTTTAAATGGTTTATTATCTTGGCCATGGTGATTTTGCAAAACTTTGCATGAGCCTTAAAACATCTTTGCTCTCAAAACATAGTTTCTTTTCCAGTTAAGTAATACATGTACTTGTTTTTAACACTTGGAATATATATGTTTGGAATATATCTAAAATCACGATAATTATGAATTTTTGTTATATCTTCCTGCTTTATCTGGAATTTCTTTGTAAGTGTCACGTTTTAGGTTTTTGGGTTTTTGATCTACATTTACATTTAATATGAATTGCTGTTTATGATTTATTCGCATTTTTGCCCAGTATTGGGCTCACGTGAAGGTATCGTAAAATGCAGCTACCATAAGAATTGCGGTTGAGTTTATGCTTGAGTGAAGTTTGTAAAATATCATTAATAAAATACTCATATTTTAAAGTCTTTATATTTAATAATTTTCAAACAGTATTTTTCAATCTTGATTCTTTCTTTAAAGTTGTGAACCTTCTTTAAGGAATGTTTTACGACACCTTAGTGGATTTAGAGACTATTAATTATTGTTTCCTGTTAAGTACATTTACTCACTTTGAACACATTACTGGATACTTGTCATAAGTTATTTTGTACATTTCAAATCAAAATATTTTGGGTCATTGTTAAAAAAATATGGTATTCGGCCAACCAGACACCTCTTAACCATGCCTATTTCCGTGAACAAACCTAACATATAAATAATGTCGGAAATAGTTGACTGACATTGATGCCTGTTAGCTAAGCATGAAGTCTTGACATTTACCTCACATATCATACATCTTTTGTGTTGTAAGTAGTTGCAAAAAAATCCATAGGCATAGTCAAGTGGAATGAAAAATGTTAATAACCGATGATACAATGAACTAGTAAATAAGTCAGTGAACTCATTAAAAAGGGACCAATGTCTTTAAGTGGTTCTATTTGTAGTGAGGTTTTGCACAAGAGTTTTCGGATTCATTACTTTTTCATTGTCGTCACGTGGCAACATTGATATCATTATCCGCGTAATTAGTTTGACTTCAGTTATTTAAATAAATTTATGATTTGGTTTTTTGAACATGATTATAAAATAACTAGACAAGAAAAAGGGCAGTCAGTGATATTGATAGTTTGCTATAACAAGGGATGCCTGTTAATTTGCTCAAGGTTGTTTGTTTGTTAGATGTGCTTATGGTCCACCATCCTTATTCAAGGTATATATGGTGCGACCTTATGTTTTGTTATGTAATGTATACTAGTATATGGTGAGACCTGCTAATTAGCTTCAACCTTGTCATTTAGTTTATGTAGTTTTCCATCAGGCAATCAAAGCATACTTTGTAGGTGCTGGTTATTTGCTCCAACCCTTCTTTAGTTTATGTAGTTTTCCATCAGGCAACCAAAGCATACTTTGAAGGTACTGGTTATTTGCTCTAAGCCAAACAAGGGTTGGCGATAATCACTGATGTTTCTTAAACGTTCAAAGCATGACTAGATACATATTCATATTTTATATAAAATTGTGTTTGCATACATGTAGGTTTCTCTTTCTTGTATGGTTCAGCTTTCATTGAACATTGCAAAGTAACTGCGAAATTCAATGTTGGTCTAGGAAAGCTTGTATCAACAAAATTGCAACTGTTTTAGTGTGACGAAAGTTTGTACAAATGAAAGAGTTTTGCAATAACCTTCTGTGTTTATATGTATACATTTTGACGTCCATGCACTTGGTAGTTCAGTTTTAAAGAATTTATTATATATTGACAACTTGTATAAGTTCGTAGAAAATATGTGCTCTAATATCAATACCTACTCGTAAAACTACAGTTGAAAACGTTTTTGAATATTTTCCCAGAAATAACTGTTGCGTTATTTTGACATTTGCGAATGTATATTTAAGCTGTTCACACACATATTTTGGGTGAAAAAGTAAAGTTCGTCTTACTGTCTGAAATAAACATATTTTTAGAACGAATCATCAAATTATAAAGTGCCAGTATAAATTCAAGTAAAGTATTTATGTATTTTTGAAATTGTGCGCTGCCAAATTATAACTTGCAAACGTTTTTGAAACCCTACTATATGTATAACTATAATAATTATAGTGTAGCGATGCTTGAAACCCTACTATATGTATAACTATAATAATTATAGTGTAGCGATGCTTGAAACCCTACTATATGTGAAACTGTGGGGCTAGCAGCTTTGATAATTGTGTAAAGTGTCGCAAATGTCATTATCATTAAACGGTCAACCGTTGAAAACATGTTGACATTGTTCATTACGGGTAAGATAGTGTTTTTATGTTATAGGTATCTTTGCTTTAAGCAACGCCGAAACTGACAGTGGAAATACGCATGTGCAATACACCACACACAACGAGTCGAGCAAAGACATTCAGGTAGCTTATGCATCTGAACAGTTCGACAAAAACTACAACATTGACGATGATACCGTATCAAACATCGCAAACCACGACGATGCTTCAATAGACAGTGAGCCGGGTGCAACCGGCCAGGAGCAGGGGGGAAACAGTGTCAATATAAATCACAACGACACCTTTGTTTCTGACGGAACGCAGGATGACGACTTCTCTAGTGAAGAAAAGGCGACGGACAGAATAATGTACGACAGAATACGGCTTCCTACTTCACTTAGACCAAAGCTGTATAATATCACAATCCAGCCGTTCGTTGATGTGGTTGATCCCAAAGACTTTACATTCTCATGTAAGTATTGTCTAGTTAACAATGATAATCGTTCTTTGTATACATTGTTTAACGACAGTAAACAACGTTTTGGGGTTATTTAAATTATTTTTCAAGTAAAAATCCAATTGAAATAGGTGTGTGTACAAAAGGGTAGAGGAAATAATAGATTTTAACCCAATACACTAAATTCTTTCTGCTACCAGTACGAAAAACTAGCTTTCCAAATATTACTTTTCTTATTTTGACTGGGAGAGCCTTTTTGCATGCAGGAGTTGCTTCCCTTCCACTGCCGAAATCTCTACCAACAACAACACAAGGTAGATCACTGCGAAGAAAGGAACTATTATTTTATCAGTCCGATGTTTTTATTTCTAAAGCACCAACTTCAAATACGAATGTGGCATTATCATCACAACTTTTATAAAACTGTCATCAAAAATACACAATATGCAGTAAGATGCGCATAATGTCACTTTAAGTATTTTATGTTACAAAAGGTGATTCAATGTAAGACGTCACTTAAGAAATAATATAGATCTACTTGATTTTTGATTCTAACATGACTAGATATTACAAAAGAGGAGCAAGTCGTGTGTGAATTTGACGTAACAAGAGTCTTTTGCCAGTCCGTGCGTCAAAAAATTGTTTATTGTAGAACAACTTGTTCTTAAAATACTCTTTGTTTTCAAGGACTGCACATTATGTTGGCTTTCATCATGACATTTGACTTAGTAACACAAAGCTATATACATTGTATTATATTTTATTTATTACTAATCGTTCACCCAGCTCTTGTATCTTGAAATTAAAACCCTACATTCAAATGAAAATGAACTATTTAGTTTCGTTGTACAAGATATTGATAGCTCTAAATGAAAGAGAGAACGAGTGGCGACTGATAAAGATATCAATATTTTGCGAGATTTAAAAATAAATACCACAAAATTAACCACTTTTTCATTTTAGGTGAGGCCATTATACACATAGATTGCATCAACTCTACTGATATGATACTGCTTCACGCTGTTGATCACATCGTAACGTATATTTCCATTGAAAATGGAACATGGAAGTTCGAAATAAGCGAATGGTGGAGTAACGACGAGTTACAGATGCTGCTTCTGAGGTCGAGCTATATGCTCCTGGCAGGACACGGCTATACTTTAACCATTCGTTCCGTCAGCAGTATGTCGGAGTCGTTGCGCGGGTTCTATTACAGTCCATACAAGGAAGGAGATCAGACAAAGTATGCACTTCGTTTTCTACCTGTTTATACCATTAAAATGCTACCTTGACTTTGGGGAAGAGGATGCGCAATCCACTCAAGTGATTTTTACTAATCTATTCATTCTCGATTGCGCAAGAAGTTCTTTTAACTTAGATTCTTAGATCAATCGTTCTTGAGATTCAATCCATATGTTATCAACCTCGGAGGGAGGGGGAGAGGGGCGGGGGAGGGTTATTTCCTCTTACAGTAAATACCTACGAATAGGGTCATAACCTCTAACTAGAATTATAATCAATTGATCTCTTCATTGAGACATTTCACTGATACATTTTGTACCATTATCTTTAAATCTTTGAATGGCCTTCCATTTTTATGTGTCTCTATTGTACGTGAAAGTAACTGACCGCGGTTGAAACGGGCGTTAAGCCCCGATAAACGAAGTTAGTTGCCACAAGCTACGTACTAAATGTTGGTCAACGGTAAAATTTACGACTTAATTTTTTTTATATGCATTGCTTAATCAGGTTATACAACATTTTTTTGTCTGAAGACTAAAGAAATACGTATTCCAGGTTAATGTGGCATATAATGAGATAACAAACTTCCATATTCCTTGCATTTAACACAGCTGTTACAAGAAACGGGGTTTGAACAATATGTAAAGTAGTAGAAAATACGGTAACCGAAGTAGACAATTTAAAAAAACTGTTTTTTCCGTTAATATGAAGAGGCATTTTTGTAAAAAAAGTCAAGATATACACCTAATCGCGAAGTGTTTTTATGTACATGTAAACTAGTCTAGAGTGTACATTGTTCATGGTTTCGTCGCACCTTGTTATCAAAGAAGATTTCAAGACATTGTGTTTTAATAGACTACTTTTGTGACCTACTTTGAAATTCAAAATGGCATAATGAATGTCTTGTGGTGAAATGTTTTAATGTAATCAATGTGAAATGGCAGGATGCGTTTCTATATCTCTAATATCACGCTGGTCCATATTCGGAGATAAGCGCGCAAAAGGGCAAAAGATGATGGTGTAGGAAACCATGATGTGACTCAATTAGTTGCCACAACAACGAATCTTATTTGCAGATTCAATATTTTTTTACTTTTAAAGGAATTGTAGGAAAGAAGATCTTGCTTTCATAAATTTTTATGAATTCAAGAAATATTTTAAAGGAATTCTGATTGCAATGTACTAGCGTTAAAGTTGTTGTAACTTCATTTCCTATTTTAATGTTTATCACATTCTGTCTGGATTGTCTAATTTGTAAAAAAAAATACTAAAAATACAACTGTGGAGAGAGACTAAATTATAAATATGATGAAAACTAATGGGTATCACCTAACTTTCTTTCTTATTTTAGTTTTTTTTATATACACAAAACATATTTGGAAATAAGTGGGAGGTGTCAATAATCAAATAGAAATTTTAAGATATTTTGAAAGATTTTGTTTTGTTTTAATGGCGTCAAAATCATGTGGCATGTACAGTGTATCATAAGATGCAAAACAATAAAAATAAATTCGCGATATGAGCACAAAATAAAGCGTAACAAAATCACAACAGGATAATGTGTACTATTGTTAAAAAGTATGTTAGGTAAAGGTCATTACAGTAAACCCCGTATATAACGACTCCGGATATAGCAAACATCCGGATATAACGAATATATTTTTCTCTGGCCGAGGGTTTCTTCTTTCTTCATTATGTATGAAAATGTTACCAGTACATGTATATGGATATAACGCACTTCGGATATAAGGAACACATTTAAATGGTTCCAAAGGGTTCGCTATAAACGCAGATTACTGCATCATTTCTTTGTAAAAGTACAAGTATTACTAACTCAAATCAAAACAACTATATTCACTCAAAAGTCCTTTTTTCTGTCAGGTTACATATATGTAACTACATGACAATAACAGCTATAAAAATGTGTGAGCATTTGCATAATGTGTCTACAGGTTTTGTTTTTCAACACCTTTGGAACCTGTGAATGTTACCATGGCTTCCAGTCTTGATATGTGGACTATACTATTTTATTTTATTGATAATACATTTGACGACGGAATGGTTTATTATTTGGAACGAGGTAACTAAGGAATGTGCACCAGATGACATCTCGTTTGATATAGCATTTTTTTGAATTTCAGTTCAAATGGTGTATTAGGCATTTTAAAGGATTGGTTTATTTCTATTACGATAAAATGATACACACTTTATCTACGATGAAGTTACTGATAGATAGTTAAAATCCTGTAAAATCCTGTTTTGTTGAAAGCGCCCTTCGAAATGACACGAAACTCAAAATTTGTATGTAACATTTTAAAATATGATAATATGGGACAGACAAAGATTGATTGTACAGAAATGTAACATAAAATAAAGAAAATATCATACGTATATTATATTGCCATAAATATAGAAAACTTTTAGAGTTTTAGAGATGTCATGTAAAGAAACACCAAAGTATGCTCCAACTCAGTTATTTCGTATCCTTAGAACGTATAAACTATTCTAGGACAGACAAACATTGATGGTACATTGTTTTTCTTTTGCTTTCTGATGTTCCAAGTAGTACATGCATTGAATGACTCCACTGACAGGATTATAAACTATTACATATGGCTTTAAAGTCCGGTGCTGCACAAGTCCACCAGGTTGTCACCGTTGTCAACGACCTTGGCACCATAAGGAAACTGTTTCGGGTTGTTTAGCTTGGGTTTACGCGCTTTCTCGGTGGCATGGGTTCAGTCTCGCTTCAATTGAACTTTTTGCTAACCATATTCAACACAGTGAGAACGTTTCATTTTTTTACGGAAATCAAGCGTTTTAACTCGGAAAGATTACGGAAGGGTAGGAAGTTTTCAAACTGATAAAATACTATCAGCATGCAAGAATATGTTTCTATTACATGAAATGTCAGCTTATAATGGATGTCGACATGTAAATTAGGCATATGTTAGGAAGAAAGTCAGAAAATGAAATGTATTATTTTCTTAAAAATACGACGAGCGTTTCCTCGTAAAACAAAAGTAAAGGTTATTGTATACATGAAATATATTTTTAATCTAGTTTCAGTAATTTCAGTAAAAATTATGTTCTAAGTCAAATGACAGCAAATATTAAGATAAAAAGAATGAACAGCCAATAATCAAACGTTATAGGTCGACTTTTTCGGCATGAGCTTTACCCATGGCCACTCTGTTCAACGGTTTTCAAACTACTTTTTGTTTTGTATTTAGATATTCCTACAGATATGTAACTTGCATTGGCTAAAATACCCAAAATTCATTCCATAAACAGTAGAGATCATGTTAAGAATGCAGGGATGTGGAAAGTTGTCGCAAAGGTAGAATAGAATCCTTTACCATCGAGAATTTAAAGATTAAGACCAATTAATCATTTTTTCAGGCATATATTTACAACTATGATGGAACCAACAGACGCCAGACGCGTTTTCCCATGTTTTGATGAGCCGGATTTCAAAGCCGTTTTCATCTTCAATATAAAGCGGAAAGAAGGGCACACCAGTTTAACAAATCTACCGAAAAGAATAACACTTGGACCGTGAGATACAAGTGCATGGATAAACCTATAGTTTGATCATTTACATTTGAATTCCCAATGTTTTTTTTAAAGATTCTGCTTAATATAAGTATATATTAGATACCTAGTTCAACAACAACAACAACAGCAATTATAAAACCAAGCAATAATTTCAGCCAAGTATATGATCAGACTTATTTTAGATTACATTTTAGGATCGTCGTCGCCCGTCCGTTCAGGATAAGTTTGTTTACACTCTAGCATCTACATTTTTGAAACAATCAATATAAAACTTGAACAAAATTTATATTGCCACAATACCTCGGATAAGTTCGATTATGGACTTGATCGGATGAGTACTTCCTGAATTATGGCCTCGGATATAACAAAAAATGCAAGATTTAACTTTGTTTACACTCTAGGACCTTCATTACTTCACAAATTCTAAGCATATTTACAGAGAATGTGTATGACCATAAGATCTCGGATAAGTTCAACTAGGGGCTTGATTGGATTTGTTCTTCTAGAGTAATGGCCCTTTATTTAACAAAAAATGTTTACACTCTAGCATGTGAATGACTATAAGATCTCAAATGAGTTCAATTAAAGGTTTGATCGGAGTAGTTCTTCCAGACATATTTACAGAGAATGTGTATGACCATAAGATCTCGGATTTGTTCAATTAGGGGCTTGATTGGATTAGTTCTTCCAGAGTAATGGCCCTTGATTTAACAAAAATTGATTATCTAACTTTGTTTAAACTCTAGCACCTTCATTTCTTCTTTAATCCTGATCATATTTATAAAATCTCGGCTGAGTTTAATTATGGGCTTGACCGGATTTGTTCTTCCAGTTTACACTCTAGTACCTTCCACTTTTCACTTATCCTAATAATATTTACAGAGAATGTGAATGAACATTAGATCTCGGATGAGTTCAATTATGGGCTTGGTTCTTCCAGAGTTATGGCCCTCGATTTAACCAAATTTGTTTTATATTTAGCTCTGTTTACACTCTAGTACCTTCATTTCTTCTTTAATCATAATCATATGTAATCACAAGGCCTTAGTGCTGAGATATTTGGCATGTATCATTGCCTTGTTGGCATCTTCCAAGAATGTTCAAATCATGCACCCCAGGTCAAAATTGACCCTTTCTGCTGACCTTGTATTATAGCCAATGATAGCCAGGTGAGCGATGTAGGGCCATCTTGGCCCTCTTATTAAATATACCTCTTAAAATTCATCCCTATCTGTTTATCTTATTTGTTTTTGTTTGGGGATTTTTTTTTCCATTTATCTTCAGTGATGTTCATCCATTTGATCAATGCAATAATACTTTTATGTGATATTATTTATAAATACATATAATATATATATATAGTGATCAATTAAAGGTTCACTACAGATTAAGGACAGTTTTTCAATGGCAAGTCATTCCTTATGCAAGACACTAAATAATGAAGATTGGCAGGTTAAAATTTAAGAAAGTGTTTGGAACACGAGAAAGTCGTGTATACGTTGAAATCTCAGTTAATCGACAAATGCTACCCAGGTCTTTTTCTTTCTTCAATGCTAGAAATATTGTCATTCTGTGTTTTTTAGATTTCTACTCCCTTTCATTTTTTTTAAATCTTATTTCTGTGCTTTAAGTATTTTGTTTTCCTTCCCTTAATGAATTAATTTATTTATTTATTACTCGTTTATGATAACGCTACAGAAGAGTTAATAATTGTAGGATTAAACTACATATATTTTATTGTATTCATTCTCATTATGCAATGATTGTAAACCTTAGTGTGACGTCACTGTCACATTGTCCTATTACTACTGTAAAATCAACTTTAAATGTTAATTAAGGGCTTGTTGACTTACGCAATAATTTCTTTTTAATTTTAGGGATGCAGACGGGTACTTTACTGACGTATTTGATGAGCCTAGGAACGTGCCTATGTCGTCATACCTCGTTGCGATTGCCATTGGGGACCTTGATAAGCTTACGTCTACAGTAAATAACGTAACGGTGAGTTTGTATGAGGTACCTTTAATAAAAAAAGCATCAAGTACTCGTGTTTCAGTTTCTCACACGGTGTGCATTTACAATTAATATGTAGATATTAGATATCCCCAATACTAGTGTTAAAATGGATCTATTATGGCCACAAACCTGTTGTCTAAAGGGTTATAGTCACCAATAGTGATAATACCAACACTTTAACTGTCTGGGGAAAACACTTACATTTGAAATGAATAATTGCAATTTCATTAACAGGCAAAAGTTGTCTGCTACATAAGCAAGGTAATGCTATGGTTTTCACAAAAATACTTAGATGGATCAAATTCCTCGCAGGATATAGTATACAAAGCCAGAAATACTAGAGAAAATATCCAACTATTTCACCAACTCAATCCCTATACTATATTTTAGTTTTGGAACGAGATGTATTTGATTAACCAGAAATTTATTAGCTATCAGTTCATATCATGTTTATTACATTGACACCATCCCTTTGAGCTTTCGTGTGTTATATTTCGCCGTTTGGATATTAGGCACTTTATAAAGTACACCATGAGAGCTGAACCCTGCTGTGATCTTATTAGAAAGGAAAGGGTAACAAACCAGGGTAACGTAATTTATTTTTCAACGTATTGTAAATAGATTTGCCTCACTTAAAAAGACGTAAGGCTAACATCGTTTCTTGTACACATTGCTTAGATCTTGAATGTTGGCAAATCAGAACAGTCAACGGTTAATTTAGCTTTGCTTTTCTCGTCTCGTCAGGTTTAACCTTATTTGATGCTACTAAATCTCTGGGGAATTTCTAAATTGACAAAAAACTCAATATTTGCCCAAGTCCCTGCGTAATTATTGTCTAATATTGATGCAATTAGGCATTCTAATTTCTCAAGATAACATTTGCACAAACGGGTTTAATTGACCAATACAGGGCTGTAAGTGCAAACAGGGCAGCAAGAAAATTTATACACGAAAGAAAGACATGGATATATACCAAATTTCGGCTTTTCATTTAGTTATACGAATCTTTTTACAATGCCAATGAATCAACAACAATGAACAAACCATGGCTCACTCGTTTATATTCGCATTTTATTGATGTTACATCGAGCTCAATAGTACAATAACGCCTCCACTCGGTTGATCTAAAGACTGAAGAGAAAAAAACACAAGAAAACACAGACAAGCCTTAATGCGTAGAAAAAAAGCCATACAGAGTATGTAGGTTTGATACCCTACTCTAACACTTATATATTATAACGATTAATGGTCTTACGGATGATACCTGAAGTCCATACGTTGGCTTTGGCTTATGAACACTTCCTGTATCTTGTTATCATGTTCTCGCCCCCGAAACCTAAACAAAATTACCTCATCTGGATGGTGCTGTTGCCAATGTACTGGAATTCTAATTGAGTAATGCCGAAGCTAACAAAAAATTGATGTTTTCTTGTTTATGTTGATTTGAAAGATACGTGCTGATGAGAAATCTCCTCAGCTCGTTCCGTCTAATTGTTCTTGATTTATGTGCACGATATAAACCATGCAACGCTTTTTTGCCCAAACGTCACAGGTAACAGGTTTTCTAACCACTCTTTATCATACGAATGCCATTAAATCTCATTACTAATAGACAAAGCCATCTAATTTAGCATTTTATTTCTTTAATTGCTGTATTTATGTATTTGTTTTAAATACATCTGCCACTGATTTTCTTTGTGTGATGTACTTTATGAAAGTTTAAGTTTTAGAATTGATTTCAGTTTCAAACCTGGTGCAGAAGGAGCGAGATCAACAAAACCAGCTACGCCCTGGAAATAGGCATGAAATTCATGGAATTCTTTGAGGACTATTTTCAGATTCCTTATGCACTACCAAAGGAAGGTAAATAGGTTTATTACCTTATTATAAAACACACCTAAGTAGTACAAGTGTTAGTTATTCTATCTACATCTTTTACAAACTCCACCTTTTTTTCTAAAATAACCTGTAATTGTTTAATAGTATGTCCACTGAATAGATACCAACTTCTCACTTACCAACTATAGGCAAGAGTCAAAACACTGTTCACTGTGCTTCTTCAAAGTCGTCAAAAAATGAAGCTAGTCAACCTTTTTGTTTTATATACGTACCAATGGTTATATAAACGTAATATTTTGCATTGTAACTGCGCTATGACTTCCCAAGTGCCAACAAATAGATCTATGGTGCAAATCAAACGTCATGACCACTCTTACAGTATTTCCTGCTTTCCGATCCAATGAAATGATCCCATTTCATTAAAAAAGCAAGATTCATTTTTCATAATGTTTCAGTATCTTCAAAATGAAAAATAATTTGTTCACTTATTATTTTTCCATTGGGGATACTGAGTCAGATATTTGAACCTACCATCTTATATTTTCAATGACATGCTGAGGTGCATTTGATTGAATAAAAACTTAGGGCTAGGGCAATCTGGGTCTATATTATACTTATTGCTAATGTGACTTAGACCTATAATCTGTTGCGATACCTGTAAAAGTGATATTAACTAATAGCTATATTTGCATCAAACATTAGGTATAAAATTATTATATCGTAATAAAATAGTGAAAATTATCTTGACAGATAGCCAGCAATACCGGTTCGATATAACATATGACGCCTTGAAATCAGGCAAGACATCATTTTCAGATCTATATATACTTTTGCGGACCCGGCATGTGAACGCACCAAGGTCATATTTATGACAGCTAAAGATATAGGTTAGACAAATTTAGAGGGTAGCATCAAGTGTGTATTCCTTAATGTAAAAGAGCTTTAACTTGTTTACACTATTAGAATAATAAAGGCACAGAAATAATTGAAATATTATTTTCCTATGGGGTATTGAGTCAATATTAACTACCACTTGCTTTTTATGAGGGAGAATTTGATTGGATCAGAAAGTAGGGCAAACTTAAAATTTGCTTTTGTTGAGATATAGACCTAAATCGGCATACGTAGCTTAGTGATCTTTGTGTCAAACTATAAGTATAAAAGGAATAGAAAACATCATTACCAATCCGGCGTTTATATAACAATTTAGGTCAATATATAATTTTGCGGACCTGTTACTTGACCTAAAAATGGTTGTAATACCATACATCGCTATAAATGATCGATACAAGGCTACAACATAAGTGGCAAGTGCATTTACCTCCAAAAGATATGTGTAGGTCATATTCTGTTATATTTTCGTATTTACTATCTTATGAGGTATACATTAATAATATGGAATGTTTCAATCAATAAGCATAGTTAAATGCGGCCTTTAAAAATTATCTACTGACCTCATAATAAATCTATAATTGTATATTGTATAGTACAATTATAATATGGACAACTATATTATATATTTTGTAGGTTATAGGTTTACATTTCAAAATTATACAAATTTATTTCAAGGGATAGTTTATATATATAGGGCTAGACATATCTCTTTCATGTTACAGTCCTACTTATTGGCAAAATTAGTGGAACAATTATTTTCATATTGCAGATATTGAGTTAATATGAAAACAAATCGTATGTTTTTCATGAAATAGGAGCATTTTATTGGATCGGAAAGCAGGGCAAACCATATAGTTTTATGGTCCTTTTATGAAAGCAATTTTAAAGGATGGTTATCAAACAGTATATCCTCATACAAAACAAATTAAACAAAAACAAACAAAATGCGCTTTGTAGTAACTCAATCAGCTTCAAGCTTTCTTCACAATTGAGCTAAAATAAATAAGTATAAACTAAATAGTGTAAAAATGATATCCAAGTCTTTCGGATTGCTAGCAGCACAATGTATATATAATCATTACGAACAAATAGACATGACTTATTGATTGTCCAGATAATTATTAACCAATAGTATACTACTCAAAGACCAGATTTTGGAAAAAAATTCCTCATTAATTCTAACCAATGGTCACATAAAGATTTACACTTTGCTACTTTATAAATCTCCAACCAAATGTACCTGATAAAACTGCATATGAAGTATATTGATTAATGTCAGGGAAAAAATTCCTTTTTGTATGATGAATGGCGTGTATGCAAGAAATTTTCTACCCAAACCCGTTCTTATGGATATGCCATACGATATTACAGGAACAGCATAAGAGTTTTTCAGTTTGGTGAATACATCCTATGGAAGAGCAGCAAGTTCCTTGAATTCAGTAATAAGAGAACACAGCTAGGGCACGCCCCACGCCTTTTGCTGTAAAAATGCTGTGATAATATTCAAATGATATAAGTTCAAGATACAAATAGTCCCTGAATAATGATTACCAAACTTACCACATACAAAATAAAATCAGACCCCTATCCCACGAACAACATTGTTTTTACTAACTACAGGTTTAAAACGCGTGCCACTTGAATTACACCAATCATTTCACAAAGAAAACATAGTTTGCAGATTTTCACAAATCATTAAACAAATACAACATGGTCTGTAGATTTTTCACCACTTATTTAGCACAAACAACGTGACTTGCAGATTTTTTTCATTTTCAGCAATTAACACAATGTAGTCAGCATACATAAGTTTGTACGCGTACTCACTGTCTATGCTCATACCCCAGTAAATAGCTAAATCATTTATAAATATGCTAAACAACACTGTACATAACGAACAGCTTTGACGCAAGCCAGCGTTGAAATTAAACTAGAAATAAAAGTGCTCAATTACACTGACATTAAAAAGAGACATTTTGGAAGAACGATGCCCTTAGTACTTAGAAATTATTGGTTGACGTATTTGTACGGTCAATGTTATAATAATGTGCTAAAATTGCTAATGATCAAAATATATATGAATAAAGAACGTCAATGCCCTCTTTAACCTTACACGATTGCCAGATCATACTGACGTTAGACAAGGTCAGTATGCTAAGAAAGTTCATTGTAAACTGCAGATACTGTTGGAAATGTTGGTACAATGATGTCCTTAGTGCTTAGCAATTATCGGTTGACGTATTTTGTACGGTCAATGTTATAATAATGTGCTAAAAATAAACCTAATTAGACACGTTCAAATTATTCCGACAGATAAATTTTATTTCACCAAAAATTGAAACAGATGCTTTGAACTTTAATTTTGTAAAACGATAGATGTTCGCAGATCAAACTCTTTTGTTTAGTTTGCGTGCGGGTTGTTCTAAAAAACTTAAATCCGGTACGTCTGGTGTTCAGATGAAACGATTTCGCACGACTCTTGGCGATTTTCCTGCCCTTTGAATGGGAAATCATACCTCTGTTTATTTATTACTAGATATGATAGCCGTGCCGACGATGTCATTCTCCGGTATGGAGCACTATGGACTCATCACCTATCGTGAGACGATGATGTTCTACGAAGAGGGTGTATCTTCCTTGGATGAAAAGGAAATTATGACTGTCATTATTGCTCACGAAGTGGCACACCAGGTTTGTTACAAAATATATTATGATTGATGTAAACAATGATGTGACGTCAGTTATGCGAAAACCCCACCCATTTATCGATGTTGTGAGGCCATTGATGTGAAAACCGTGTTCCATTGTTGAATGTGGGAGTCGCTATAACAAAAACATCGTTTCACGAAAATGGATTTTTGCTGTAGCTATCATTCACATCTATTTCATCTGCAGTTGTTTGTCGTGGAAAAGTCCAATTTTGATGTGTAACAGTTGAATCGTTTGATTGACACTGAAGGTCATGCTAATTTCCCATAATTTTATTTCATTTCGAATAATAACGTTAAATTATTTCCTACTACACAATAACTGTTTTTTCTGGCATGCCTTATGTTGTAAATTTGAAAAGCGGTAACACAAAATTGTCTAAATTGTGCGAATCAAAACAGAATCGACGGAAAACACTACCTTTCAACATTTATATGGTTGTTCGTCAATTTGAACTAGTAGTGTTGGGAGTACGTACTTTTATGGATCATAGTAATGTTACCTGAATGTAATTGACTAGTATCACACATGTATCATGCTCAGACCGTACTACACCTGTCTCTAAGACATACTCACTTGCCACTAGCAGGGTAAGAGATAATATTCATATTGAGGTGCCAAACATGCGTTCAGTTCAATTTATGTGATATTGCACTTTCACATTTATTTTTAGTGGTTTGGTAACTTGGTTTCACCGTATTGGTGGGATGACCTTTGGTTGAATGAAGGTATGTATAAAGCCACAGCTTCTGTATGTACATTGTATATGTACATTTATTTTAGGATGATAAGAACTTGGTTCAGAGGAAGAGGCTGATGCTATTGTAAATGTAAAGATTTAATTTGCAATATCTATCTATACAGAGTCCCGGTTGACCCACAGAAGCCCCTAGTCTGACTGCCAAGAGTCCTATTTATGCAATAGTTTAAAACGTCTGCGCACGCATATAATTATAATGTTACTGTGATATTTTCCTCAACACACTGCCCACATTGTATTGAAATGTTTTTATCTATAAGTTAAAGACTGTGTAGAAATTGGCTAAAGCAAATTATTTAGTTCAAATTTTAGCAAGAATGAAGTGCCTCTTTTGCAAGACTGCAGATATATCATGTTAAACTTTTGACAGTTTTCAGCATAACAGCAAAAAGACCACCCACGTCTTTTTAAGTTTCTAATTACCTTTGTTATGTATAGTACTATGGGTACTACAAATCTGAGAAACATTCATTGTCAATCAACGTTTTTGTATGACATAGTTTAAGATATGTGTTGATTTTTGAAATATTTGACACTTCTTTTTCTTTGATATCATATCTTTAAAATTTTCTTCATTACAGGTTTTGCTACATACATGATGTTCCTGGCCGTTGACCGTGTCTTACCCAACTGGAACATGGTAAAACATATTTCATAACCATGCTATCGTTCCCCCTTCATAACTAGACGTTTCCGATTGGTCGAGAGCGGGAACATGTTCAGCACCTATTTTCTTTTTTATAAAATTCATGAAAATGGGTATGATGGTAAACTGTTATTCTACATATTTTGATCCTACTCACAAAACCATTGGGTAACTTATGCATGCCAAAACATAGAATTTCATTTGCCAAAATAGTTAACTATTTATTGTCGTTTTATTGCTATTAGAAAGTATGTAAACCTATACATATTTAGAAAGATCTTTTCAATTTCAAAACCATGAGCACCGTCTTTTGTTTTAATTCATTTGTTAAGAGTTTGAAAAGATCTTTTAAAAAATGTAAATGTTTACATACTTTCTACATACAATAAAATTAAATAAACGGTTGACGATTGTGACAAATTAAATCCTAGCTTTTGTTAGGCTTTACCTTAAACATTATTCTTGCAGTTAGGTATGATATTACGAGCTTTATTAACAGCTTTTAGTTCCCAACAAATAATTTATTTAAACAGCTGTTTCTAACGAACTCAAGTGTGTGTGCAAAAGGAATTTGGTTTCTCGAAATGCTCCACTCCATGCTCTTCGTCTTGATAAAGTTATCTCTTTACCCGGAATGTACACAGTGTTTTCAGTTGCTGTTACATGTGTGCAACTTTTTATGTTAAAACAATGTACTTCAAGTACGTGTTGAAAACATTCGGTATTGAGTTGCAGGAAAAGCGCATTTAATGATAGTAGGTTACCATCATCATAATTATCATCTCATTATTTATTATCATTATTATCATTATTATTATTATTATTATTATTAAACCAAGAAGTCACGGGTTCGACTCAATTATGGTGAATTGGACAAGAACATCCGTCGTGATTCCCTTTATTCGGCACAAGTACTGGTCCGAAATCGAGCAAGTAGTTCGCGAGAGACGCTGCATAGATTGCAGATTGAGTCTACATTGATGTAGAATAACATTTTACTACATCGCATATCCGTGCTTTGTGTATGGTACCAAAATACTTCTTACACGTGAGAAAAAAATACATGTAAACTTCAGGATAACAAGCTTATTGTTGACACACGAGGGGTTCACAATGTGATGAAGGCAGACGATGACAACAACACACATCCGGTCTACGTCTCTGTGTACAATCCAGACGATATAAATAAGATTTTTGATTTGATATCCTATGCTAAGGTAAAATACATGTCATTAATGATAATAAGATTTTTGATTTGATATCCTATGCTAAGGTAAAGATACATGTCATTAATGATAATAAGATTTTTGATTTGATATCCTATGCTAAGGTAAAATACATGTCATTAATGACAATAAGATTTTTGATTTGATATCCTATGCTAAGGTAAAATACATGTCATTAATGACAATAAGATTTTTGATTTGATATCCTATGCTAAGGTAAATACATGTCATTAATGCTAAGTTTTTGATTTGATATCCTATGCTAAGGTAAAATACATGTCATTAATGACAATAAGATTTTTGATTTGATATCCTATGCTAAGGTAAAATACATGTCATTAATGATAATAAGATTTTTGATTTGATATCCTATGCTAAGGTAAAATACATGTCATTAATGATAATAAGATTTTTGATTTGATATCCTATGCTAAGGTAAAATACATGTCATTAATGATAATAAGATTTTTGATTTGATATCCTATGCTAAGGTAAAATACATGTCATTAATGATAATAAGAGCAAGGTTACATGTACTTTTACATTTTTTTTAATTTTTGGTTCAAACGTAGTTGATGTCTTATAAGTATAACCTGCATTTAAAAGTCAATACAGTTTAGAAAATGATATACACAGCATATGAATATCTTAATTAAGTCTGGTATTTAGTATGAATACAATTTTTCAGGGTGGTGCTGTTATTAGAATGATGAATTTCTTCCTTGGAGAGGGTACATTTAGAAGAGGACTTACGGTAACTAAACACATTGATATTTGCTGATATCGAGCATATTGAGACAGCTTGTTCATTTGTTTATATGGCGGTTAGTCACTCTTTTCAAAGTGTGTACATTTAAAATAAGTATGTTCCTTCCCAACAGAATATTGACACATAAAAAAATGACCTGTTCACACAATATATCGATGTAAGCACCAAATAAATCCTGGCAATACTCAACAAAATACTATTGACGAATAAAGCAATTTGAAGTATATCATGTGGCAGTAAAGGCATTCCACAACTAGCACTGGCAATAGCAAGGGGCAAAATGGACTCAAAAAGTTACATTGGCTCAAAAATATAAAAATAGCTACTTGTACACCCTCCACAAACAGAAAATATTTTGCGTGTTTTGTAAACAGCACCACATGATATAATGGTTCAAATCAGATTACAGACTAATGCTTGTCCTGTCTATGGCATTATTGCATTAATAGGATTCTTTCAATTCCTTCTTCTGGATACTTACATTGTGTTTAGTGATTCGGTTACTTTAAGAGGGACTAAATAACAAAGTTCTTTGTCCCAACTCAAAAAAAGGAAAAACAGGAGAATAAACTTACTTTATAGTTAATTGTCGAGTTATGTGCAATTGAACCTGTGTTTGTTACCTTCTCAGTTAAGTGGTCACCTGTATTAAAATGTATACCAATATGCCATTTTATATCGTATCGAATACAACTGTGTCATACATCCACCTACTTTAATGTCATCTTTGACTTAAAGCTTATGTAATTTTTGACTATATATCACTATTTCTCTTTCTAGCGTTATCTAAAAGACTTTAGTTACAGAACGGCAACCCATAATGATCTGTGGAACTCATTGTCAGAGGTAAGACAGTACAGATATCAATGTTAGCCATGACGTTCCATAGAGTTGTGATTGTAATTGTGTACTTTAAATTTTTATCTTATTTCACATCTACTAATTATGAGAAGTGCATGCAGTAAAAACGTTTCCTTATTAACAATTTTCCTGACTATTAGTGCAGTATATACATTCTGATTATGGGGTATTAGGTGTTGACAGCATGAGAGCAATATTATCTGCATAAATATGAGGGGAACATTTTTACCTTCGAGCTGAATTACGTACATATTATTTTAATTTGTCCGTATTGAAATATTATTACACAATGGTACCGTTTATTAAAACAAAAGTTGAACAAAATATCCTTAAATTTCCTTTAAAAAGAACATTTGAGTAACAAGTTAAAGGGTGACTGCTTAATAGCAATTGTTCTTTTTCATAATATGAATAAATCATAATCAATTGATATCCTGTGATATATTACGTCAACTATAGCAAGCTGTGATAGACAATCATACGTACACGGATGTAAAAGCTGTCATGGACACTTGGGTACTAGAAGAAAACTACCCGGTAGTGACTATGACACTCGTTGATAACACCACGATTGAGTTAACTCAGTCAGCATTCCTAGAGACAGAGGAGCAAAGATTAAGTCGGTCACATGTGTAAGTATTGTTGTGTTATTTCCTCCCAATTAAGGCCTGCCTTTTACCCTTTTTTACCTGACTCTTTTATATCTTATATTCCTTTTGGAAAAAATAAGAACTTAACGCTTTTACAACCTCCTTTCCTTTTGGAAAAAATAAGAACTTAACCCTTTTACAACCTCTATACGTTTTGGAAATAAGAATTTTACCCTTTCACAACCTACATACCTTTCGAAAATCCTCATCTCTATGTGTTATTTCCCAAAGTAAGATAAAGTTTAGGTCCCGTTTACCATTGATACAAGATCTATTAATGTAACTTTTCTAACTAACAAGAGTCAGTTGTATCCCCAGCTGTTTGTGTTATGTCTTCGATTAAAAAGGTATTGGAACGACTTTTTATCCTTTCACGACTTCTTAACATTTTAAAAAAACCTTAATCTTTTTGTGTTATTGGAAATAAGATATATACATTTCTATCCATTTTAGGGTACACAGGACATTATCCCCTTACACAGACCTTGATATCTTTTTTTAGACACCAGACATTAACCCTTAGAAGAATACCCCCTTAGTCCATGATCATGTTTTTGCAAAGGCGGCCATTAGCCCCATCATAAAATGTCTTTTCTAAATACTACAATTTTTGCATAATAGATATCTTTGTAAAAATAATAATTGGAAACGTAGTTCACAAAATGGATAATTCCAAAAATAAAAACTGTTGACTTTTCTTTTAGAATCAAATCATATTGAGTAAAAGGGGTGATGTTGGCAAAATAATGAAGGATGTAATGTCCAATTCCACAAAGTTGAGCTTAGAGGCAAATGTACTAGGAACATTCCCCATTAGGACTACCGATTCACACATTACATACTGCGCTCACGTGTAACACTGCCATTGGATTATGTAAACTACAAATGTAGTTATTACATACTTTATGCCTCTGACATATTGACTTATTTTGTCTTTTGTAAATGCTTTAGGTTGACAAGAATTTGCTTTTAGTCGCCATGCTGGTTTGTTTACTTAAATGTGTTTCTCAGACAAAATTTTCTTTAATTAATATACAGTTTGTCTATGTTAAATTCACGAGGACATTTACTCATTAAGACACTTAATAAGATAACAGTAAAGCGGACATAGTAAAAAAAGGCAGTCAGAACTATTTGATATAAAACAAGAGCTGTCAGTAGGACAGCGCGCTCGACTTTTTTAGTGCTTGCCAATAAAACAAAACTTTGACAGTTAAGGGCACACAAGACTTTAACTACTTTAACTAGGAATTTCTAAGTACAAATGAAGTATAGTATAAATAAAATCAAGACAACACGAAGTTTTCAATTTACATGTTTCGACTTTATGTCTTCGTCAGAAAATATATAACATACAGTATACAAAACAAAAAGTACAAATGAAGAAACATTTTCACAGAGTTATCTTCTCTTGCTTACAGACAGGATTGTGAACACGGGTGCAAAGTTTCAAAGCAATTTCTCAATGGACTTTGAAAATATTTGGGGTGGCACGCCAACTTAAACATAAATTCTAAGTCCAAAAGGGGGCATAATTATGTCACAATGCTTGATAGAGTTACCTCCTATTGTGTAGAGATTGGGGACATGATGGTGAACAAATATGCAAAGTTTCAAGGCCATATGTCAATGCACTTTGAAAATATTTGAGGTGGTCGCAAACTTGCATAAATTCTAAGTTGAAAAAGTGCTAATTCTGTCAAAATGCTTGATAGAGTTCCCTCCTCTTGTGTAGAGATTGGGGACATGATGGTGAACAAATATGCAAGTTTCGGTCATATGTAATGCACTTTGAAAATATTTGAGGTGGTACGCAAACTTTAACATAAATTCTAAGTTGAAAAAGGGGCATAATTCTATCACAATGCTTGATAGAGTTACCTCCTCTTGTGTAGAGATTGGGGACATAATGGTGAACAAGTATGCAAAGTTTCAAGGCCATATCTCAATGCACTTTGAAAATATTTGAGGTGGTACGCAAACTTTAACATAAATTCTTAGTCGAAAAAGATGCATAATTCTGTCAAAATGCTTGATAGAGTTACCTCCTCTTGTGTACAGGTTGGGGTCATGATGGTGAACAAGTGTGCAAAGTTTCAAAGCAATATCTCAATGGACTTTGAAAATATTTGGGGTGGTACGCAAACTTTAACATTGGTGTGACGCTCACGCCGACGCCGGGGCGAGAAGGATAGCTCCCCTTTTCATAGAAAAGTCGAGCTAAAAACTACGTAGTTACAAATGTACATAAACGGCTGCTCGTTTTGTACTGTACGTACAATAAGTACAGAGGCACAGCATAAGAGTTCCTTATCATTGTGTAGGTGTGATTTGTAAGATTAAAATCATCTCTTGTACGCTTGCTCCACATGTTAACGCAATGTTTGAAAACATTGTGTTCTCATAATATCTGTAACTTCACTAACACAGTGTCCTAAATTTACTGTGCGCACTCTATGTACTGTAAAGGTACCATCGGCATATTATTTTAACATCGATCTTCGCATTGTAGCGTGATTACCAGCGTTGCTTTCATACGCTTAATATCAAAGCTGCATTGTACATCCTGTCCAAGGCCTTTTCTCCGTCTGGTAGCTGGTTAGTGCTGTTTAATGGGGTTATTATTTTTCTTATTTTGCACAGTAATTGCCTTCATGTTTATACAGATGATCCTTTTTATCGGCACGTGAATACGCAGAATGTTTCATCCTATGAAGTTTTTAAATTTCAAAGATGTTTAGTAATTATCTATTGAAACACAATTAAATAACAAGTTAGTGTCATGACGCTAATTTAATTTACTCTTCATCCATGCATTTAAGTCAGCAAACAAGGCAGGTATTTGTATGAATGGTTAGAGGTCTAGAACATAGAATTTGTTTCTTTCATTATAAGATAACATTGACAGAGATCTAGAATTGCCTAAAGAAATATTTCCATCTTTAGATAGTATTTTGTTCAAACTTGTATTAACGATACCAGGTTTAAGGTGAGCTGGATGAAGCAACTAACTAAACTTATGAATAAAATGTCTTCTTCAAGTGCTTCAAACAAACGATTTGGCTTGTACGTATATAGATCGTCATTAAATACACGTATAAGTGCATAAGATAATCTACTTGAAGCGACTACTTAACATGCAACCAAAAGTATATCCTTTGCCTAGGTATCTAGTTCGCCAGTGAATGTATGTCAATTCTCTGTATGAAGATTAACTCTGGGTCGTTAAAGGGTTAAGTTGCGCTTAAGTCAAGTCTTAGCTGCTCGTTAACAGCACCATCACCATTGCGTGACCTCTTCTTACAGTGTCTTGACTGAAGCAACTGAACACTGATTATCTACACGACCAATTACCATCAAATATCTTAAAGCTCACTAGGTCACGCAAAGCTTCTACCTTCCTTTGAGTATTTTCTCATTTAGTTCATTACAAATTATATTTTTTATCAAGTGCAGTTTTCATTCCCTCTGGTGAACTTCTGATAATTGATGAAGTAGAGTAATGTTTAGTGTTTTTTTTAGATCATGGTGATTGTGGTTACATTTGTTGGTTACTTTGTTAACCAGTCGCATACAGAATACAAGCCCTTTTCAAGTTTTTACTTTCCATTCTATCGGGGTCATCAATATGGCGTTATTTTAGAATTTAATTCTTTGATTTCGTATATGTACATGTATCTGATCTCCATGGGAGCCACAACCTTTGTTACCACCTATGACTGTAAATAAGATATCGAGAACACGATAGAGGGAGAAATATACAACTATGTACTCTGATATTCAGATTCAACAGTTCACTAAAGCATGTTTAAACAGGGTAGCAGAATTTTTTTATATTTTGTTCACAGTTTAGGGTCATACACAGGTCTAACATTTCGATCATTTGTATGATTGTTGGAAATTAGAGGACGTGCAATGCCGTACATACCTTTGCCGTAAAGCTTCTATTGTCTTGTTTCTATTTTCATCGCAATAGCATACATATTAGATAAAACATGAATCACGCTATATTTAAAGGAAGTAGCTTTGCAGTTATAAGTCTTCCTGAACTATTCATTATTTTCATTTTTTGTAGTTACTTGTCTAATTAAAATCATAATCTCTTACATATACGATACACCTTGCAACACAGTTGTGATCAACTAATGATGTAAACTCACCATTAAGGACGGAAATAGTGTTAAGTGACGAATGAATGTTCACGCTGTGATATATATGCCCATGGTTCATCTTACATGATTTATTCCATGGAACTTTTTTACTTTTGTTTTATTCAGGGCATGGAAAATTCCATTCGTATACACTACAGATATTGACAGAAACTTCCACAAAACCTTCGTCGATATAACCTGGATTACGGACAAGAAAGCATACAGTAATCATCACATTCTTCTGAATAATGTTAACAAAGTATAGATTTACATCCTCAAAGACAGCTGTTTCGCATCTTTAAGTACATTACTGCGTTTCATACTCAATTGTGAGGTGGGTAAATCAAAGAATTCGATTAAAAATGAACGTATTTTTAAGAGCAACTAAAATTTGCAGCAAGGGAGAAATAGGGAGGCTAAAGAAATGGCTCGGAGTTGGAAAGACAATGATACGATTGTAAGAGAAAATCAGTGATAGAAAAGTTACAGAAACTCTTCTTCGATGACACACTGCAAATATAGTAAACACTAACCTTTAAACCATGTCTCCGGCAAGTGACTCTACCTTTACAACATGTGCAGCTCAACAAATGCTTTGTTTAATATTCAGTCAATAACGATTTCACTGAGGACCCCTTTGTTCTATAAATGGTTCTCCAAAAATTCATAGATGGACAGATTTATTAAAGGTTTAGCAGGGTACGGGTAAAATACATCATCATTGACAATAAAACACACTTATAATATCTACTGAAGGCATCATAAACAATCTATTGAGAAACTTCAAATGATAGTACATGTAGTTTGTATAAAGTACAGTTCACTTTCAGAATGAAATTAAATGAGTGTGTTAATATTTTATTTCTGCTTCTACAGTTTCTGATGAGCATCTCCAGAATGCAAAGTGGATAATTGGAAATACACAACAGAATGGTTTCTATCGTGTGAACTACGATGAACAAAACTGGAATGCTTTACTGAACCAGCTAGAAAAGGACCATACAGTCATTCATCCAATAAACAGAGCTCAAATAATCAATGATGCTTGGAACCTGGCAAGGTTGACAGCTCTGATTTTTGTTTTTGAAGTTTGCAAATGTTTTAATAAAATTTATACCAAGGTATGATCTGCAGAGCTTTTCATATACATATAATGTGCATCATTTTTGTACCCTTTAAAGCAAGGCCAAATTAGTTTTTCGACTTCTATATTTCAAATTGTGAAAGATATGTGTATTAAAAGTATTTTTATCAGTAAAGCTTTATATTTATTCAAAAGTAGCGATAACCCAACCGCTGATGGTTAAGAAACAACAGTTGTAACTGTATATTTTGCAAGACTGTCTGTAGTTTTAGCTTATTATTGATACCGCGAGATGAAGATTTTAGCTGTGATCGCGACTCCCGTGAATGTGCAAAACAAAGTACAAACAGCAAAATGTCCCTGTTCTATTTCCGCGTTACTTTTACACAATTGATAAGCAAAAGCAGTTGGTACAGAATATTGCGTCTATTACAGTGCAGGGTTGTTGGATATGGAATTTGCCTTGCGGACACTAAATTACCTGGAACATGAGTTTGAGTTTGTACCATGGAAGGCTGCATTTAGGGAACTTAAATTTGTGAAAATCTCACTTCAGCTGGATTCGTTATATGGACAATTTGAGGTAAATATACACGGTCAAACAATTGTATGATTACAAATCAGTATATCTTTTCCTACACATTCTTCGTAATGAACATTATGTATTGTTCAATAAGTCGTTGAAGCACGACAGTAAAAAAATAAAATGTTTGTTTCAGACCTTTATGAGGAATACGTTACGAAAAGCATACTTCACAACAGCTGAGGCTGTCGACCATTCCGACAGGTTTTGCTTTATTTTTCTGATCCTTTCCATTTTCTTGTAGTTTTATACATTAGACTCACTGATAAGAAACTGTTTGAAATTATGCAAGACATGTATTTTGTAGACTTTTTTTTGAACGTTTAAGTTTTATTCAAGCGTCTTTACATTGATAACGAGTATTTTATATTATGCATGCGTGCGTAGTCGAACAGTTTGATGAAATACAAGGGATAAGGGAGAAAGAGAATAAAAACCTGAAGGAGCTTCAGTAGCTATAAGTCCAAATCTCAACATTATTTTTCAGACTCCAGTATTCAATGATTGCAAATGCCGCATGCGAGTTTGGTCTCGATGCTTGCATTAACTTTGCAACTGAGGAGTTTAATGCCTGGAAACAAGATTCCAACTTCATGTAAGCAAAGTTATCAGTTTTATCTTTAGCAACTTCTAGTAAGAAAAGTCATCAGTTTTATCTTTACCAACTTCATGTAAGCAAAGTCATCAGTTTTATCGTTAGCAACTTCATGTAACAAAAGTCATCAGTTTTATCTTTAGCAACTTCTAGTAAGAAAAGTCATCAGTTTTATCTTTACCAACTTCATATAAGCAAAGTCATCAGTTTTATCGTTAACAACTTGTAGTAAGAAAAGTCATCAGTTTTATCTTTACCAACTTCATGTAAGCAAAGTCATCAGTTTTATCTTTAGCAACTTAAAGTAAGAAAAGTCATCAGTTTAATTTTTAGCAACTTCTAGTAAGAAAAGTCATCAGTTTTATCTTTAGCAACTTCATGTAAGCAAAGTCATCAGTTTATCTTTACAAACTTCATATAAGCAAAGTCATCATTTTTATCTTTACCAACTTCATATAAGCAAAGTCATCAGTTTTATCTTTAACAACTTAAAGTAAGAAAAGTCATCAGTTTTATCTTAAGTAACGTCATGTAACAAAAGTCATTAGTTTTACATTTACCAACTTCATGTAAGAAAAGTCATCACTTTTATCTTTAGCAACTTCATGTAACAAAGTCATCAGTTTTATATTTAGCATCTTCTGGTAAAAAAAGACATCAGTTTTATTTTTAGCAATCGGGTTAGAAAAGTCACCTTGTGTGTGCAAGGTTTTGGTCACGTTTAATGACAAATTTTGTATTTCAAAGTACATTATTGCAAAAGAAACTAACCTGTCTATATGTGGTATTCACTTGAGTATGTCTAGTGGAATCGCGTTATAATATCTTTTAGGTTCGACTGATAGATTTAAACAGCACTTTCAACAGCACATTCTTTGAAGTACGAATGATCATGTTTGGTCATACTGTTCTTTTTAAATTTATTTACGGGTTTTAAGGTTGGATCCTGACTTGAAGGAGATGGTATACTGCACTGGTGTAAGGAATGGTGGTAAGGAGGAGTGGGCATATGTGTTTGCAAGGTTTATTGCTAGTGAATCTACGAGTGAAAAGAATGCGCTCCTTAATGCTCTTACATGCACCCAGATACCTTGGCTTCTAAGGACGTGAGTATATAAAACACTGTTTGCTCTTTGTCGGCATTTTTTAGACAAACACATGAAATTTGTATGGAAATTTTGCCGTAAAAGTTCAATAGTTCAACAAATTAACTTTGTTGAATACACGCCTATACCCGAGTTGAATGTACCATAGTGATTGAATCAATTACTTTATTACTTAGCCCTTTTGAAGTAATTTAATTTGTAATGCAAGCTTGTACAGAGTTCTATTGAGATCATTCAGGCAATGTTCCGACCAAATATGACCAATTAACATCAGTAGAAAGAACAAAATAGTCTGTTTAAGCGTATGGACATGAACAAATGTAGTTAAAAAAGCAAATCTTACGCACTTTCATTGTTTGGTTTCAACTGAAGTCAGCAAAAAGAACAATATGTTCCCAATAACTACTTTAGAAGTTCGTGTATTATGATTTTTCTGATGATAAACATGTAAATGTACAAAAATAAAAAGTAAAATTTCGATAATTAAGATTCAATTTAATTAAATACATTGAAAAACACGCTTGCCCATGTGTTTTACTTACAACTAAAGTTTGCTGATTTGAACATATTGAGAATAGGCGGAAACAGAAGTTTTGATATCTAAAAAAAATGTTTTACATGCAAATCATGTTTCATGTTGCATCAAAAATAATTGTATTTTACTTTTGTATTTGAGGCAGACGCGAAATCTTTTCCGTATTTGGTCGATTTACGGCTTCTCATTGTACAAGAATACGAATAAACTTGTTTTTGTTATTTGATCGTCTGGCTGTAAAATAACGTATCCCTAAGGTGGGCGCATATTATAAATAGATGACATTGTGCTGAGGAGTTTTAACCCTGTGTGCTTCTTTTTCTAGTCTTACAGATATGGTGTTCGATAAGCGCGTGTTTTCAAAAACAGAAAAAGTTTCAGTGATGATTAAACTGTCACAAACACCAATAGGTCGTCTTATGGCTTGGAACATTCTTGAGGAACATTGGGATACTATTCGAGATGAGTAAGTGAATAAGAAAATTACTTTTGTACATGTAGTACAAAATTGAAATCACCAACTGAAGATGTCGCTACACTGGCGATATGTCTGAAAGGCATGTAGCTTTGGTAAATTTCGGGTAGGTATTACCAAATGTCGTTTTGATAAGTATGAGAAATGCCGTAGGGAAGTTTTGCTTTATGATGTTCGGGATAGGCCTAAAGAAAATGTCGCTTTTGGTAAGTTTGAGATAGGCTTTCAGAAAATGTCGCTTTGGTAAGTTTGAGAAAGGCCTGAAGAAAGTGTCATTTGGTAAGTTTGAGATAGGCCTGAAGAAAGTGTCGCTTTGGTAAGTTTGAGATATAGGCCTGAAGAAAGTGTCGCTTTGGGAAGTTCGCGATAGGCCTGAAGAAAGTGTCGCTTTGGAAAGTTTGCGATAGGCCTGAAGAAAGTGTCATTTGGTAAGTTTGAGATACGCCGGAAGAAAGTGTCATTGGGTAAGTTTGAGATAGGCCTGAAAAAGTGTCATTTGGTAAGTTTGCGATTGGCCAGAAGAAAGTGTCATTTGGTAAGTTTGCGATACGCCTGAAGAAAGTGTCGCTTTGGTAAGGTTGCGATATGCCAGAAGAAAGTGTCGATTTGGTAAGGTTGCGATACGCCTGAAGAAAGTGTCGCTTTGGTAAGTTTGCGATATGCCTGAAGAAAGTGTCGAATTGGTAAGTTCGGGATAAGAAGAAGATAAGTAAACTGCGAAGATATCCGTTGATCCGGTGATTAACGATAGGTCTGATAAAATACTGCTTATTTTGGGATAGTTGTGTCGCTATAGTAATTTGAGGATATACGTGTTAAAGGTAGTGTTTTGATGAAATAGGGTAGATTGTTGAAAAGGTCATTTTGTAAATTCGGGGAAAGTGTCGCTTTGGTAAGTTGTCATCATATCTAAAAAAAGTTATGACTCTGGTAAGTTGTTTATAGGCCTGAAGAAAATGTAGGTTTTGCAACGTTGGGAATATGCCTTAAGAAGATGTGGCTTTGGTAAGTGGAAGTTTGTTCTGGAAAAGCTTTGGCTTTGGTAATATGAAGGTCGTTCTAAAGAAGGTAAGTTTTCACTAAGTAAGGGATCATTTCTGGTTACAACAAACAAACAAAATACACCGCTCACTGCGTTTCGTATATATACCCTAGACTATATTATAATGTTCTAAGCATATGGAGAGACATATGCTTTGGCAGAAAAAACTACCTCTAGTTGAAAATGCATATGTTTTTGGAAGTGTTGACCCAAAACCTATAACTTCAAAGAAAAATAACCAAACTCTTTACCGTATTGCTTTTTGAAAAGCAGTTCTTTTGGTGACATTTAAATGTCGCTTCTTTTTACCATAACGTGGCACATCAGATTTATTCAAAGATGCCTTATCTGCAATCCCTTTACATATTCCAAATCCGTTGTGTACTTGTAATCAACAAAATGCGTTAATTAGCAAACGACGTTGTGAAATGTAAATGACAATCATTTCTTAATTGCACTTTGATAAAATCCTATAACCTTACAGACTGATTCCTTTGCTTTTTCATGAAGCGTCGTATCTTTGGGCAAATAATAATTGACGACTGAATGAAAGCTTATCATGGTGATTACTTCAGCAATTAATTTGCCCTCTGTTATATCTATAGCTTAAGGAATAAATGGAATCGCTGTATGACGTCATTGTTCTAGCTTTTACGAGAAAACTAAGCAATTTGTCGAACGCTTTTGTAGTGTTAATTGAAGCTTTATAATTTCATCGATTGCTGGAAGACTTATCACGCAGCGAATCTTTTCAAGAAAGATGATGCTTTTTCCCTTTCTCGGAGTGTTTTGTTTCCCGTGCTTGATGCCGTCATGACGTAAGAAACATTTTACATTACAGATTTGGTGAAGATTTAAATTTGTTCTCAGGAATAATTTCAGCCATCACAGAGCCGTATAATTCGCTGTCTGAAGTAAACAAGGTAAGAAACAATAATTTACAATACCGTCAATAAAATACCTCATAAATAGTACATGAGACTACAACCTAGAAAGAAGTTATTGTAAATAAAGCCGAGAGAATATAAAAGTAGATCGCCAGGAGCATAAAGAATGAAAGACGAACAAAATTGCTAAAGTTATTCAAGGTCATGTAGGGAGCAAACTTCTTTTTTCTTCCTTGGCTGCGTATTTCTCAAATGTGAGATTATTTTTCACCAAATGAATATTTCTGATATTTGAAATCCTATCACTTACTTAATATATGTTTGTTTGTATTTTTCATTTTGCAAAGTTGGAGTCCTTTCTTAGTCGTCAGAAAGATATGGGAAATGCGGAGGCGATGTTTGAAACAGCCATTTCTTATACACGGTCTAATATGGAGTGGTTAAATAAACATCGTGACACAATAAAATCGTGGCTAAGTAAAGGAATATAACTACAGTTTTAAGAACTACTTTCTGACAAAAAAAATATTCATTTTATGCTAGTGCTAAGAACACAGTGTACAGTTGGCATGAGATGTATCTATTTGACTTCTTTTACAATATGAGTTTTTGAACTAATGAGTAATATAAATTTTTTCAACCTGAATGTTTTGAATATCTTTGTATATCATTCATGGTATGTGTGTATTTTGAGTATTTTTCTACTCAAAATAAAGAACTATTCATTCACTAGCTTCACATACATGTAACATTTTCCAAATAAAGTGAATTGCCTCTGTAATGAACTCTGACAACGTTTGACGTACGACTGTCACTCAAAATTGCCACCTAAACATTATGCAGTCAGTGATAGTTCTTACAAATGTAACGGAAGGTGGTTTAAAGGTCTCTTCAAGTTGTACAATAGTAAACAAAACTTCTAACGCAACACCAGTATCTTGTAGATTATTTCTAGCTATCGATGCACGAAAGTTATCTTCTCTTGCATTTTTGATAGCCTTGGTGAAACTTATATTATAGAAGAGAATGTCAATTTAACGTTTGAACCTCCGTAGACTAAACATGTGTTTATGCTCCTACTCTTAAAATTATCTTCTGTATGAAATTGGTACTAATGATCATTTTGAGATTCATGTAACTGGCGTATCTAACCAATGTCTCCGTAAATGCAGGACGTGAATGCTTTTATGCATCGATAGCTAAATCAAGCTGGCTGGTATTGAAGGGATTGATAATGAAAAAAGAAGGTCAAAGGCAAGTGTTGCGTAAGAAGTTTTGTTTAATATATTTATTGGTTTATCTATGGCATGCACATCGCTAGCTAGTTTTATTTCCCGATATTTGAAATTTATTTAGGAGTTGATGCGTATTTATAAATCGCCTGAAATGTCAATGCATGTTAAATCTAGGTATTTGAATCAAAAGGTAGAACAAGCCCGAAAGACGGAACCCTTAATGACTTCAATTGCAAGAATAAAGACGATATCTTACAGTTGTTTTGTAAACCCTGTTTCTCGTCATCGATTTTAAATCGTGACATGTCCTAGATGCATATTTTTTAAAGATCCCATTTTTCACCTTGACCCGACGCGCAGGCTTATGTTGTGGGGTTGTTGTTTTTTCGAAAATGAAGGTACCTACGATTTAGATCAGTACTCAGTAATAAGGGATTTTTGGTCCCTATTACAGTGAAAAATGTTACAAATACACAGTTGTAATAGACGTGGTTTTATTTCAAATTTCATGAAAAATCATTTTAGGAGTTTAGTTGCGAGAAATGAACGGACACGAAATATAATAAAAGACTTTCTTAACCTGAAAATTAGACCATGGCATTAACCCGATGCACAGCACCTTAGTATGTTATTGTTTGTGCAAAGTTATTTCAAAATGTCTTATTTCGTTACAAAGTTACAGACCACAAACGGAATTGGAAGAGGTAAATCGCCTGTAATGTCAATGCACGTTAAATCTAGGTAATCTGAATCAAAAGGTAGAACAAGCCCGAAAAACGGGATATGAACGGACACGAAATATAATAAATAATGCCATGGTCTAATTTTCAGGTTAAGAAAGTCTTTTATTATATTTCGTGTCCGTTCATATCTCGCAACTAACAGGTGTCGTGCAATAAGTTAATATACATAAATTACAAGATTGATTGATTAGTGTTCCCATTATTCACATTTGTGACGTATATAATCCTATTCTGCGCAGTGTGATTTCTGAAACATGTTGCACTACACGCGTATAACACTTACACAATTGTTATAATGGCGCCAAAATAACTGTGACGTCAATGGCCAGTATTCTTAGATGAAAAAAACAAAACATTTTCTTTTTTTCTCTCTGATATACAATCCTTGTTTTATTTTCCTTCGAAACCGGCAAATATGTATGTTTTGAAATAAGATAACAACTTCAGTATAATTCAATTGGTGTTATTTGTTTTCGTATAAATGTATTTTTCGAAGATATTGAAGAATCAATAATCCGGAAAAAAAACTCGAGACAAATTTAAAGGAAATTCAAAATTCTAGGTATTTATGAGGCATTTTGTGCAGTATAGTATGCAGGGGTCTGAAATAGGCATGTATTAATCATAATCACCATGATCTAACCGTGGACTTGTAAAGAAAACCAGTCTAGCAGTGAAATAAATTCCGAAGTGTCGCACTGTATGATGCGTTTGAAAATGTCGAGAGAACCGTCGCACTGTATGATGCGTTTGAAAATGTCGAGAGAACCTACAGAAGTGTCGCACTGTACGATGCGTTTGAAAATGTCGAGAGAACCTACAGAAGTGTCGCACTGTACGATGCGTTTGAAAATGTCGAGAGAACCTACAGAAGTGTCGCACTGTACGATGCGTTTGAAAATGTCGAGAGAGCCTACAGAAGTGTCGCACTGTACGATGCGTTGGAAAATGTCGGAGGCCTACAGTGTCGCACTGTACGATGCGTTTGAAAATGTCGAGAGAGCCTACAGAAGTGTCGCACTGTACGATGCGTTTGAAAATGTCGAGAGAACCTACAGAAGTGTCGCACTGTACGATGCGTTGGAAAATGTCGAGAGAGCCTACAGAAGTGTCGCACTGTACGATGCGTTGGAAAATGTCGAGAGAGCCTACAGAAGTGTCGCACTGTACGATGCGTTGGAAAATGTCGAGAGAGCCTACAGAAGTGTCGCACCGTATGATGCGTTGGAAAATGTCGAGAGAGCCTACACATTTCAGATAAGACTTAGTCTATTTGTGTCAAGCACTATTCAACATTTTATTACTGTCGCTGTAGCGCCTAATGGATGTCTTGGATATCTATTAAATGTCACGAGGGGATATCATTCAGACGCTTCTAAATTGCATGACAACTTATTTCCCTGGTACCTAATATTCCTGGGAAAATACATTTAAAACCATGTGGTATTGACACAATGAGCACTAGATTCTCATCTTCAGTGAGGTACTAGTTATAAAATGATAAAATTTGATTTTAAAGTTCAGTGTATTGTATTTTTTAAAGGAATTATGGAGAATACACTTCCATCTTTAATTTAATGTTTGCAATTAAATTGCGTAAAGGATGTGAAATGTTTTTGTTACAGAATGAATTATCTACAACTTTGATATTGTCTTCATCAGAACCATTCTAAAGAAATGTTTTATAATGCATCACTATTATAGTCAACAGAAGAAATTAAAGATTACTGACAAATGTTGTTTATGCAAACAGAACACTTCATTGCAAACAAATACGACTTTTAAGCTAAGATACATGTAATGAACAGGCGTGCGTTATTGAGAAAATGGCACTTGAACGCCAACATAAATAAAGTAAATGGACAGTTTTCGATGATCCAAATTTACAGTTCAAAAGAAATAAACCCTGAAATACGGAACCAGTAAATCTGGGCATTTTAACTTTTAATATAACCCTTGATTTCTTATATAAAATAAATTAGTTTCAATATTGATTAGTTGTGTCATAGACTTACCCGATAAAGAATGTTAAACAAACGTAAAATACAGTATAATTCATCGCGTGTTTACTGAAAATCAAAATGGCTGGTGTTAAAGGATTACTTTATTCATTTTATTTTTCCCAATTAGTAAGATAAATACTGGCTATTTGGTTTCCGCAATGACAAAATAAGTTTTCAGTCTTCAAATGTAACGAATGTTGATTAGTAAATACAACTCTATATGGAAGTTTCAGCAAGAACTATTTAATTACTTATTCGCAGTAAATGTATTTTACTAAATAGCACGTAGTTAGTATTGTATCAGAGAGAATTGTAAGTGAGTAGTAATAAGTGAGAGGTACTAGATACTATTCTCTGAGCAGTAAAATCGGTGAGTATTACTCGCTGTGAATTGTTTTATGAGTTGTGCCCACTAAACAATGCTAACTGAGCGATACTCGGTAAGTAACATCCACTGAACAAAGCTATCCGAGTAATACTCGGTAAGTAACTTCCACTGAACATAGCTAGCCGAGTAATGCTCGGTAAGTAACATCCACTGAACAATGCTAATCGAGTAACGCTCGGTAAGAACGATCCACTGAACAATGCTAACCGAGTAATGCTCGGTAAGTAACATCCACTGAACAAAGATCACCGCGTAATACTTGGTAAGTAACATCCACTGAACAATGCTAATCGAGTAATGCTCGGTAAGTATCATCCACTGAACAATGCTATCCGAGAAATGCTCGGTAGGTAACATCCAGTGAACAAAGCTCACCTAGTAATACTCGCTTAGTACCATCCAGTGAACAAAGCTCACCGAGACATACTCGATAAGTAACATCCACTGCACAATGCTTATCGAGTAATGCTCGGTAAGTAACATCCACTGAACAAAGCTCACCGAGTAACGCTCGGTAAGTAACATCCACTGAACAAAGCTAACCGAGTAATGCTCGGTAAGTACTATCCACTGAACAAAGCTAACCGAGTTATGCTCGGTAAGTACTATCCACTGAACAAAGCTCACCGAGAAACACTCGGTAAGAACCATCCACTGAACAAAGCATCCACTGAACAAAGCTAACTGAGTACTACTCGGTAAGTAACATACATTGAATAAAGCTAACCCAGTAATATTTGGTCAGTAACATCCACTGCACAAAGCTAACCGATTAATGATCGATAAGTAACATCCACTGAACAAAGCTACCCAGTAATACCGGTCAGTAACTTCAACTGCAAAAAGCTAACCGATTAATGCCCGGTAATTAACATCCACTGAGCAATGCTAACTCAGTAATATTCGGTTAGTAACATCCACTGAACAAATCTTACCGAGTACTGCTTGGTAAGTAACATCCAGTGAACAAAGCTAACCGAGTAATACTTGGTAAGTAACATCCACTAATCAAAGCTAACCGAGTAATGCTCGGTAAGTAACATCCACTGAACAAAGATAACCGAGTAATGCTCGGTTAGTAACATCCACTGAACAAAGCTAACCCAGTAATGCTCGGTAAGTAACATCCACTGAACAAAGCTAACCCAGTAATGCTCGGTTAGTAGCATCCACTGAATAAAGCTTACCGAGTAATACTCGATAAGTACCATCCACTGAACAAAGCTAACCCAGTAATGCTCGGTAAGTACCATCCACTGAGCAATGTTCAGTGAGTATACTAGACTGTGAGCACTGTAAACTGCAATGATTAATACTGAGAATTATTTAGTGGCATGTTATTTGATAAAGTCATGTGATTGACAAGTACTAGATGAATAACGCTCACTTAGTTCTACCTAGCAACTATTATTTATATCGAAAAGTATATGACAACAAGTCTTTTAAAATTGTGTTGAGTACATATTCTAATTTTGTTTTTCTGTAGATAGAGTACATTTTAAGTCGGTCACAGGTTCATAGAACTTGAATAAAAACATGTTGCTCCGGTTCGTTTATGCTCGTTTGCAATAGAATTGCTTGATTGTGAAATGGACATTATATCTTATACTGATTGCAAGGGGGCGTTAGCGGACCGCTACAACACGTTTTTTTTATTCCAGTTATATGGACCTATATGTTGTCACAATCCTATTTATTGGAAAAATAAATGAAATATTTAGTTTCATATTACCTCATTAAGGAAAATAGATCTACTTTCTCTGATAAGATTAGAGAGTAGGGCGTAAATTGATGCTTGTTTTCTCAGGATAGATAATAGTTTTAGTATAAGATCGAGTTCTGTTAATGAATCTATTTTTTTGCGATTAATGACTACCAGTTACAAATGTAATGTTTAAACAAAAAATTTCCAACTCGTCCATAATCTATTTTAAACAAGGGATCCATTCTATTTTTTGAGAGGTTGATAATCATATTTTGATATTAAAAAAAAAAATCTTGCTATCATAAAATCATTGTTTTTATACCAAGAGGTCGGTGTATAGATATACAAAATTATCGGATTTCTGGTAAATGCGGGACTTTGTTGACAACCCTCTAAAAGGCTGTTAAATAAATGTGTTGTGTACTTCTTCCTTCTACTGTATTGCACTATACTGTGGTACCAATATTTGAGTCAACAACTTGATGTTTACAATACATAATTCTTTAGTGTTATTTTTGTAGTATTTTCGATTTACTCTGCAGGGAATATGACCTACATTTTCAATAAAAATATCACCAAGTCGAAAATCTTAGAGTAAATGGTACAACAACAATAGCCGCATTACATTATTATATACCGTTGTCCCGGACCACACAGTCGGCATTATATAGATTATAGTATCGTATAAAATAGTAGAAACATATACCATTTTGGTAGATGTAGATGTCTACACAAGATCATCCGTCCTGAAGAAGAAAAAAACCTGCAGGTAGCGCCTCACCAGTCGCTAAAACTCTTCAAACGTTGGTATCTATTAATTTTGTTTTGAAAGTATGTACATGTTTACTCATTCATGTATGTGAACAAATAACAAGTGATGGTGCTTATTACTGCAAAGAGAAATAGGCTATAAAATGTAATTAATTTTCCAACATGTCTTCGGTTTTTCAACACAGGTTACAGCGAGGGGTAAATCCCTACACCCACACATTTTATGGCATTTTAAAATGGATTCTTTATTTGACGGGAAAAGTGCTATTGCAGCACATATAATGTTGTAAGATTAATTTGAAGATACAAACAAGGAAAAGTGTATAAAAATTAATAAAACTATTTGTTCTAGGGGTAACCCCTAGCAGTAAGCCTTGTTCAAAAGTTGATATTGTGTAAACATTTTATCATATTTAGTCACAATGAATAGATAGATGTAAATGTACCTTAGAAACATAATAAAGATATAAAGATTTGGAATATTTTGGCGAATGAAATTGTAGCATGCGTCGGATACAACCTTGTCTAATGCATGTTACACGTTACTTTTTATAAAAGTTGGTTTTTTTTAAATCACTGTAGGATACCCCCGTTACACTCCATCAGTGCAATGGAATAGTCAAATGCTTGGACCTAACACTGGTTATGATTATGTTATAATACTAGTACCTAGACCTAAAAGTCTTGTAAATTTCGAGATTAATGTCTATTAACATATTTGAAGTACGATAGGTATCATAGGTTACGAAAAAAGTATTATATAAAATCTATCTGTCCGCAAACTTTGCGATACGTCACTTAAGAGCTCACTACTTCGTCGCATTTGTTTCAAACTAAGGTGAAAACTCATTGTTAATGGTAAAGTGGAAGCCAACCCCTAACCTAACGTTTTTTTAAATGATTTCTAAACTAGCATAAGTTAATAATGTCTTTAAAATACATGCACATGTGCTAGATGTATTGGAGTCCAGAAAACTCTACGACAGGGAACGATAAAATAGCATTCAACTATAATTAACTTCTTGATTAAAATGCGTTCAGAAGTTCAAAGTATTTAAATTCAACATATCTTGTACATGTATAGATCCATGTAAGTAAGTCTGCTCCACGTCTGTTTCCACTTTCATTTACAAGCTCTTAAACATGTTTTCAAACTCAGTAGATCTATGAAAAAAGTTTAGATAGTTAATAGCAGTTAAAGTTTACATGATTTGGTATTGCTGATTCAATGAAACGTCAGTGTATCACATGTATTTTGGATCAAGGGAGTTAAAAAAGAATAAATTTTATAGAAATCTTTGGTGTATTTACCGCCCCTCTGACACTGACAATGCAGTTAGGTAATGAGCATACAGTGTAGCTTTTGAGGTATTATTAGAAAATGATGTGAGGTATATATTTTCATGTTAAATATTAGACTTTTCGGCTGAAGGATTAAGCAATTCATGTTTTACAAAGTTAGTTGCAATTCTTAAAATATGCCAAACTATAACGTTTTGAAAAGTTCTTTATTATGGTACTCATGGATACAGAAAGAAAGAGGCATCTGTAAACATAAAGTCTAGTAAATAATTAATTTCCATTTAAGGTTTATAGCTAGGATTAAACCCTTATACCAAGTTTTATTGCAGTTTATTCATAATTCACGGTTTTTGATATCTGATTTCAATTTACTATATGACTTACATATGCTTTAATAGAGGATATACCCCATTGCAATTCATAAAAAAGGACTTATAAAAACACGTATCTTTTTCAGCATTATATTGCAAGTTATACCATTGTTAATGTGTAATTTATCCAAACACAATGCTTTATGAACCATAGTCTTACTAAGGCTACTTTTTAAACATTTGAGCCAAAAGGAGATCTTTTAAACGACTAATGTCAGTCTGATAAACCACAGTAAGAAACTTTCACAATCTAACAAAACACGTAACTCATCTCCAACCACGTTATATAAAAGTTATGGGTCGTGGAACAGGTTGGTTCTAATCAGTATGTTTTCGCCCCACTTCAAAGTATGTATCACCTTCGTCAACTTAATTTATGAATTATTGAGTTTTCTCCCTCAAAAAGACGAACTTTATGGCGAAAATTATTAGCTACCATTCATGCATTTGTACTGGCATAAGGGTCCTTGAATTATTTCATTACTTTCCAATATGTAAATATTTCTGATAGAATAGTTTTCTGAGCATGAGGATGAGGGGAACTACAATGTCCTGGAAGGTAAAGTTTGTGGAATTAAATGCCTTCGAAACATTAGAAAAGATTTTATAAAGTTTGTAACGTTCGTTAAAAGTTTAACCATCTGACCTCCTAAAGTTTGCGTTTCAGTTCCCTTTTCGATAATGAAACACTCTTTGAGCCTCCAAAAACGAGTACTTGAGTGTCGCTAAATAATAATACTTGCCATACATACGTGCATACTGAGATCTCCGAATGTTATGGTGGACAGATCTTTAGAAATAGAGCAGGGTAAGGTAAATACTGTCAGAATTGTACAGATGTAGCTTCTAAATCCCGGTCTTGGCCAGTCATGAAGATTTTAAATTTCAAATTGTCCTTTAATTCAGGACAAAACTGATCAAAGTACATTACTGTCAGCTGCACTTTGACATCGCTGATGCGTATTAAACTACCTGCAAATGGCAAAAATTAATGTTCCATAACTTAATTAAAACGCTTAGAATTGTAAATATAAAGCTTGCTAACCGCATTAACCTGCAGAGATGTGGGTCAGTTGTTAACTAGAAGTGCAACTGAGATGATTTATAGTTTTTCATAGTGCACGAATTGAAAAGAAAGTTGTTAATAACAGTATAAATAACATTATTCAAGAGTACAACTGTACCTTAATCTAAAGCATCTTACGTAATGAAAGAGACCGCTTGTTCACAACAATTTTGAGGCTAGAGTAAATCGTGATGAAGACTAGACAAACAGAAGTTTTTCGACTTCGTGTCATCGCGCGTTTTGGGCGAACACAAGAAAACACGACCGACACGACATTTTAATCCCCACCAACACGAATGCGTTGCAATAAAATAGTTCGTGTGTCCGGCTATTTTCGTCTTAGATATACCATGTCCAAGATAAAACAGTTATTAATAAGCAATTTGTAGACGGGCGAAAATTGGCAAAAACCATAGTATAATATTCGACATTCTCAAAAAAGCGCAGGATTTTATCCGTCTGCATAAAACTTACCATTGCTATCTTACAAATGTACAAGTTAGATGATTAATTGATATAAGCAATGCACCCGTTGCAAGTTGTAACATCTATGTAAGGCGGTGTCACGATTAAATGAGCAGAACAGAATAGCAAAGAATATAATTTAACAGTATTTATTTCAAATTTGTTCTATTAAACACGTATATTCGAGTGTCAAATAAATAAACAGTTTCGAGAAGTAAGTTAAAATAACTTTTGTAATCTATCTTTCCTGAAAATAGACATAATATAGTTACATAAGAGACAACATATGAAATGAAAATGAAAACAGAGACAATGGTGTTTTTAGAATTGTGAAGATATTTTAATATTAATAAACATGTATGTCTCTTCTTGATCGAAATAAATGGCTAGTTTTGAAACTGACTACTAGTTTGACTTATACCATCTCCTTGATCAATCATATCTGATTAAAATATGTTAACTAAAATATTACGACACATTAGACAGATGATAATTATATAGCTTTTACTGTTTCTAGGCACTTGGTATATTGTTTTAAAAATTGCCGATGTGTGCCTTCTGGTTAAACTTTTTAAGGAAGCACATGGTGCAGCAATGAGTACATGATCATGAAATACTAAATAGGTATGTTCTTGTATGTCCTTGATGATAAAAATATAATTAATAAATCCATACGATGAACATAAATGATTTATTTGGGCTAAAATCCGGGCCAAACTTTGGTACATGAGACCGAAAAACGCCTTTCAAAGTAAACATTTAAGTTTCGTATCAACCTGTATTCTGCTAAGTAGATAACGGATTGTACTACCGACCTTTGTAGTATACAGATCAAAAAGTTTGATAAGAGAAAGTTGGTTTAAACTGACCGCTGGTTCGTATGACAATACGTTATTATACAGACTCTTTGGACCCAAAGTCTTCAACAAAACCAATGAACGACCTCTCACTACCATAAGATATCTCTTTTACTGACCAACAATCAGGCACCGTTTTCAATATCAAAGTTATTGTCAGATTGATTGTCTCAAATACTTATTTCTGTTACCAAAAGTCAGTAGTAATTGGTGATATACGTGCACGTATGCAATAACGTAAAGGAAACAATGATCAAATTATATTTCAATATGACCCATTTCAAGTTATCTTTCAATATGATCAATATGCAAATTCTCTTTTAAAGTTTAGAAAGGATGTGCATTAGATTATTGTTCTGTTACAGGCATGTGAAAAGCATTAAGAATTAGGTATATTTATTCATAAATAAGATAGTTTTTATAACGCGATACTTGGTGTTTCAAATACCAAATAGATACCGGTAATATAATTTCTAAACATATATAGCAAATACAAAGTGGAATGTATCAGAGTAGTCCCCTGAGAATATGTCTTCCAAGATAGTCTGGGCGTTTACTGTCACATACTCTATCATAAATGGGCCGATTCCTTGTTCAGAGTTTGATAATCTTATCTTTCTTTTTTCTGTTGTGTAACCTAAGTTCCAAAAATGGCAAAAATGATTATGACTAAGTCGCTCCTTTCCCCCAAACAACACTCGATACCACCGTATTTATATCGAATATATCATAAACACCTGTATATCTCAATAACCTTGAAACTCTAATACGCAAACAGATGGTATTATCTAGATATCTTATGTCTTTAAAGATAATCTGAATAACAATTATAATAATAAAGCGGGTCCCGTTCAAAATTGATAGTTTCTAGTCACGGAAGGACCACACCCAGTTCCAAAGCCAAAATACGGACTAAGTTACTTAATCTTTTTTGGATTATAAAGTTTAACTCGGTACCCTTTTCTAGGTATCGTATTACCAGTTAACCAAATTGTGTAGGTATATTTAGAGTGTAAGGCTTAAAATAAACTTTTTTTATGTTTACACATTTATGAAGGCCCATTTACGTTTAAGGAAATGTACATAGGCCCTATTAACCAAATGTGGACTTCATTACAGTGCATAAAATTGTCTTCAAGGAAAACTTTTATGTAAATAGAAACAATTTTAAGTGCAAAAATTTGTCTACAAGGAAAACTGTTTGTTTATAGAAATAATTTTACCAACGTAAAATGTTTGATCTTTGCCATAATGACATTACACCAGGACGACAAAATTACAAATAAAAAATGAAGGTTTTTCCCGCTTTCCCATACTACTATTTTCATACTACAAGACAAAAAGACCCAACACTTTACTTTCAGTGTGAGATAATACAAAAGCGTGTCAAATTTAATTTCCAAAATACACGTTGTTAACTACGGCTAATTCTTCAGCGATTGTGGCAAAATCTCAACACTTTTAGGATTGAAGGCTGAAGACCGTCATCTAATTATTCTGTTTTACAGAGTTTAAATGACTGTACAAAATAATAATGACCCCCAGTGAAGTTTCTTGCCAAAATCTAGTGCGAAACATTATCATAAGCTAAACACTAAACATTTCAACAGGAGATCAACTGGTACATAAAAAATAACCAAATAATTGCTTAACATTGCCGAATAAACTCGCAAACAGCCGTGCCCATGAATCCTCCAACTATGGAAAAAGGCGACAGACAAGGTACAAACTGCAGCTTCTATAATTATGTACTTACAAAAACACCGCTTTCTCAAAGTGCAAGAAGTAAAGGACATCACTCACATACACGTAGTATCGCAAACAAGCCATAAAGCAGAGACCAATTGCAAATGTCCTAGATGGGAACGACTAGCTCAACACGATGAAATCTTACCCATGTTTAGAGCAAACTTTTGTCATAAAATACTAGAGTGGTGGAACCTATGCTGGAGGTATTTTTAATGTATACCAGCTGTTCAGAAAGCAAGAAATCCTAACCATTCTGATTTGCCTCAGCTAAAACATAATGTTATCCCTGCTAAATCGAAACAAGATGTTGATGTGTGTCATCATGTGACTATGTCGTTCTGGGAGCTATTGACACAACACATGTCAAAACTTGAAATTTCACCACGAAGGGAACCAATGCTGGCGGTATGTGATATTTGACAACCAACAGGTGGGAAACAGTTTTTAGAGCCTAAATATTAACTAACAAGGGATAACAGTTTCCATAGAATATATATTTTTACACAAAAGAAATAAGTTTTATAAAAAATGCTAACCTTAACTGTGTGATTTTGATGTCTATATTTAAGAATTTTTCTAGCGAAATGAATCGAGTACAATTGTATCGACTGCTTTGACGTCACAAAGCTGCACGCGGTGCTATCACTATGTTTGCTGTAAAAGTATTTCATTGACTGACAATGCGGAATATACCCTGAAAATATTTTCTTCATCTGTTTTTCTGTAAATAGCCACTTTTCGGAGATACCACCAGCATAGGGATACCGCCAGCATAGGTTCCACCACTCTAAATGTTTATAAGACATACAAGCTAAACAGGTTAGAAGAGATCGAGTGTACAAGAGACATAGCTATCCAACAGAAGTTGATCTGAATTTTCTTTAGCATGTGTGCAGTAACATACGACATCTTGGATCAAATGTTCCGTATCAGATGAAATTAGCCGCATCTTCGCTGTCTTGAAGTTGCGCTTTTCAGACAATCTGATTTTAAGACAGACATTGTTATTGAAACAAAGCATATTGGAACATAAAAAGGGTCACGATGAAAAGAACATTTTAATAATAAGCCGCCCGTCCAAATAGTGATCTTATTGTATGTGCCTATTAGAAAAGCTTAAAAACTTTTTCCTGGAAAAAGTAGGAATATTTGGTTTGGTACGTTCACATCCTATATTTTCAGCAATTGACAAGTTATGAAGAATGAAATAATTGATATACTGATTCTTAATGGTAACGATAGAATCTCTAATTAACAGTTATCAAACATTGTTTCTGTACCGGTTATTCTTTATCAAGTTTTTCTCTGTCATGTTGTTAACAGAGTCTCCACAATAGACTTGTACAAAAGTACCTATGCGAGTAGCATACGGTATACAACCTGTCCAGGAAACTGGTACTTACAAATGATATAGTACAAGGACATTGATCTAACTATATCCACTAAATAGACAATGTATCACTACTGTAAAAGTACACATGTCACATAAAAGATCAAAACATTATCGTCGCATATGATTCAATATGTAAATATTATAAAATTAATCCCTCAGCGTTCTAAAAGTATTTGCGGTGTCCTTTAATAGGATCAAAAGATACACATACAAATAACGCACGTTTTAGTTGTGTTGTTTATTTTGTGTACTTTTACGTTTCTTTTTCAGTACACTGCGAGGTATACCCGGGTTTTTCGGGCGGGCGATGGGTATCTTTGTACTTTCTTAAACACCTTAGGTTAAGCAGTACTTCAATACAAATTTGTGATTTTTATTAAGATTATGATAATAGAAGTCCATGGCCACACATTCTAATAAAATTGATTAAATACCATTATATGAACCTTTTTTAGACTGTATGGTGAAGATGTCTGCCGCAAATATGATACTTATCAAAACTGATTTAAACACTTAACATCGCCCATTTAACATTTATAATAAAATACGCATTTATAATTCGTTGATAAATAATATCTGAAAGTACCTGGCTGTTTATTATAAACCTCAATCTTAATTGTTAAATCGTTTTTCATTTAAAAAGGACATTTAGTATGAAAAGAAATTGCACTGTAGGCTTTGATAGTTTTCTTAACTGGTAACGTGCATTTTCTACGTGGTAATGCATATCCATGTTTTGATAGTCAAGATAATTCGAAATACCTCACATTTTATGATGCATATTTCAAGATTAAATAAGTTAAGCATACATTCAGGACACTGCGTACTTTTAGTATTATGATGCAAACCTCACCTGAAACATTATCATCAAAATATCTAAACTTTTATAGGTGTATAACTTTTTCATACACCATTAATTTTATATACAAATGATGAGTACGAAATTGTATTGTACGAAAAGGTTATGAATTATTTCGTTATCAAACTTTCTTATCAAATAGTCACTTTCAATAATTATGTGAGAAAAAAATGAAAATACAGACACATTTGTCTAAATGTATAATGTTCTTTTAAATACGTTTAGGTACATCGCCGTAGAAGAAAGGAAAGCTGTACTAATTAACCGAGCTAATATTGCTTAACAGTTCGATACGCAGGTGTTCTTTTCATTTGTAGATAATACACATATTGTTTTGTGAATTTTCCTTCACACAATGATTCGACTACCCTGTAATTCAGTGCAAATGATACAAACTTTTATGGTCTCAAAAAAGAATATCTAAACGTTATATCTAAATGAAACAGAGCTTTGTAACTAGTTAACTCAGTGTATATCTGTGACACATTTAATAGAAAATTCTGTTTTACATGTTTAGTTTTGTTTTAGTTTGGTATTCCCTTTAAATAGACACCCCTCAGAATATCCTCAGCAAAAAGTTGACAAGTGTTAAATAAGATAAAATATCTCCCAAACACCAATACACACAACGTCAAACAACAATTAGACCCCCACACACAGAAGAAACCCCCAACTACGAGAAAAGGGTTAGGCAATGTAAGTGTCAACAAGTATCTAAACTAAATCAGACGTGCACTTAAATATAAAATTGCCACTGTAATTGGACACACATACATAAGACAATTCTATTTCAACAGAAGAAGTCTAAATCATAACTTTTTACATTAACTCTCAAAAGAACTAGAAACTTTCTGGAGCGGCAACCGGCTCAATTCTTATATCCGTACAAACGGTACAACAGAATAGACGCTGCATGCTAACATTGAAAATGGTTTTGTAAACCGACACACGTGCCATACAAAGAGTATATATTTGCGCTGAAAAATGTTCATGACCACCGACTGCCAAATAGTAGCGACATCTCACGCAGACTTGAATACAAATTGTACGAATTTTGGATGCTGGCTTTAAAAAAAAATGTACTGACACTGGAAGATAAGCCAATGATTTGGAAGAATTAAAGGCGTTTCAATGTCAGACAGCCTAAATGCATATAACAACAAACAGAGTTAAGGCAAAATGACTTTGAATCCTCAGCAAACAATGGAACAACGAAATAAACTGCCGAAAATAATTGTTAAATTCAACTCTATTTATTCTGTTTGTGTACGTGTACGTTTGGCACTGTTTGGATGAATCGATTGACTCCTGATAAAGATTGGATGACGGCATATTAACTTTTTAAAACAATTTTTTTGTTTGAATGATCTTATACAATGAATACGAAACGTAGACCTTTTTCCAAATAGATTAAAATAAGGCATCATCAGACGGAAACAGACATCGAACGATGTGCATACAACATAATTACATGTATATAGACTTTGGAAACCACCGAACCACAAGGATTTGAATGCTATTTCACAGTGTGATATAACACGTTAGGAATCTGAGACCAGTGGACACCTGCTTATTTAAAACATGCGACATGTTTAGACCATAAAATACCCTAAATTTTAAGCTGTTATAGATGACTTAAACATGTAAACTATTCACCCGGCTGACGTCAGTAGATATGTACACATGCTGATAAGTTTTCGGTTTTTGTTTCCCTTTATTTCATATATATAGAGATATTTATATATGTGGGCCACTAATGTTTAATTTGCACACCTCTATGTTAGATAAATAATAGTAAAAGTGCATGTAGTAAAGTTTTCATTCATAAATTTATATCGAGGGCTGTTTACCGGTTTGAAGTAAACCTCGCTTTATAAAGGTAACTTAAACCTATACAGAAAGCGGGAACCAGATAGTGTACTTAAATTTACGCACCCACATTTGTACACAAAAGATGGTCTGTTTGTCAACATTGGTTGAATTAGTCATTGCAATACAGTTAATCTTGACAAAACTGTTAACTTTGGCGAGGAGGATTCAGAAATCTTGAGGCAAGCATCTGAAAAGGATCCACATAATATTACTGAATAAAAATATTAGTGTAAATTTATAACTGTTGTTATTTGCAAATGCATGAAATATTTGCAAATAAGTAAACTTTATTGAATCTTAACTTTATTCAAAACTTTATTTTATTTGAATGGGAACCGTTCCATTGGAATATTCGTTATTTATGCGCGGTCAGCACAGTTCTATTGTGTACAAGGACTATAGCGAAGACGACAATTACACCTTTCTGCATCTGTTGCCTTAGAAACGCCGGTGCAATTACATTCTGAGGGGAAGCATTACTGCAAGAATACGTTCAAACAGCTGATATAGTGACAGTGTGACCATATACTTACCTAGTTAGACTTCGTAAGTACTTGTTTTTTCTGCATAATGAAGGTTTTGCATTTTTTTTTTTTACGTTTTCTAAAAGTACTTTGTACAAATGTTTGACTCTATAAGCTATCGTTCTTAAATATAGCTGGCATTAAGCATTCTTCTACTAACCGTCAATGTTGCGGTATTGTTAAAGTCAAATTTTCCTACATACTAAATAAGTAACATCCTACCGTTTCAAACAAGACACAACAACTACGCATTTTTGCGGCATTTTTCACTGCAACATTTTAGAACCATGTGTTTTGTTTGCTTTTTGGTCAGTTTTACAGTTTGTGTCAAGCATTTCAATTTCGCAGCCGATTAGCAGGCTTCTAGATCATGTCTTTACAGTAAAATAAACTATTTCAATTCTACAGATATAATTGTCTAAAAATATACAAACAAACAAAAAAAACGTTACATTTAGAGACATGATCCAGGAGAAGGTTTCCTTCAATCTTATGTTTGTAACACCATCACTATAAAACCAGCAAAAGAAGATTGCTAAATTGTGTTTTTATGTACAAAATTGGCAGTTTGCACTGATTTCAAAATGCAATATTCTACATCTAAATTCGTTAAAGAAAGACGAATATAATTTCAATTTCCTTCCGATGCTATTTTACGTCATTTCTTCAGTAAATACATGTAATTCTTTTCATATTTAATGTCTATTTTATGTATATTGGCTTAATCGAGCTTTATTCAATATGCCCTTTAGCGACATTTCAATTTTAAGTTCTTTTTTTTCTGAGAAATCAGCAGTTAAATCAATGCAAAAGCAACAACAAAGGAATAACGTATATTAACTGAAAAAATGTCTACCTTAACGCAAAGTCAAATGCATTCTGTATAAAGAATTTAAATACTTGATTCCGATTTAAATCTGTTTGCTGTTTCTTAGTTTCTGTTTTTGAAACAACAATTTCCATGTATTCGTCATGTTACATGAGTTTTGACTTAAACCACAAGAATGCAAACACAGTTGAAATTGATAATACAGAAAGATATATTGCATGCTTAAAATGTTTCACTTTCTTTAAGTAAATATGATAATGTTCATGACTTGATAACTTTTTCCCAAATACATGCAAATACAAATTCTAATGTATATGTAATTTAATTTTCCACAAAAATTCAGTATCACATAGTTACAATACAAAAAATTCTTAAAATATTCATAAACGTAAACAATGATTTTAAATTGTTTTTTTTTTTTATTTCAATCCGTTTCAACTAATATTTTCTTTGTTTGGTGTGTGCTTTATGTTTCTCTAATTTGGTACATTTGTGACATTTGCTATATATTGATTGAATGCTAAGACTACAATGAAGGGTATTTCGCGTGTCTTCTTACACAGACCTTAACCTATGATCGTTGGGGATTGTCCCATATTCGTTTTGTTAATTAATTAAAACAATTAAAAACTACTTTAATCGCAGAAGGCGTTCCCACACCGATTATAATCTACTTGATTTAGCTGACCAAAGAACATTTATGTTTCTGATCTATTTTAGGTCAAAGGAGGTATAAAAGATTTAATATTCAGACCAAGGAATCAAATTTCGTTCTGCGGTTTTTGAAATTATTTCAGTTGACTTAATATGCTGAACGATTATTTAAAAGTACATTGCGGGTATAAAACCTTATGACGCGTTCAATGGGTACACATAGCCTTATCTAAACTATCTGCACTTTACATGCCCAATATAAAAATACATGTACAAGCATAGCAAACTGTTTTCGTAGGACAAAACTTTGCTTGCGAGAATTCGCTTGATTTTAGTAAAATTTGTTTCCTATCCATCAAGAACTGAACTGATTAGAAATCCAGAGGTAATCTCACGTATATCTGTACACCGGTCATGTAAAATAACGAAAGGATTTATTCGTAAAAAGAGCTAGGGTCTGGTACCCAGATTCCCTTGTATCTGTCGCTCTTCAACATGCACCTGTCAAGAGTCTTGGTAAGTTCTCCCAGAGATAAGTCCAAGTCGATCGGACTTATTAATAATCAAAGAAAAAAAAATGAGCTAATGACCTGAAACCAATCATGATGTTTCAATCAAAGCATCTAATTTTGTGGTGCTTAGTAGTATATAAAATATCAGGGGTTTTTGCAAGTTTTCGTGTAAAGTCTCACTTCCGACATTCCAAATAAGGATAAAACTGGTCTATTTCTCATCATGTGGCACACATATAAATGAAAACACGCATGTTTTATGATTCTAACCAAAAGTTAAGTTTCTTGGTGATATTTCAGTACAGGAATTTGGATTTAAATTATGTTTGGCCGTCTATCTAAGCTCGTAAAATATTGTTAATTTATAAAATCCTACGCTTTCCTATCTCATATAATACATTGTACATTTGAAGGAATGTATATTCACAAGAATAAAGCAAGGTTTGGTTGTTTTCTTGTTTACTGTTACTGATTTATGGATAATGGGACGTATTTCTTATATAATAACATAATAGTCATTCTTATCTGATGTTCAGTTACATATACCCCGCAACTTAAAATCTATACTTTTACGATTTTACCTTATATGGATAATCACGTGGGCCATCGTTCTCGTTGAGTAATTTTTCATTCATAAAATGCATAACACGCCACTCTTAACAACTAGTGCACCGTAATGAATCATTTTAAATGTTTATAAATATACAGTCGTTATACAGTGGTTTGGTTAGCCATAAGTTCTATCCCCAAACATGATTTTACTCACTTTTACATTTTATTCGCTTGAGGTTACCGTGATTTGTTATAATTTCTGAACTCAAACTAGATGTCATTCCGTCCTGCCAAAACTATCTTATATTAAATAAGGTAAGACTGAATGTCTGTGAATTCTATTCTATGATGTTCACATCTTTAAAAAGATTCTTTATCTCATCTATTAAGCAACGAAGGGCGGTTTAAAGTACTTTCGATTTTTTCCTTGTCATGGCAGTAGATATATAACAATAAGTATATGAAAATGTTTGACTAGGTTACATAGCAACACTTCTATATATGATGAAGCTCAACCTCAACTAAAGTGCGAAGAATGCGTATATTAAGCAAATTAATGTTTTCAAATGGTACGAGCACATGACGTGTCATATGATATATGTAGATACAGTACATACATGCACAAGGTAAAGATGTTTGCCATTGTTTGTTGTATTAGTTACAGAGAATACCTTTTTTCACTTGATCATTTGATCTTACAGATCCGAAGCAAATATGATGTTATGCTCGTATCAAGGTACTGACTGTTCATACTTGGATGATTTGACAACCTTCCACAACGACTTTCAAATGCTTGAAGAATTTCAACGTTCTGGAAGCTATGAACAAATTGTTCCCGGTACCAAAGACAGTCTCGGTGATATAGAACCGTCGTTATATTCTCAAAACTGCTCAATAAAAAGTGAATTAACGTCAGAAGACTGGCACTGTACGGGAGTGTTAAGCACAGGAAGTCCACCGGGGCTGGGGCATTCATTGCCCCCAACGTATGATGATCATATGAGGTTTCTACAAGACGAAGAGAGGCGTATCCTGACGTCTTCACCAACATACAGTGACATTTCATCAGCTGCAATGGACACATGTATAAAAGATGTTACTGAAGATACACAATTTGGAGACTCTGCTCTGCTTAGTGATATTATGGAATGCATTGAAAATGTGGACAAATCTGACGAAAAGTATCTGGCAAAGAAAGGTAATTATAAGGTCTTAATATACAGTGTACATGCATTTTTTCATAAAACGCTTGATGAGAATTTAATTGAGTTTGTTGTATGACTCATAAAAGGTGTAAGAACATTCCATTAATAAATGTTATCACGATGATATCAGCTCAGAAACTTACTAAATTTAGACTTGAAACTAACGTCATTTAAGAAACCTAGAGAAGTTTTAATAGTACCATATAGCATAATCAATTTCTACCATTTAACCTTAGATTAATTATGTTATGTTTTCCTTTTTTTTAGTAAAGCAGGCTACAAAAGTAAAGACTAAAGACCATGAACAGTTAATGAAGGATGCTGCTACATTGTTATCAAGTATGTATTTTCGGAGTGATCTGTAAAATATCATTTGAATATTTTGTTTAGATTATTTGTTCCTGAAATATCACCATTGACTCGAATTCTTGCTGTACGTGTCGGTCTTTGCATGACATTTTATGTATGTGGTATACTAAGTTAGGATTAAAGAGTTTCGTAAAGTTTTGTCACTTCTATTCCATCAACATAATTATATGTTTGAATTGTAATAATAATTATTTTTGTCTAAAAACATCGCACCTGATTGAATGTTTATTCAATAAACCTGATGCATGTAATCATTGTTGTTATCAACTTTTTTCAGACAGTGGTCAAATACAGTTGTGGCAATTCCTACTTGAACTTCTTACAACCGAGAGCGGGGCTACCTGTGCCCGCTGGGAGGGTCCACTCGGAGAGTTCCGAATAACTGACCCTGATCAAGTCGCTAACAAATGGGGACAAAGAAAGAACAAACCAAACATGAACTACGATAAACTAAGCCGAGCATTGAGATACTACTATGACAAACACATTCTAACCAAGGTGCAAGGGAAGCGGTATACGTACAGATTTGACTTTAAGGCCATTGTGCAATCTCACAGATCTCTATCAGGAGTAGCTGGAAGCTCCGTCATGTCTCAAATAAATGCCATTCAACATCCACCGTCCTCAAAGAAAAGTGCTCAAAAAGTGCGTACAATGCCTCCTGGGGTTCATGAGGTTCGCCCCTATACAGCGTCTCATACCTCCCCATACACTATTTCACAACAATCGGATGAGTACTTCAATTCCGTTTACAGACACAGTGAACAACAATCCTGGACACAAAATGAAATTTTAAGAGGAAACGAGTCACAGATGTCTACATGGTATCCTTCCAATGATGTGTTCAATAATTACTATTCAGACAATTTTGGATTTGGAATGTGTTACACACAATCTTAAACAAGTATTGTCATATATTTAGCTTGGACTTCTGTAATTAATTCCTACGTTCACATCAACTTTGTCTTACATATCATTCCGTTGACAAATGGTGGAACTTGGCCAGTGACCTGTAAACTATTTTCCAGATGCAAAAACTGTCATTTAAAACGTTTCGATCAAAAGCAGCAAAATTTAAAATGATATTTTTATATTCTTTGACGACTCGGAGTAAAAGTGATCATGACATTTGCCATACAATTTTCTGTGATTTTTGTCATTCCTTCATTTCATGTATCATATCATTGTTCTCATATCATCAATCCTATCACATTGTTTTTCATGTCTTCGTTCTCATATGTTCCATCATATCATATCTTTTCATGTTTTAAAAGAAAGCTTATTTTTATATATTGCAAAATAAATTTAATTTTGTATTGCATGGTTGTTTTATTTCTTCTTAGCAAACATTCTACATTTTGATATTTCTGTCATCGTCCCTTGAAAACGCCGAGGTATTTTAAGCTCTAAGGAATTAAAGGTACTCTATATCAAAAAGCACTGCTATAACATAAAACGTTGTTATTTTAGATAGGCTTTAAGTTTCTTCTGCAAATGTTATCGTAGAGAAATGGTTTTTGAACCCTTCATGACATTTTCTAAAGCATATATAACTGCGTCAACGGGTCCTTGTAAAGGTATTAAAACCTTCGTCTTTATTTAGAAATATTTGACCCTCTTACTTAATGATATACTGTTTTACAAAATGCATTAGAACGGCGCTATGTACGATAAAAGGCAAACTACAGGTGCTGTACCTGCGTATCCATCTTAGTTTCATTTTTAGTTGAACGAGCATTCTTTAAGGATGAAGTAGGAGATATATTTAAAACTGACGATAAAAAGGAATAACAGTAAAATCCATCATGTAAATTGTTCATTTTACCAAAATAATGACCAAATGTAACCATTCCTTGCATATCCCGAATGTCAAATTCATCTAAAGGACCTTAAAGATGTCAAAGTCAACTTACAACTCAAATAATTTTCATCCGCAAGAAAATGCTCTTATATACACTTTTTATTGTGCTAGCATAAAATGAATGCTTAATACCCTTCAACATCCCAAGTCTGCGTTTCAATAGAGATATTATAGTACAAACCAAAACCAAAAGCAGCTACTCTTTCCATTCAATGAATAGTAACACTAACTACAATATTAGTACTAACCGAAGCCAAATTCAAATATACCCTTTAACACACCAACAAACTGCGGAACTATCAAAACTAAGTCAAATTCCCTCAAAGACGCGAACAATTCTCTGTAAAATCCCGCCGATTATTGCTAAACAATACCCAAAGGCAATTACTAGAACATCTGAATACCTCGGCTGTGCAGCCTAGCTTTCATTTGTCTTGTGTTCGTTCATGGGACAAAATCGCTAACATTTAACGCCTGTCCGAAAGTAACACCCCTAAACTGCGGCTTTTAGATTTGTTTAAATAATTGTGAGTGCTTTTCTGAGGAAAATCATCAACATTTATATAGTGAAAAACAGTAATAACGTTTGTATCATATCTTATCCGGATCCTGCACTTTTTTCGCAATGATATATGTCTACCGTAAATAACAACGTGAATATTTTCACCACAAATTCAAAGGAATAGAAATGCACATTACATGATGAGTCCTGACCTGAGATGAATGAAAGTATTATATCTTTTCACTGATGTTTGAAACACTGTTACGGTGTGATTCTGGTCAACTATGATATATTTTAAAGATAAACAGTAAAACCGTATTAAAAGGATATAAGAATTTAAATTGCTAACCGTATTGATAAAATACATTAATCACCGAATTATACTTGAGGAAATATGAATATAACCATAGTTATAAGTAAATAAAATAAACGTGTGTAATCGTTATATTCATTTTAAATGCAGTGAAAATATAATTTCACCATCCTAATCAACCTGTTTGGTAAGGTTTATTTTCTGTTCTACAACTCGATCTACATGTAAAATCAAATTTCTTTCTTGGTATTAATGGTCATTTAGTAATGTTACTTTGAAACTTGAAAAGACAGTTGGAAATCTAAATTTATAATAATGTTTTTACCATTACGTGTTATTTTTCCGTATGGTTTTACAGCAATAAACATTGATTTCGAAGAAGTTGAGATACAAATATTGTAACAATATGACCGTAATTAAACAAATGTCACTTAGGACAATCTTTTGTAATTATATAAAATATTGTAAAATTACCAAATTGATTTCATAGTGTGTTTAATTAACATGCATTTCTTAGTTTACTTTTTATGTAAAATACGTTGAACATAGATACTGCTAATGAAAGTTTTCATCGATTTCATCGAGTGTTTATAACAGTGGTGATCATCGAATGTAATTTAATAACTTTTTAGTTTTTTGTTTAATAACTTTGTTTTTGATTTCTATTCAGTAACACTCCCAGGACACAGGTACAGTGTAATTGTTCTTCAAGAGTATGCAAAAAGTTTCGAGGTCGAATTAATTTCAGTTTGATTTGTTAGATAAAAATTCCCCATATTATATTTCGATAGCGTCTTGTCGGAAGATTAACGGAGATCATTTGATACTCGGGTTCATAATGAGTCAGTCATGCCCTTGCATATCGTATGTCATTATAATAAGCGAAACCGCAACTTTCAGCGCGAAAATATCACTCATGCCATATTAGCAGATAGTGTTGTGATTTCACATGATATTAAAGTAGTATCCTGCTTAGCATGTGTAAGGTCGTCTGCTTTGTTTCCTTCTTTGTGCTCATCACCATTTTATGAGTCAGTAATGTAACTGAAACAGAGAAATGAACAATTTTTAACTGGGTATTTTACTTTACATAATAAGTAGTTATTTTCAGCGCACGTTCGACACGTGTAGATGGTTTTTTGCTTCTTTATAGACTTTATAGAGATAAATAAGGTTGAATTGCAAAACACATTACATGCCTTGTCCACTGAGCAACGAAAACATACAAGTGCAAAAAAGCAACATCTTATTTTATAATTTCTTTCCGATTTAAATTCCCTTTGTGCCGCTTCACTGGGCAGACATAGTATTAGCTTTACAAGCTAATATAATGATGTATTACAGTATAACATCTAAAAAAATCCCAAAATCAAAACTATATGTCTCTATCCAGGTAGTCATGGAAAACAGTTTGACCGAGGTTTCTACTCCATGGCAAGGTGAGGTCTAAATTAAACAAGCACTGTTTGACATTGTCTTTCTTCAAATCCAGTTGAACCAAATTAGTAATCACTTCAAGTAAGAAATTACCTAATATCAATTGATCATAATTGGCCAATTTCATATTAACTTAACCTGTATTAAATAGTCACCTCCAATTAGCGGTCACTATCACTGGCTATCGGTTTCTTTCATAAAAGCATTACAAGAAGAAGGCAAATTATAATTAATGCTTAATAAGGTTTTGGTATATGTCACCAGAAATGGATTATGATATATGCATTATTCGGCTGCCTAACCAGAAATGGATTGTGATATATGCATTATTCGGCTGCCTAACCAGAAATGGATTGTGATATATGCATTATTCGGCTGCCTAACCAGAAATGGATTGTGATATATGCATTATTCGGCTGCCTAACCAGAAATGGATTGTGATATATGCATTATTCGGCTGCCTATAACGCTATCAAAATTGCTAACATATATATAATATACACCTGAATAAGTTTCAATATAAATATAAATAAGTTTGAAACGCAACAATGTATTTTTTAAACTTAATTGTTTTAATGACGTATTGGTATAAATTTATATTTAGAAAAGCGGGTTACGTGTTTTAAGTGCACGCATTGACAAAACGCTTAATAGGCGGGAACGATATATAACAAAGACTTTTAAAGACCAAATAATGGAGCTTGTTTCAAATTAATTAATACTTCTGTACAGATTAAATAGAAGTCATCCGACCATTTAGATAAATCTAGCAAACAAACTAAAGTCATGTATTCGGTGTGACTAATGTTGCGGTTTTAAGTGACTCATTTATTAAATGCACTTTTGGTAATAGCATATCGAAGTTGTAAAGAGATAATGATAAAAGTAGAGTAGTTGGGGTCATTGTGTCAGTTTATTCAACTTGTTGGGGAAATCACCTGTATTTTTCAGTTATTTTATGACGTTGTATGCTTCACTTGGGCGCTCGATAACAGAACTTAAATAAATAAAGACCTCATTGACCCTTTCTACTTTGCCAGTGTCTTTTGTCAGACGTGTCAAATATAACCTAAATTATTGTCATTTAAAAAAACCTAACAAGTAATAAAAAAATAAAGTGGAAAAAACGTTTATTAGGTACTTTTTGGAGTACTTTAAGAGTACTGCATTTGGTGTCAAATACAACCAAAATAGGTGTATTTAGGGTTAAAGAAATACCGCTAACCTTGCATTATGTAAGACAGTATTAGATACCTCCATGCAGCCACACCTAATCCTAACTTGTGCGTTCAAAAGATTTTGGCAATTTTAGTTTTGATAAAAAAGAGACATTGATGGCATCCGTGTGGAGAACAGCTATACAACAATTAATAAAATATTACTCAAATTATCTTTGATAAGTGAGATAGGGAAACAGTATGCATCCAGTTAAGACAACAAGGATATGTGGTTTTCACACAGCCGGATTCATCATTGAATCACATGCCTGAAATATTTCTTACTTTCAACTCGTTTATTCTTTATTCTCTGATCCAGTATTGCATAAATGCAAGTCTTTTTATCCAGTCTTTCAGGTTTAATATAGGATACTGGATGGTTTGCCTAACTTCTATAGTCAATTAGATCAACAACTTTTATTATGCTTACTTTAATTACTAATTCTTGATTTGTATTTGAACGAAAGCAACCGAAAAGTAGAACTGCAAGCAGCATGCACTCACAATATATCTGTAAAAGCGCTATTGCAAACCGTGTGTAGTGGAGGTTGTATTAAACAATATAACATTTGACCCCCTTAACTGATGTACCTTACTATCATTGTATTTCTGGTTATATTGTTTTCACCATATCACATCAAATGGAATAATTGTTAACAGTTCACTGTGAACTCTTGTTACATTCATGTATGTATTGAGTTTCGAATTAAGGTATCTTCTGTTCTACTCTGTTCTGTTCTACTCTGTTCTGTTCTGTTCTGACAAACTTTAGTTTGAGATATACTATCTGTGAAATGAGCATAAATTAACTTCAAATTACCCACACTCCCTCAAAACAAGTGCACACTTCAAGATGTTGCTGTCAGCTTTCCGTGTTTGTACTAAAGTTATCTTATCAAGTGACTAACTATAGTATGGGAATAAATAATTTCATCATTCGGGGAATTTATTAATAAAAATATTAAAATATGAAATACAAATGAATGGCGAGACACATGAAACTAGCTTTTAATTACTTTCATATGCAATGTCATTCGCTGAAGGCCCTGCAAAAATAACAATCTATTGTTAAAATATAGCGCAAAGCAAACACCTAATTCGGCAGAAGAAATCTGCTGAAAGGGCATTTAAATTTATATTCATCCTTAATCTTGTCATATGTTAAGCTTATTAAATACTTATTTGGTAAGCCTTCATGTCCTTGGTAAGGACGCACTGTCACTTAGTTAATATTAGTTTTAATAGCTTATAATTATAACCGTTTAAAATCTTAAAGAAGTGAAAAGTGGCGGCTGTGCGCATAAAAAGGTTTTTGACAATTCCAATTGAATTAAGTCTGAGTTTTAATCATGTATATATTATGTATGTATTTAAGAGTTTTATCGTTGGTACCGGATAATTAATATGATCAACGCCTCCAGAAGAGTTCAGTTATTTAAGGTTTCGGGGAATATTGCAAGATACAGAAGAGGCACCCCCTGGTTCTTAAACATGCCCGGTGTACAGCACTGTCCCCAAACTGAACCGCTTTGTACTTCAGCGACAGTTTGGGAGATATCTTTAAGGTCTGAGTTGAATTTGGCACTGTATAATCTAAGATTTTCCTGTATAAACTGAACCTTGTTTTGGCAAAAACACTGCCCAGTTTAGATTGGAATATGTTCGAAATAATTCATAAAAGTACTTTAATATTCTTCTGAAAATTGTTATGAGAAATAGAAATTATTTCAATTAAATTTCTTCAAATGAGATACACTTGCATCTTTTAATAACATCGAGAATAAACTTTCGAAGACCCCTCTCACAAACAAGCACCACCTTTATACCAGCCGCAATGAGCTTGTCATGCACATTTGTGTAGAAATAGAGTAACTGAAAATACTCAAGTACTTCATAGTTGCGTAAGTCTAAAAACATTGCAGTAATCAGTTACTAAAACTATGCAGAATGCTTTAGTATATAATGTTATAAATACCAATTATGTTACTAAATCTAGGAAAAGGGTTTTCCACATTCTAAAATACTTGTAATACTAAAAATATCAGCCAATTTATTCTTAGAGATTGGAGCAATGCCAAAAGGCTTGGCCTAATGCCAGTATGTAAAAATAATCGTCCGTGAGTCCAGGCATTCACTGATTATAGAACTCAGATTGTCTAAGTTTAAAACTGGTCAAGGTGCTAGCTCAACCACCAAAAGAGTGGAACTTTACTCCAAGAGAAACACGAGATCTTTGCATGTCTGCCAAAGACACTAGTACTTCTTAGACAGCTTACTTTTAAAATGATCATACATATTTAGTAGTTTTTTGTTTTGTTTTAGTAGAGGGTCTTTAAGTTCACTGATGTCTTGTATGTGGTCAGTTGTGAAGTTTTCTCAGTTAAATTTCATTAATATGTATACAGCAAAAGGCCTGTGCGAATTAATTGCGATTAAAATGCATTGTCACTCTCTCCGTGGACAAAAGTTTAGATCAGTCTTATTATCTGACCGTTCTACTAATGGTTACATCAGTAACAGCAGTAAATTTAGAACATTTATCTGTAGTGTGAAACAAAATTGCTTTATATCACAAATTAGTCTGACAGCGGTTCATTCAACATAACTTTGTAACTTTTATGACATCAAGAATGGTTTCGAAATACCAGCCGGGGGAAATTATAGAAAAGATAGGTGGTTGTGGAAAGTATCAATATTTTCTTTCACTGGTGTCACATTTACTGAAGTTACCGACAGTTATAACCATGTATCTGATAGTGTTTTCTATAGCAACACCAAAGTGGTGGTGTGCTGACAGCCATCTGGAACTATCAATGGCTGATAATTTTAGTACACAGTTTAATTCCAGTGGTTGGCAAATGAAATCGACAGTTGATGAGCTGAGCCATGGTTCAACCAATACCTCTAGTTCGTACGATAACTTCAAGACTTGCGAAAATAAAAATGGGACACTCTGCGAAAATATACTTTATGATGGAGAAATGAAAACAATCGTTTCCGAGGTTTGTTACCAATAATGCACTTTTACACTGACATTTTAGTAAAACAACCCTAAACCCTATATATGTTTTTTGTTTCTTATTCACTTTATACTGTTATACAATTCGTGTCATTTTGTTTCATAATGAGCATATTAAGCTATAAGGCGACCAGTTGATTCGTGTATGTATATTGCTCCTAAAATCTCACCTCAATGTTTTTAAATATTGAATTCAATTGAAATCATTTCGTTAGCTCCCACATCTGATTTATTTAATTTAGCTGTTTTATGTTTTTCGGCAAGGCATCTACTAATAACGTATTGATAAAGGTTGTAAGACCTGAAACAAGCAAAACATTGTATTTATTCTAAAGATGCCTATACAAAGCTCCATGTTAAACAAATGAGCTTTAAGCAAATGGTATGATCGGGTTTTGATAATCTAATTTTTACTCATAAAAACTTTTTTATTGAAAGTGTATTGAAGTTTTGCAATTTGAGCAATTTTATTGCTTTAGCGAACAAATTACATACATGTATACTATTTTATTTAAGTCTACTTTTTCATAATACTAAATTATTTATTTTTCTACACATTCCAGTGGTCAATGTCTTGCAAACTATCATGGGTGCCATCTACTATTGCCTCAATCCAAATGTTAGGTATTTTCTTCGGAAACTTTGTAAGTGGCCACATAGCGGATAGTTTCGGTCGAAAAGTTCCTTTGTTTGGTTCACAGGTATTGCTTATCATAGCAAATCTGGTCGGCTATGTATCAACATCATGGATCATGTTCGGAGTAGCTCGAGCATTATGTGGTACGAATACTTCAGCCTCGTTAATATTTAGATATCTTTTACAACAAATGTATACGTCCTGTGACAGATACTTAATCTTCAATTATTTTCTGTTGTACTATTGTCACGTTTAAGGATATGTATTCAGAATACATTAAATAAATGGTACTCAACGATGGTCGAGGGCCAACACATATTGAGTTTTAACTATATATGTTTATGATTAAGTTACTGAAAAGAACAAGCATTATGCATTTCACGTGGAACTTGCTTACTTGTCACCTCTAGAATTGCTGAGACAATGATTCAATGAAAAAATATATCAGAACTTAAATTTTTTTTAAAAATCAGCATATGAAAGCTCAGTGAGACTCCTACATTACATTCTTCCTCAATAAATTATCTCATTGATAACTTTTATGTGTCTGTAGCGATAGTTCTAAGTACTAATACGTATGGTCGTTTTCAACATTTCAAAGTCTTAGAGTGTTTCTACTGCTTACTGTACGGCCTCCTCTACCTGAAAGTTTTTGTTATTGATGAGTTTACTGATGTTCTGTTCAGGCTTAGGAATGGGCGCATTTTTGACGGTTCAATACAGTCTCGTAACAGAAGTAAGTCTACCAAAATGGCGACCGTTGATTGTAGCGTTTCCATCGTGGCCACTGCTAGGATGCGCCTGTGCTTTGATAAGCTTCCTTATGCCAGATTGGAGAAAGCTTCATCTGTTAGCAACACTTGTCACTATTCCTTTCCTCGTACTTTGGTGGTAAGTTATTCTTTTCCCAATTTGCTTTTGTTCGTTGTCCGGTTTGAAACTGAAGCCGGCCTAAAAATGATAATTATATGTATTTCATCAGTTTATTGCTCCAGTCATGATACGTGAAGATGATATAACGAAAATATAAGATAGGACATTGTCAAGATATTTTTTACCGTATTCTTCATTTATAAATGCATTTCAGGTTTGTTCCAGAGAGTTTCAGATGGCATTTGTCACATGACAGGGCACTTGTTGCAAAAGATATTATCAAACGGATTGGGAAGTATAACAAGCATCCTGTCTCTGATGAAATCGTGATGGAACTTCTGAATACTACTGAAAATGACGCAAATCTTGGTGACAGGAAAAAATATTCACTTATAGATCTCTTCAGAACAAAGGCTTTGGCAAAGATAACGTGTTTTTCTGCAATAAACTGGTAAATTTGATAAATTCAAAATGTTAATCACAATAAATGATAAAACCTTACCATATTTTGAAATTGTTACTTTTTAAAATAGTATCACAGAAATATATCTTTTGTACTTGTAGTTCTGCGTAGTCGTACTGAGAAAATCATTCTAAAACACTCCAGTACTTTGTAACAGTTTCATTAAGTAGTCACATATCTTTTACTATATCTCAATAACGACTTTCCAACATTTCTTATTGGTCCTTTTAGGCTTGCTCTCGGTTTGTTGACCTATGGCATACAGTTTGGTATACAGGCATTATCCGGAAATTTCTTCCTTAACATGTTCCTGTTCAATATCATCCGCTTCCCCGTTACATTTATAGCAATATATCTTAGCAATGCGTAAGTATCACATACTTTTTCCACACAAGTTTTCACTTTGGGTAGGATGTACATAATAAACGTACGTCGCATAATAATAATGTGATAAAAATGTATTAAATACCCGGTAATGTAGAATGTCTGGGCTTATCTGTTTGTTTGCTCTTGTTTTTTAAACTCACAGCTTCTGTTTTGCCCTCGGTAGTATGAAACTTTTGTTCAGATTTAATGAAAACTTAATTACCGTAATCGATTTTCCATCATACACTTTCACCGACTGAAATATATACTGCAAATATTTCAGGATCGGACGTCGGAAAACGGTTGTACTGACGTTTGTAATGGCAACTGTGGGATGTTTCCTCGTAGGAATCGTTCAATATATAGGTATTGTCGTATTTGCATATGTAACATTGACGGTTAATATTAAATGATCCAGTTTGGTCCAATTTGTTATGGAAAGGTTAAGTATTCTCTCAAATTCATGCGTGAATTTCGAAGTCTGCTTTTGAGTCTGATGTTTCATAACATTTTAACTTTCTTTCAGTTGCTATTTAAGAAGTCTTCTTAATTTTTAACAGTACAGCTAAGCTGCTTTTTAACTGGCAACATCGGTAAAAAACCACTTCTCAAAGTGTCTGAAATATTTCTAAACATGTCGGGCTTTGTAATGAGGCTTTTGTATAATTGTTGACATTGTTAAAGTTATGTGAAATACCCTTGTTTCAGATACGGACTATAGGAATTCCCTTACAAATGGTTTTGCCTTGTTTGCAAGCCTTGGGATAGGTATTGCATGGGGTCCTGTTCAACTTATGTCTCTTGAGCTCTATCCGACGGTGGTCAGGTAATGTTTCGACTGGTCCGATCTCGTTAACATTTTTATTTAAATAAATGGCGTCTGAAAACTTTACACCATCTTTTTTAAAGCGTGACAGGTATATCTTCATCGGATAGTTGTTAGTTTTAATGGATTTTTACAAAGTTCTTGAAAAAGGGCATTATTTAAAAATACCTTCATTTATATCATAAAGCAAGTACATAGGGAAATCACTTAAAGCTCTGATACTGCTCAAAACGACAAGAAAAATACGGTCAAGTAAAGTTCTTAAAACATGAAAAATGTTTAGAAAATTAAAAGAAAATAAGTTATGCTTAACCATTCCTTCCATTTGTGCATGCAAACAAAAATTTACATTTGTATCATATAAAAATTGATGGAAAATCACTTTATGACCCGGTAGGTCAAAAAAGGTTTTGACATTTTCCAACTACAGAGTGTATTTAATAGAAATAAAACTGTTGTATATATTTATATTATTTACCTATAACTTTAACAATGCTTGTTTTTAATGATACGAAACCATTAAATTGCGATAATCATATTGAAGGGTATTATCACTTTAAGTTCTCAAACGTTTATTCAAAGTGTATTGGTTTTCATTTCAGAAACATTGGTTATGGCTTCTTGAATACAATAGCCCGCCTAGGAGCAGTGGTAGGACCGCAATTGGCATATCTGGTAAATCGTTTCTGTACTGCAGATCAAATTGATTGTAACTGCATTGCACTTGTCTGCATTTTGTATAACTATACGTAGTTTTTTTTTCATAAAAAATTTCCATGATATTAAGTATATTTGTTTCACTTCTGAATAAATACATTACAGTAATAAACATACTTTGAAATTTTGTAACTTATGTTTCTTTCGTTAGATTATTTTTGCTACTTTACACGATTTGTTATATAACTTTTGTTTATCAGGACATGCATATACCAAGTGTAATGTAATTTGTTATATATATATATAATTTTATTTAGGACACACGAGTACCAGATGTATGTTACATACTTTTGTATTATTTTTATTAAGGACACAGTGTTCAATGATACTACATACTTCTTATATACATTTCTATTCAGGACACACGTGTTCCAGATGTTATGTACATACTTGTTGTATATATTTTTATTCAGGACACACGTGTTCCAGGTGTGATGTATTTTGTTTGCTGTGGAGTTAGTGTTTGTTGTGTAATTGGCACCATGTTTCTCTCAGAGACAAAAGGAGCAGATCTTCTTGACAAAATACAAGACAGAAAGGAATGATTTAAACCTGCCTTTGTAATGTTGACATGTATTTCAACTTTCAGAAGTATTTAACTGGTCTGTGGTATAACTAAGAAAGTGTTAGAATTACAACAGCTTGTGATTCGTATTATTTGTAATATCGATGGCTTTAGCAATAAGAGAGACAACTCCAACATGTAAACACCCTGAAAGAGGAAAGCTTATTTTACCTGTTTGATTGATTTGGTATGTGGTTAAAGGTGTGTCTATATATTGAATTTCCTCTGTAACAACATAGCCAAAAACACTTCTCTTTGTACCTTTTAAAGTCATAATTCAATTATCACAAGTTTTAGGAAGCAACATGAGTGCTTTTTGTTTGCCATACCAGTGTTGATTCGTCCTTTTTTTGTGAGGAATACCATTTTTATAATATGTAAATAAAAAGCCTCTTCGAATATATGCAACAAATTTGAAAGGTTAGAATAATATTTGCAGGTACAGTTCTTGGAAATGTTTTTAGTAAATGGTTCATAAAAAATGCACTTGACTTGTATATGTCGTTATATTTGTCAGATGTTATAAATGCTTGTCATGTGTGAAGCCTGTCTGAATACAATCATTTGGAAAGTTCAAACATACATTTGCTGATGATACCCAAATTTGCCAATAACTGAAGAAATTAGTAGCAATAAAAGATCAACACCTGAGAGGGGCATGTACAGAAATCATTAAAAAAACAAAAAACAAGATTAAACAAGCTCTCTACGTTACATGCAAAGCAAAAGGATGATCTGAACCTTTTAATATTTACTAAAGTCTTAATGCCATATTGTTTAGATAAGAAAGAATTGCTTGTGTAATGTGCCCACAAAGACTGTCTGGAAGAAAGAACGTGACAGACCGCATAGTCTTTAAGGTGCTTGTGCATATTAATCAGGGTAATATGTGTATTGTCACTCTCTTAGAGGACAAAAGTTAAGGTTAAATCGATCTTAAATTCGTATTCACACTAGAAGTTCATGTCCCGATTTTGATGGCCCTTGTGTAACAGCAGCACAAAAGTTAAGGTCAAATCGATCACACTAGAAGTTCATGTTCCGTTCTTAGAGACCATTGTGTAACAGCAGGACAAACGTTAAGGTCAATCGATCTTAAATTCGTATTCACGCTAGAAGTTCATGTCCCGATTTTAATGACCCTTGTGTAACAGCAGAAATTTTACCACTAAATGCATCTAGTAACAACAATTTATGCAGTTTGATAGCGGTGTAAATGTTTTTTATATTCAATCAGTTTCGAGATTTAATTGACGAAAATATAGAGGTCATTAAAGTGACATTATGCGCATCTTACTGCACACAGTGTATTTTTGGTGACAGTTTTATAAAAGCAATTTTCGGTTGCTGTGCATTTAAATGTGTTAAACTAATGATAATGCCGCATTAGTATTTGAAGTTGGTGCTTTAGAAATTTAAAATTGGACAGATAAAATATAATTCCTTTCTTGGCAGTGATCTCCCTTGTGTTATTAGTGTTGTTGCCGGTAGAGATTTCAGCAGTGGAAGAGAAGCAACTCCTGCATGCAGTTGTTTATTTCTTAAATTAACTCTCTCAGTCAAAATAGGAAAATGAATATTTGGAAAGTTATTATTTCGTACTGGTAGCAGGAAGAGTTTGTTGTATTGGGTTAAAAGCTATTATTTCCTCTACCCTTTGTACACACATCTATTTCAGCTAGAATTTTACTTGAAAAAAAATGTGCATAATTCCACTTTAAGTGAAAAAAAGATTCTGAAAACAATGACAAGATTGTAGAAAAATCATGTGGTTGTTTTCTGTTATGACGTTGCATTTACTGTAGCTACCAACACTTACTGTCTTGTATATTATGGGGTTTTTTCATAACAGCTTCAAAGTGGTGGTGTAAAAAGAACTTTTTATGTTATTAATAGAAAAAAATATTTTTGAACAAGATTCAACATGATACCAATTTAATCCAATCTTTCATAAAAATGTGTTTATATACATTTGAAAATAAATATGGTTCAGTAATAAGCTATGATAAGACTATCAATCAAGTGCTTTGAAAGTTGTGTAAATTATGCCATATTTAAAGGGCAGGAATATGAAATACCGACCCCTTTTCACCTTCGTAATCCGCAAGTTTAAGGTGAAATATTACTTTCCTGTACATAATATTTTCTGCAAACCATCATTGGCGAATTTCTCTGATACCGGGTATGTGGAATACGGATAATTAAATCTTTTGGTTACACTACATTTGAAAAGAATTTCACGGATGTTGTACCCTTTCTCACCAGTTTAATGAATTGACTTTAAGGCTTTAACCAAAGCATTCTACTTTTCAATCATGTCAAAAATCAGGTTCAGCTGTAACGATATCATATTTGGATCATTGTTTTAATAATTTATATAATTAACTCTTAATTGAAAATTTAACATGCAAAACAATGCCCAGTTGTATGCTACATATTCGAATGAAAATTTACTGACTACGAATAGCGAACATTGTAGATCATGATTAGAAACGATGGTACAGATTGATTATCGCATAGAACATCGTTGTTGTTGTTTTTTTAAGGAGAGATAATATGAAATATATATATATTTTGTTTACGTTTATTACATATTTAATTCCCTCTTTTACAAACAGTACACATATAGATAAACATGTAGATAACTTGGTGTGTAACCCATATTAATACAATTGAAATAAATAAACACACACAACAATGGGATGAAAGAAGGGAAGTTAAGCGTTTTACAATTTTTTCCGTCATAAAAGGAAGGGCCTATTTGCAGGTATATTCTATAAAGTTAATTATTATTTGTAATAATATTTTTATTAATTTGAAAATAATTGTTTGTTTTTTTTATTTGAAAAAATACCAGATGTAGTCAGTATGGTCAAAAAGTTTTACAATTGTTAAACTTTATTTGTTATACTTCAGATATTGTATCTCTCATACGATAATGCTAGGTTATACTTCATTTCTTTTACATAGGTATATACATAGTAGAAATCATACAGTAAATCAGTTCTACAAAAGAATATCTAGCACGAAGTCCTGTTTCGTTACCCCTAACAACACCGTGAACTTTTTTATTTAAAACTTTAGGTAAATTTCATGTATATATATTTGTCTATTATATTGTCAATTCATAGTAGTGTTTTATGTACATTATATGAATCTTTACGCAGGGCATAGTTTGGCATTGACTGTCAGCCAGTACCAGTATTTCTTGCAACAACAGCCACGTGGTACATAGACCTTCCTCCAACGCCATGATATCCAACCTCCAACCGGCTTGCCTTTGGGTTTGATTGTAATTCTGAAGCACGTCACTGGTATCCAAATGACCCTTTCAAATAAAGACATATAATTAATTGATACATAAATTGGATGTGGGCGGATGTTAAACATGAAGTTGCGGCAAAAATTCAGTTTGCAATAGATGTTAGATCTTGGTTTTAACACATATGCTCATACAAATGAAATATAACTATTTTGCCCATTTTCAACATTGATGTGGCATAAGAACCTTTTCGGACGAATTGAAATAAATATTTCTATACCTAGCACTTTATACTCGAATACACCATCTTACATAGAATATGCATGCGCATACAAAATTGTTAGAAGAAACATCATTTCGTTATGTGTGTATTAACGCTTGTTCTAGAATGTACGGAAGCGTCCTGATGCCAATTCATAATGTTCTATAAAAAAGAGTAACTCCTACGTAGGAGATAAAAAAGCCCAATTAGGAGTTTATAACTCCAACGTAGGACTTTATAACTCCTACGTAGGAGATAAAAAAGCCTAATTAGGACTTTGTAACTCCTACGTAGGAGATAAAAAAGCCTAATTAGGAGTTTATAACTCCTACGTAGGACTTTATAACTCCTACGTAGGACTTTATAACTCCTACGTAGGAGATAAAAAAAGCCTAATTAGGAGTTTATAACTCCTACGTAGGACTTTATAACTCCTACGTAGGAGATAAAAAGGCCTAATTAGGAGTTTATAACTCCTACGTAGGACTTTATAACTCCTACGTAGGAGATAAAAAAGCCTAATTAGGACTTTGTAACTCCTACGTAGGAGATAAAAAAAGCCTAATTAAGAGTTTATAACTCCTACGTAGGACTTTATAACTCCTACGTAGGACTTTATAACTCCTACGTAGGAGATAAAAAAGCCTAATTAGGAGTTTATAACTCCTACGTAGGACTTTATAACTCCTACGTAGGACTTTATAACTCCTACGTAGGACTTTATAACTCCTACGTAGGACTTTGTAACTCCTACGTAGGGGATAAAAAAGCCTAATTGTTTATCAAAAACAAACTCAGACGTAAAAGTTACGAAGTCCTAATTAGGCTTTTTTTCTCCTACGTAGGAGTTATAAAGTCCAACGTAGGAGTTATAAAGTCCTACGTAGGAGTTATAAAGTCCTACGTAGGAGTTATAAACTCCTAATTAGGCTTTTTTATCTCCTACGTAGGAGTTATAAAGTCCTACGTAGGAGTTATAAAGTCCTACGTAGGAGTTATAAAGTCCTACGTAGGAGTTATAAACTCCTAATTAGGCTTTTTTATCTCCTACGTAGGAGTTATAAAGTCCTAATTAGGCTTTTTTATCTCCTACGTAGGAGTTATAAAGTCCTACGTAGGAGTTATAAACTCCTAATTAGGCTTTTTATCTCCTACGCAGGAGTTATAAAGTCCTACGTAGGAGTTATAAAGTCCTACGTAGGAGTTATAAAGTCCTACGTAGGAGTTATAAAGTCCTACGTAGGAGTTTTTTTTTTATAGAACATTATGAATTGGCACCAGGACGCTTCCGTAAGAATGAGCAAGATTGATTTAATAGAACCTAAACAACTGAAATATTTATACACCGAAAGTAAAATACGCTATAATCCACGACAATGACAAAATTAATTCTGATGCATGCATACCTGTAGTCATCAAAACACCTTAACCTAGTGTCCCATTCATGCTTGAAAGGGTAGTACCCAACGTTGCATAATTTGCTACAATAAAGTAAATATTGTTAGGACAACGTTATGCAATGCGATGAAAAATTAGGCACTCTGACTGTCGAACTGGTCTAATAGCTTAGCTACAATATATGATACATTGTATTACGACCAATGCTACTGTAGGCACTAGTCTAATAGCTTAGCTACAACATTGCAAATAGTAGTACGACCAATTTATTCAGTGCGATGCTAATTTAGGCACTTTGCCAATTGTTTTAGTCCTATACCAGTAGCTTACTAATAATCAGATATAAATAACTGAATTCATTTGTTGATCTATTACCTTAGACATACCTTTTACATGTATATGTCAATATCTAAAATATTTGTGTTACCAGAATGTCAGTTCTTGTTACGTGTGTCGTACGTACGATTTAAACGAGCTATCACTATTATTCTTGTTTGAGAAGGCCCTTCGTCAGTGAAAAAAAGAGTAACTTAAACAGTTTGAGAAGGGCCTTCTTCAAAAGTCTGAAACCTTTGGCAAACAAGTTGAATACAGTTATTTGTATACTTCATAGATTCCATACTTACGAAATACACTGTGTAGCCCACACCCACCAGTAGGTGAAGCAGAATTCTATGGTTATTGTGCCGGATCTGTCAACTGACCAAAACCTCCAGTACCAATCATACTTCAACATTTTATACCACCAGTAAGGACACGTATTATAATAGTACGGTGGGGCACTAAAATGGTATGTTTTTATTATGTAGTGTCTGAGACATGTATGAAACGTTAATAATATACATGTAATTGTTTTGTTTCTATGCATGTATAAGTTTATGATTAAGTTACAGGGATACAGCGCAAAAATACGTAACAATTATTTTACCCATTAGTGCCTAGTGTCTATCAAAATATAAACTTTTATAAACAGTTACATTCCGAATAAGACGTCAAATACAATGTCTACTGATCAGATTTTAGTTGTAAGCTTTTTTATTTATCATTCTGACAAACCCTCAACAGACATGCCCAAGCTGGTAATACGGAGATTCAATTGTTATTATCTAGTGTACAAATGGGAAAAACTACTAAGGATTTAAATACTTCTTACTTCACATATTCTATCTTTTAAAAGTTTGAAAGTTGAAACATCTACGACTGACATTGAAGAAAACAGTTTGATCAAGCGCCTTAACCCAGATCTACCTAGAGTTTTACAATGGGATCCTCTGACTCTAAATTTGGGCAAATCTATTTTTTAAATTAGGGTGTTTTGCAGAATTCTATTCCACAAGGCTAACAACTTAAATCCCGAGCAGACGACCTTTTACTTGTCGTCTGCTTTAGGGCATATCTGCTTGAAAAAGTAGACACTAGAAACAAATGGGTTAACCGCAGTGTAAATCTGATATATTAATATGTCCAGTTGTACGGACATCTTACGTAACACTTCAAATTAAGTTTTTTTTTAAAAAGCAAGTATTACTCACAAATCTTGAGGAGGCGTGTCTTCCGTGATTTCTTTTACAGCCATCTTTATTTGATCTGGGATTTCATTTACATGTTTCGTGATATTTGCCCTAGAACAAGCAACATACTCATTTCTTAAACAAACTGTTAACTGAGTTACTTCTATCATATTCCATTGGTTCAATGGAATATATCAGTACCATTCTATATGCCTTTATTTATGACGAAGTCTGGGACCGAACCCATGACCTTATGCACTCGAAGCGGACCCTTAACCCCTAAGCAGCCAATGTCGTCCGTTCACACACACCCAACTTAGAAATAAATACCTTTTAACAAGCAGCATACTTTAAGTAACCATATTTTTTTTCTTAGACTGGTGGTTTAACAAATGTTAAAATTGCACATTTGGATAGTTTATTAAAAGCAGCATTTCAGTTCCATTTTCCTTTACTTATTTTGCTAATAGAATAAAATTTGTATATTACTTTACTTTAATTGTCCGCAAATTTTTAACGGTAATCAAACAAAACTTGTCTTTAGTTGTAAATTATACTAATATATATTTAGATAAACCAAAATATATGGGACCCTCGATACGCGTATGACTTGTACTTAATTCTTTCACAAACTGATGGTCAATGATTCTAGCCCCGCTGCCAACCAAACTCTGTGTGAGAAGTTTGGCAGTTTCTTACGGAGGATGGAACATCCAAGAAACGATGGTCAGGTAAACTACCAGTCTGTATATTTAACTGAAATACTGTTAAAATGGGCGTTAAACCCAAAGATAAACATTCACAAAATTAAAACAGAAGATTTGCATACATGCTCAGACTCGTGACAAGTGTCTCGAGGTTTGCTTCTCCAACAGCAGCCTTCTCATTTCTTTGCAGGTGAAGTGTATATCTTAAACTGCTATCCGTTTTGTCGGAAGTCGTGAAGGTGATTGTGTTTATTGCCGCCGCCTCTGATGGACAAGCTTCATTCTGCGCACGTGAAAAGCTTTGTAGTGCGATAGGGAATAAAAGAAATATCCGTGCATACCACGTTTTCCATATCTGTTAAGGTAAAATAAAATCAGAAAAAGCATTTGTAGTTTTTTATCAAAAGGTTAAGCAGATATTGAGGTCTTCCCTATTAACCATAGAACACAGTACTCACAACCAGTCAGACAGAAGAATGTACTAATTTCCTCCAACTATGAGAAGGGAAAGCAGACGAGGTACACGCACCAGCTTAAACAAATTTTCAAACTGTAAAAAAGCAATGTCAATTGGAAGAGTGGAGGACAACAAATACATAATTTAGTTCACAAAACAAAGGGTTTGAATGATGTTAGCCAAAAGTTTGAAAACAAAAGTCCAGAATGCCTGTTTCCCCTTGTTTTATATACCCTTCCCTCAAAATATGGGAAGTAGCACCATAAGCTATCGCCTTCCAAATAAAGGGCGTAGCATACATCATCTCAGTACTACACGGATGTTACATGGTAGCCTAGCCCTCTAATTTATGGTGTTACGATGCTACTCCGTTGTTCTCGTGGAAACAGACGTACTGCAAGGATTAATAAGGGATGAAGTGGGTGCAAAAATCATGGTCCAATTGCAATGAAATGAATACAAGGATCTCTACAAAACTGCAAGTAAAATACGTATACTTCTTCACTGAACACACAATACCAAGCATAAGTAATGTTAAAGGTTTGCAATTGAACTGCATGAGGATCTTTTATACAGTGTGGTAATTTACTGAAGCTATAGATTTGTAATAATTTTTTAGTCATGATAAGGTTTCGGGTTTCTTGTACTTAATGAAGAAGTTGTGATATATAACCTCGGTAAGATATAGCCATGGAAACATCACCTGCTTACTGTTATGTTTTCCTATAGAAACAAAGTATCTAAAATAATTTCTTTTCAAAATATCGACTTTTGGTAAAAAATATCGATTTTTTTATAATTCTATCGTAAATGAACCGGTCTTTCGATCATAGCTTTTTTGCGCAAACTATTTCCCGCTTAGTATCATATACTTTGAGGAAGAAAACGAAATGGTTGACCTTGATAGAAATAAAATACAAATGTATACAAATAGGTCTTGCTAGTTCTGTTCCTGTAGCCATTTTACATTTCCGTAAAAATTATATGGCAATTAGTTAAGTTTAATCATATTTTGTGGTGAATTGTTATAAACATATATACCTTAAACACAGAGGCAATTAGTTCGTTCAACTGTAGCATTTCCAAATGGATTGAACCACTAGATATACCAACTCAGTGAACGATCCGATTGATTGGCAGCTTGGAAGTGGTTAGTACTTAAAGATTATGCTTTGTGATACATGTTCGAACGAATTTGTTAAATGTTTCAACATTTTTAATTTTTAAAGATCAAAATAAGTTAGCACCAAGAGTGTTCGAGTATTTATGAGCAGAGCAACACCCTTTGTACAAGCCAAGCGTTATGTTATTGGTGGCCGTAGATTTAATACGTGAGTTAATAATCCTTCTATTTATAAAAGGCTTAAACGTCAAAGTTGTCTACCCTTTTACACCATTTAGACAAGAACCGTTAATTAATTCACTTTAATGCCGTAGAGATTTGCTAAGCTTCGTCTTATATCTTTAACCTACTTTAGATTTTTTTTCAACGGAAAATATCTGAAGGAAGTCGCCATTGAAATACGTACGCAATAGTTTTCATCATATATGTGAATTTACTTTTATCAATGTAATCAAATAAAATAATTTTAGATTTACATTACTTCCAAACTGACCGTCAAATCTTTAAAAGCAAATCATCATAGTTTTGACTCCTTTGGAAAGAATCTTACCATAACCATTGCCACAGTATATGTATAAGAAGATTATTCCTATTACATAAAAAGAAAAAACATGTCAATCACGTTTAACTATCCTAGTCAAAAACGTTCCGTTTATTTTCATTTCTATACATGCCAGTAAGAGAAGTGTCATAGTTTGTCTAATTTTCCAACAGTTTTTGGAAATTTCTTGTTTTCATCATATTTCTTAGCAAAATTATAATTAAGTCATTTCAACGTGAAAATAACTAATAAATGTAATGAAAGAATCCTCACAAATTAAAAACATCAGCGCCCTCACAGAACAAATGTAAGCCTGAAAAATCTTAAATAAAATAGTTAAAGTTTTACCAGCGCCATGGTTATTTGTCTTCCAGAAATTTCAACAAGCGCAAGTGACTATTATCATCTGTCGTCTGTGCGACGTGTAATGTTGTAAAAGTAGTCTGTCGATTGTTTTTCAGAAGTTGACATACGTCATTATTAAGGCGGGGCTTAAATCTTAAGCTGTTCAAATTCTGCCATAGTTGAGAAAAACTATTCATAGTTGAGAAAATGTTATGAGTTGTCCTTTATCGTTGTGGAGAAAATATTTCTTTTACAAATTTCAACATAAAATATGTCCATATCCCGTTGATAGCACAAACATTAAAACATAAAAAGATTATTCACTGTGTCTTTCCAACAAGACGTTTATTTGATTGAATTTCCTTTGCGTTCGTTATAACGTGAAATAACGTTTTTTACTCAATGTTAGAAAGATTTCTGGGCAAAGAGCTAAGTTTTTATGTTTGTCCATACGTTAATATAACTATAAAATGATACAATTGACCCTAAACATATTGCTGCCTATATTGAATACAATATTTTTGTCAAGTCTCTTCATATACCGATTGTTGTGCCGAGATCCAAATTATTTGTTATTGCGTCAAATATTAAGAACCAAAATATGTTTGAACCTTCCGGGCGATCAATCTTCAGCATTACGGTAAGACCGCAATATGTTATTTTATTTAAAAGTTCAATCATATAGTTTTCTATATTAAGATTCGTGGTATATGTGTTAATTGTAACTTCAACATCTGTTTGGGTAATTTTTCATCTGTAGTTTTATATCATCGGTAAGGCTTCAATGGGATAGCACATGTCGTTTCAGTTTTCAATCAAACGCCTTATGTTCTTTGACTTTGTGATTCGTCTTACTGATTAAAAATACAGCGTTTGACTTCTGTCGAACTGCCGTGCGTAGGATTTTAAGCTGCTTAACATCGATTTTGTAATCTTGCGCGGACTTATTTTGTGTTCATTTTGGTGTTACAAGTCGCTTTAATAAAAAGGATGATTTCATAAATATATTTCAGGGAAATCATGGCCGGTAAAGTATGTTTATCATCTTCATTTTGATATAATCGTGAAATATTTAAATCTTAAAGTACCTAGCAATTAGCATTGACGGACTAAAGAAAACAAGTGTCATCGTTTGTAAGTAGATTTTACGAACTAATCTATTAGCATTAAAAATCTAAACAAGTACCAACCTTATGTTCAGTGAAGCTATCACTTGCAACTGATCGCAACAGTGCGCAAACTGTTTCTGACTGAACGACCCGTTATCTTCGAATGTTAGGCTGTCCGAAGTGCCTTACGTTCTGTTAAAGCTAACGCTCGCAACTGTTTGCAACACTGCGCAACTTATTTCGACTGAACGACCGTTAGGTTGCGAAATACTCCGAGGAAAACAAAATGGCGGACAGGTAAGATTGTTTATTTCCTTATCTATTTATTTTTTGCAATAAAGAATATACGTAATGATGCTTTTTCCAGAAAATATCATTTCTGTAGTACTTGTTTACACAGAGTGTTTTACACAAATGTGAATACAAAACGCATCAGAGAAACAGAAAATTCCACATTTTGGCGTGCAAACCTATAATGTTAGTGACTGGACGACGTGTTAATCAATGTCTTCTGATTATTCTTCAATAACCCATGCGTCGCCATCTTGAAATTGTCATTTCGTAACGGTGCGCTCAGTAATGGATTTCGCGGAGCATACACCATGAGGGATAATGTCCACTGTAACTGAACATAAGGCTGGTATCTATTATTTTTTGAAATCGCCAAAATTGTATGTCGTTATACATGTACACAATCTGCACGTGAAAGCAGACAAATATTACTCAGCTTTGACTGTTGCAGGACAGTAAGGGTATATAAACTTTAAGCTCAGCTCTGACCGTTGTATAGCACACAATACGTGAAGCTTTACCTTGACCACTGCATGTATGTACAGTGGCTGTTTGTTGAATATTATGTAAACAAAAAAAAGTGAGCGCAATGTGACGGCAAAGTCTCTTTAGGTCAATGCACAACTGTAAGCGAGAGTTGTCGGCACTTTTGATACACAAAGTGAGTGCCGTGTGCCACCGATGACTTGCAGGTTCAACGCTTCTTTACATAAGGTAAGAGCTACCTTTTGCTAATGGCTCTAAATTTCACCTTTTTACTCGTGCGATAATTTAATTGATAAAAAAAAAGATGACACAGTTAAAATTTGTATATAGCACACAAACAGTTATAGGGTATTTGTTTGTAATAATCAGGTTTCTCGTCATGTCTATCATATGGAAACATTTTAAGAAAATTGTCTTGCGTACTTTTTTCTGGGGGCTCAACGCATGTTACATCAGTATTCCAGTTATTTGAAGGCCGAAAAATTGCCTAACTATCGTTTCTAAGAACGACCTTTAGACTTCAGTCCTCTGTGAAGTCTTTATTTTGTTGAACACCAGCAGTCATGTACAAATATGTACTTAGCTGTTACGCAAACTGCAGTCAAGCCAATGACGGGGTTAATAAACGGGGTCACCCAGCAAGGGGGCCTAAAATAGAAAAGTTTTTATAAGTTGAGCACGAATAAAACAAACTGCACTAAGATGTGCTAGAACGGTTTACTTTGCAGGTCTCCAAGGAGCACGAGGCGTGAACATACTTCTTATTGTAAGTTTCTTGAGGTTACACCTGTCAATACGGCTCTGAGTATAAAAGTGTATTAAATAAAATTTCTATGATGTTACAGTTTGCCGTTGTTGGCGTGTTTGCGATATTTCTTACATTTGTGATGGGATTCAGGATTGGCAAAGATGAGTTACTAAAGAAACAAGATGTAAGAGAGTGCCAAGCTCCCGTCTTAAAAATTACCAGTGTCACGTTAGATAATGCGAGAGGCAGAAAAGGCAAAAGGTTTCCACAGTAAGCAAATATAACCTTTTTATATTTCTAAATTAACAATGATATGGTGTCGTAAGCTATTTTTACTAAATACATGCATCTCATAGATACAGGCATGACTTTTGTTACTAATTACATCAAGTGTGTTGTGTTTTATAAATCGCACATAAAATAAACATTTCTATAAAGTATAATGAAATCATTTTTTCGAAACATAGAATGGTCATAAGCAGACGTGAAAATTATAAATAGTATACAAAAGTCGGACCGACATGATCATAGCAGTGAGCCTGCCTCAACATCGCGAATGTAAGTCTATAACTTTTGTCATCCAGAATTAAAAGCTGATTTTGTCTTACAATAGTTCTTATTCAACTACCATAATTTGTCTATGGTTGTGTATGCTGCAGGAGCGATTACAAGAAGGCATTAAAGAAATATCCAGATAAAAAGCAGTTGAAGCAATTTTTATCACAAGAGGCAAAAAGACTTAAGGAAAGTATCAAGTATGCTGGAAAATTATAATATTAATATTATTATATCAAATATTATTGTAAATATTGATATAACTTCTTTCCAAGGAAAGTATCAAGTTTGCCGTTAATTTATATCTAAATATAATATAATCATTCATGAATAAGAACGGTATAATTTCATTTCATACCACTATTGTATAACGGAAGTATTAAGTAAATGCCTTCAAGATAGTACTATATAGTACCCATATTTTACTATAAGTGAATTGTTCCAAAGTAAGAACACGTAATTATGCCTTAACTTCTTTGAAAATACGTGTCTTAAATCTTCATATTTTTTTAGGTTCGAAAGTCCCATTGATTCTTATCCAGCTTGTCTGTACAAAAATATGTGCAAAACAACCAGAAAGGTTTTAACTAAACTACCCGTTATTAATTCAAACTTCAAGTGTTGGAGCATACAACCAGTTATATGGACAACATGCAACCCCAGGTGCGAGCACACGTCTATTTATAGAATTGTGTTTTCTTGAATTGAAGAGGTAGATACATAAAGAAATCTTGAGCGCAAAACTTTTTATACTTTTGTTTATTAAAATTTAGAATGTTTGTTAAGTGGTAACTATGAGTGAAGCGAAATATGAATGATGTTTCAATCGTTTAAATTGTATCAGAGTTAACATGTTTTCTACAAATGTATAAATGTTTGCTATTCTCTGATACATAAGAAGCATTTTATGTTACAGGAATAAGTCTGTTTCTCAACGTATATTAATTATAATCAACAAATGTTCGGCAAACAAAGTTATTCTCTGACATATAAAGCATAAACTGAAAATAAACATATATTTGTTTACAGTCAAATGTATCTTAGGAAGCCGAATAAGGGATATGGTTATCACAATGGTAGATACAGGTGTATTAAAAGCAAAGGATCACATTGATTTTACTGATATAGAATACTAATTTAACTGATAGGATAATGACAGAACCATGTTCTTTTCACTCTAAAACAATGTTGACATTAATCATAAATTGTGTCTTTCTTTGGTATTCAAGTCACTTTTTCAAGAAAAACAGTTGCCAGAAAGCCTTTCTTATTTTTTGCAATATCATTGAAAAAAGTACTGGACATGTACATTTTTGTACATCGATTTAAAAAGGCCAAGTAAGGAATGATTTTGGTACAAATATAGGTCAGTTCCTGTGGTAAGGCATCTTTCTTGGTAAAAGGAGAGCTACTTGTAATTGTAAATCCTGGGATTTTTAAGATTCTCGTAAAAATAGTGAAGTGACGTGACCACTAAAAAGGTTCAATTTCGTTTTAAAAAATCAATTGCAGACTTATTGAGGATTTGTCCTGTGTGGACAGTAATGTTACGAGAGATTTTGGTTACACATGTTTAGCTGAATATGCTAGGCAATCGTTATGGGTGTATTGTAAAATACGCACGAAGGACGGTGACCCAATCAGAGTAATGCCGATATACATACCCTTCAAATGTTCAGGTTTGTTTAAAAATTCAATTAAATTTTGTACAGTAAACTCCGTATAATTATAACGAACCCATAGGGACCTTTAAAATGTTTTCTTTATATCCGGAATATAGTTATAACGAACCCATAGCTAGGATTTTCATATTAAATAAAGGAGTAAAAACATCGGACCCAAAAACTTTGTTCGTTAAATCTGGAATATCGCTATATCCAGAGTCGTTAGATCCGGACTTTATTGTAATAGCAAACAGAAAGGTTTTTATACCAGACCATTAGGTAATGTATTAAACACAAACAGATGTACAACAAAAATGATTAAAAGTTTTACGTGAAACTATCGATGAATAGCGTTACTTTATGATATGTTTAGTCACTTACAACGCCATGAGTGTCAACATTCTAATTACCAACATCATGGTCATCATAATCAATTTTATCGTTATTGTCGGCAATTGCCAAATATTTTTTAAAGTTTTATTCTTTTTTATCTTTCAGTTTACACGTACTGTTGTCGCCACGATGAAGCCTGACACAGCTAAAATCAGTTTTGTTCTTCGTTATTTTTTAAGAATATCAAAATTGTCGACTGTAATTAATTCGATGATTTCCTGAGTGTGCTTGCCTGTAGAATCTTTGTGCACGTGATTATATTCACAATTTTTCTGTGTCGAAACTTTGATCATAGGTATTGAAATATTGTCCACATAACGGAACAAACTCCCTATCATCACCATACATGTAAATACTTTAAGATCTTTGGACTAAATAGTTCTTCCCTTATCTCACTTAGTGACCCTTTTTTTCTGACGACCAAAACACTGATACTTCATCAAACAATCCCTTTCTGGTTCCCTTCCCCTTGTTTGATTACTTAAGTTAACTGCGAATGTTGAGGAAGCATACATCAACTGATGCACAGTAGACTGAAAGTTATTAAACAATATGTGTTTGAGCATTTTGATAAAGTGGACTAGATGTTCCAAAAGGATGAGAGAAACATTTTCACAGATGCGCAAACAAGACTTTATCTGCTGTGCTTTGTATAGACATGAATACATTCTAAAACGTCTTGTCTAAAAAGTTTAATTTATGTGATATTTTTTTTAAATATCTAATTTTCCGGGAAAGTTAAAAATATTCTCGTTCTTATTACATTGATATGTCCTAATAGTTTCGAGCAGAAACTCAAAACTTTGCACTAAAATATGACCGAGAAATAAAACAAAACATAAAAAAAAAAAAAAAAAAAAAAAAAAAAAAAAAAAAAAAAAAAAAAAAAAAAAAAATGTCTTAGTGCTGTTATTTTTTTTCAGAGACATGATTTACGAATATTCTCAATCTATTGTTTTTTTTTATTTATTTTTTTTTTTTTTCTTACTTTTCGCACTTTGTCATTTTTTGGTTATTAACATATGCCCTGGAGGAAGAACGTATGTTCAAAAGTTTTCTTTCGTTGATTTTCTACACAGCATGTTACAGCATTCCATTAGGCAACATGTAAACACAACAGCTAGGTTTGAAAGGTATTACAAAAATAGAATTTGCTTTCAAGTTTTTACTTTAACCCCCCTTAAGACTTTTCCCAACAGTTTTCCCCCCCCGTCCCTTTTTTCTTTCTTTCTTTTTTTTCCTTTTTTTTTTCTTTTCTTTCCTCCCGGGGTTTTTTTTTTTTTTTTTCTATTTTTTTTAACTCTTCTGCACTTAAGACTTTCCATAAAACACCGATATTTTATTCCCGGTACCATTTTTTTTTCTGTGTGTTTTGAATTGCCTTATAAACGTAGCATGTAACGCGTTTTCTGTTCCGTAGTTCCCGGAAGCTTTTTTAGCTTTCATCGGTTTAGCGGGTGCTGAAAGGTTGGCGAACCACTGATCTAATTTTTCGGTAACTGCGCAATTTTATTTAACAACACTTAGAAAGACTAATGCATTATTGATGTAATGTTTCTGCGCAAAATTCGATTAATTAAAAGCTGCTCGCTCACGGTTTCAGGTGAAAATAACTTATTTATCCAAGATGATATATTCAAGCATAAAATAAAAAAGTAAATGCTCGAATCAACAGCGAAAGTAAAACATCTAGGTAGCAATTTGCTAAAACCCATTGAAGATGTTGGTAGGATTTGGTTTAACGGCACCGCTTCGATATTTGGTTATACTGAGTGGTTTATGCCTAATTATTTCAAAATCTGGTAAGTAGTTAATGACATTGGCAATTTGGTACAAGGCAGAATACATAATGTATTATATAATGAAAATTAAAGGCTCTGACAGTCTTGAGGTCATGGTTTCCGGTGAATTGGCATGTCTGGAGCGCACTTTAAAAGTAATCATAAAAACTATATTTATGAACTTTGAATGTAAGCTAAGCTGAATTGCCATTTTCACAAGCTGTCGCAGTATTCTTGTTGGAAAACAATGTGTTGCCGCTTACAACATCAGTGTTTGTGCGTCATTTACAAAACGAAATGGTAAGTTAAACCACTTACATAAAACAGTCATCTAGTTTTCTGTGGAAACATCTGGTTTACTTTAAGCGGCTTTCATTGAAGATAAAAAAACTTCATCAGTGGGGCAAAGTTGAAAAATACATTTCTAGTGAAGTTATGCTTGGTATCTGAGACAACTTATTGCTCACACAGATTCAGTTGTAAATTGTTGGTAACTTCAAAGATTCAGACAGCTTTTAGGAAAAGCTTCCAAATAAGTTTGATCCCAGAAAAAATGTATAAAGATAATGCCGGAGGAAAAACTTTCGTGTTTGTCATAAGACAAATATGTTTATTCCATTGATAGCAAATGAAAAATTAGTTGTAAAACCGACTGTTCTTGATATCAATGATCAAATTGCATTTAGTCCCACAACTCCGTTTAGTCCAGTTGTAAACTATCTTTGGCTTGATTTTGTATCATTCTTGGAGGAAATATAGCTATACGTCATGTTTTATGAATTGCATTCGCAGAATGCCATTCTTGCGATTGAATAAGGTATAACATCATGTTTACACGCACACTTTTTGTGATTACTGCATTTTCAGATGAGGTTATAACATGATTAATTTAGATACATAAGGCACATTTTTGCATAGACAATATTGATATATGCATGATATTTGCCGATATCAAATCGTTATGTATAAATGTCACCCTCGACCAAGACTCGTCACTAAAATAAGGTTTATGAAAGAAATGCAGACACGTGTGTTCTCATTGGTTGTAATTTTGCACCTAGATAGATACTTTTATTTCCTCCAACATATGGAGAGCAAAACGTATATACATTATTACATAATGCTTTATAAACAGAAAGACAAGACATATATTATATACAGTATATATGTATTTTACAATGCATGCTTGATTCATACCTTATTTGATATCAAAATTTTTATAAAACGCCTGGTTGCTGATCAAACCCTAAAATCCTATTTCAAAATGAGTTTATCAACAAGAGAGAGACAAGACACACCCAAGAACCCACCCTGTCTAATGCGAAATGATCGACAAATCGAAATGAGTAACCTGTGCATTTCAAAGATAGAGATAGAGGAAGTATGTGGCTGTGAGGAACTCATCCTGAGATAAAGTATCATCATATCAACTTTATAAGCTCATGACACATAATATTAATACCATTAATTCTTAAATATTCTTATCCATGATAAATACTTGAATGAAGCATTGTTTTCCATGTTTTCACAGATATTTGTGCAAAGTCTAATTATTACCCTGCGCTGATTATTCACAGGTTTACATACAATTTCATTATATTTTTCAATGCCAACACTGTCTACAATATTCACCCAAAGTTCATGTCCCAATATTTCATTGAACGGACAAAAACAAAGTGCATGTACTACCAGATCTTCAGTTAGTGAGTCGCACTTTCTACATTTCGTTAAGTAACTTCTGGAAACCACACGACTTATAATACAGTTCGTCTTTTCCATCAAAGAACGTAAATCTGGGCTAGATTTACATACATTTAGAAGAGTGCAGGAGTTACCTAAACTTAATAAATGAATAATATCTGGTGTTCGCGTTATCACGTCTTGTAATCGTCTTTGTTTACCAATCATTGAGATGTTGGTATTTATCGTCATTTATTTAAGTTGAATCTTTGAATGAACTTCATACAAAATCTGTGCGCAGTCTCCAATCGCGACATATCTGTTTGAGCATAAGAACTCCAGAGTTCACACCCATACAACGCCTTTGGAATAACAATGGATTTATATATGGTACGTAACGATATTGGGTTCAAACATATAGGAGACAGACGACTGTGAGTAACGTCCCTCTGAGTTTTATCGCAGCTTCTTGAATTAATGTTTGTGAAATCAAATACCGATCACAAGTAATACCTAGGTGCGTTTATTCCTCAACTTCCTGAATACGCTCATTTCCAAGATACCATGACCTTTCATCAACTTTTCTCGTCTCATTAAACACAATGATCGCACTTTTCTTTGCGTTGTATTCATACCGCCATTTAATTGCGTACTTATAGTAAATGGCTAGCATTTCATTAAGGCCACGCTTAGAAAAAGATATCAAAATCATGTCATCAGCCACAGTGGGCGACGAAATGCGATAATTGTAAAGACATATTCCATGACCACTTGCATCAAGCTCTTTAATTAATTCATTAATATACAAAATATAACACAAGGGAGAACTTTCTTCCCCCCCCCCCCCCTTGTCTGGTTCCCTGTTTAACCTTGAAAGTCTCGGACCGTCAGCCTTGGTTTCGAACATAACTGGTCATATCACGGTATAACTCACGAAAGGCTAACAATGAAGTAGTGTCTGTAACAGCAATGAGTTTATACAACAAACCAGATTGCCAAACTGTCAAAAGCCTTACGACCATCTAGAAAACCAATAAAGATTTTAGACTGGTATTCTCTAGCAAAATAAATACATTCTCTAACCAAAACAGAAGTCATTAGACAGCCAAGATTCTCTTGAAATGCACCTTGTTGTGAACTTATATCTGTCATAATGTCATCTTTACAACGAGCAACTATCACCATTTCAAACAGTTTTAGTATCACGGATGTAAGCGTGATGGCTCGATAATGCATACTACCAAGGCACTCTCTATATGAGTGTATGACTAAATTTGTTGTTGCAAACGATTTCACTAGAATATAGTATGATTGTTCTAAACCTAGCCCTGTTAGGATATCAAATATATAGTTGAGTCAGTGACTTGTGGGTTTAAAATCGAAGGACTGATCACCAAAGAAATGTTCTTTCAATTAGAATGCCAGCTAAGGAAAGGTTAATTCTGAAGAACTTAACAAAATAATCGGGCGGAAAATGGGCGATTTAAAGTTTACAAAATAATATTTTTAACCAAATTTCCCATGCGAGGATCTTAGCTACAAAGAGGAATTGAGATTTCATGAAAACTGTCATTAATTATTACAATACCTCCCATGATACGACTGGGGTTCATTGACTGTGTCCAAGTGTTGCCGTTTTTTACCTACAGTGGAACCTGGGACGTGTACGATCGAAGATGGTAGATAGTTTCTTGATATACATTATTTATCTTGAAAATGACATAAAAAAGACAAAATTGTGTAATTCTCGATGTTTCGAAACGCTTCAATAGTGTCAAGTACAGGACATACTTATGTCAAAAATGTATGACCTGCTTCACCACAAATAGTTTTGGGAAGTTCCATCTCCGTTTCTGCAGCCGTGTTAAGATAGCAGTTTTGCATTTAAAATGTTGAACAAAATACATACAAGAGTTATGAAACTTGATGCTAGGTTGTTGAACCTTTAGACTTGTATTATGTTTCAACTTAACATTTGCATTAGTTCTAAAGATAGTAACTTACAAACAAAAGTTGGATACTGATATTCTAAATCTACGTTTAACATGGATATAAACCAACAAAATATATGCAGAGTTATAGAACTTCATGCTATGACTTCGTTTAATGACACAAAAAAACTTCAATCTAATAATTGTTGTTGTTATGGAGATAGCAAGTTCTACACAAAACGTCTACCCGGAATAGTCCGAAAAGCTAACTTTTCCAAAATTATTGCAAGAGTTATGGGTTTTGATTCTATTGCCTTCTTGATTGACGTATGACATGTTGAAGTCTAAAGTTATTTTGAATATAGCAACTTGAACTATAAAAAAACTTTGGATTTAATGTTTTGACTTTGTTTATTGACCCTGAAGACATGTAAAGTTTCATTCCATTCCATACCTTCTCGAGTATATTCACACATTTGCGGTACGTTTGCGCGTTTAAACGCTATGATCAAAGGATGCTTTAATTTGTACAACACACAAACCAATATAATATGCCACATTGCTAAACAATTTCAAAAATGAAAATGGTTTTCGTTTAAGTTTTAAACGGATATTATTATATTATTCCATTCTTTATTATATGAAAATTCAGCATTTATAAAATGACTACTTTTGGATGGCAGAATTGCAATTCGACAAGAGACGAATGCAAAACCAGATGCCGAATAAGGACACGCTTGTATCAGTATCATGCATTTTGTTGTACAATATTTTATTCAGAGCACAAGACATAAAAGGAGAGGATATCCTGGAGAAAAACGGAACCGGAAGTAATTAATTAAATGTTCCTTTGTAATATTAACATCTTTCGTAACTTGTTTGCCTATTATATTTTATGAAGTAGAACTAAACACTGTTAACAAAGAGTAAGCCCTATACTGCTTGATCTTGCATTGATGCAAGCTTCATACTAACATAGCTAAATTTATTGATGTACCTTCAAAAAAAGGTCAAAGCTCAATCTCAATGTCAGCATTGCTAAAATTTAAATCCATACTTGTATCACATGTCATTTGCCGTAAGCATATATACAAGTCAAACAAGGTCAGTATGCTCAATTATGGCCAGGGGTTTAATGTCATCGCTGTAGCTTATATACAAGAAACAACGCAGTATGTCAAATTAGAAGGGGTAATCTACTGGTCAAGACCAACGTCGCTATCTTGTTTGAAGATCATAATCCTTATATGTGTCCAGTTATTGAACATTATAGAATAATGATCTTGACCTTTGACCAGTGACCTAAATGTCAATAGAGGTCACCTATTGCTTAAGATCAACCCGTCCATGATGTCTTAGATCCTATGTTCAATGGTTTGGGTTATTGCACGTAATATAATTAACCATGAGCGTGGTGAATTTTGACCCCGAGGGTCAGTATGTAAACACATTTCATAGAGGACATCAAGACGATGGTTCATGCTCAAGGCCACACAAAGAAGTTTATTTAATTTCCTATAATACAGACAAGCAACTTCCGGGACGTGAACAAACTTGGTAGAAATCCACTATCCACTGTTACACACCAAATAACTTTGCTCTACTCCTTTTGGTTTAGGAGAATATTTTTAATGGTATATGTAAAACAATGACCAACCGGTCGGGGTCAGTAAAGACCATTGGAGCAAACTTGGTAGACGTTCACTAGAAGATGCTTCGCACGAAATATCGGTGTTCTTGGCCTTGTTTTAGAAAAGACGAGTTTCAAAGATTTTTTTATTTGTAGCTTTGGTGGCACTGTTGTTCAGTCAATTAGATCATTTGAACAAATTTAAGAGAAGTTAATGCTGGTCAAGTTAGACGATATTTCATAAGTCGTTAATGTGAATAAGTCATTTAAAGCAATTAAGGACGGACGACGTGTGAGGAACTAAACTAGAAGCTTCGCCCGAGTAAACTAGTGAACTAAATTGCATTTTTACATTAAAACTCAAGCGTAAAAGTGATCTCTGGTAAAGGAAAGACAACTCTTATTAATAATTATCCTCAGAGAGTACAGCTTATTCACCTTTATAATAAGAGTTATTTCATTGGCGTGATATAAGCCTCAAGCACATTCCAACATTTAATGTTTATGTGTTCATTGATACTTGATAGAATATTTAACTTTCGCTAAAACAGGTTAATTTGACTGGGGTAATTACACGGTCGTGTTTTAACAAATGTGTAACTTATTAGTCTATTATTTGTACAAACCACTTCACTCGAATATATGCAACAAATCTGAAACGCAGAACTTGAAAGTTTTCGTTAACATGTTAAGAGCTGCTGTTGGCAGGGTTGAAGCAATGTCGTTTCAGACCTTCTTCTTCTTCGCCTAGAGTGTTTATAGTCCCAACCGAACCGAGGATTTCTCCCCAGATGAACTTGTCAAGACCCCGTTCTTTACCTTCATCTGTAAGCCTAATATTATTCACAGGTGTAAAACACATTCGTGATTCTACATAAATAAAATCAAGTGGAAACTGACCTTGTAATTATTTGCTCTTTTAACAGTGAAACATTTAATCAATACCTTACGATACGACATTGACGACATTGCCATCCGCTAAAGATTTGCTAAGGAGACAGCAGCAGACGAAAGAACGGAGATATGAGACACGATATCTCCCTGCTTATTACAACAATACTGATCGATAACTTCAATATTGATTAGAAACGAATGGTCTGTTTCCGTTATTTTTATAAAATGCCCACACAGTACGTCTGTAAAACTTTTACACTTTTACAAATTTCGGAACGGTCTCAAATTTGAAAAGGTGTACATTCTAAAATTTGCTAAAAGAAACACGAAAAGCCTATATTTATTCGTTTTACGGATTGTTTCCTTATAGTCCTAATTTATCACCTTTAAAGATTAGAAGCTTTGGTTTGCTGTTTGCGACTGTCTGCAGTATACTGTTAAATTTAACAAAATGTTCTTTTTTATATTAGCCTAATGTTTTTATTTGATGTGTTTTTGTGTGTTTCGTGTGTTATCTTGTAGCTGGTCAGTTGCTTAGTCTTCTCCATTGTTGTACGCCACCTGAATATATTCCTTAATATATGCGCAGTAAGGTGTCTTCGCAAATTAATCAGAGTAATGATTGTTTTGTCAGCGCTTATACAGGTTGAAGTCAAACCGTTCTTAGAATTAATTTATCTTAGCACTCACTAAAGTGAGTGTTGTGTAACGGCAGACGTTGTGCAATTAATGTCTGAATTTACTAACAAGATTTAAATAGATATCTAAGTCCAAAAATAAAAATTCAAATTTATGCAATCAGACAGTGATACTTTAGAAATGCAGTTACATTAAATTTCAATTGGTAGAGGAATATAGATGCGGACGGTTAAAAAAATAAACTGAAAATGGATTCTGAACATAATCCCGAGGAAATTATAGAAAAGATAGGTGGTTGCGGAAAATACCAGTGTTTTCTTACAGTGATGTCACATTTACTGAAGTTACCAACAGTTATAACGATGTATCTAATGATGTTTTCTATAGCAACACCAAAGTGGTGGTGTGCTGACACAAATATTGATAATCTAATAGCTGACGATTTTAATAAAAGTGATAATTTTACTGTTGAGCCTATAAATTCTACATTAAATGAGTTGGTTCTTGGTGCATTTAATACCTCTAGTTCATACAATAACTTCAAGACTTGCGAAAATAGAAATGGAACTCAGTGTAAATACATTGTGTACGGTGAAGAAATGAAAACAATCGTGTCTGAGGTTGGTAACAATAAGAATACATATCAGTATATAGTTTAATCAATAAGTATACTTATTATATACTTTCATATTGCCCCGCTTACTTTGCCTTAGAGAGTTCGTTCAGTTTTTTACGGTACTGCACGTTGACAAGGAATGATACTGAACGTTAGAAAGGGAGGGCGGTCCTAGCGATTAGCTGTACGGACTATTTTATTTTTTTACAAACATCGTTTTAATGAGGTTTATAGTTGGAAGATTGACAGTTTCTTACAATTAGATAAGCCATGGTCTTAAAATGAAAAAGAAACTTTAACAATTTTCAAGAAGATGTAAAAGAGTTTCATTTTTAAGATGGTTTGAATTCTTTTTTGCACGCAATACCAGTTCTGGTTACGAAATGTACTGGTACGTAAATCAGCCGAGTATTGATTGACTGGAAAGGAATGATGTTTCGCATGGAATCATAAGAAAGAGAAAAAACATATTTAGGAATGTATATCAAGATGATCTATTCACATTTCAGAGTACAAACCTGTATTCAAAGGAAAAGTCTTGCGTTTTTTGAAACAAGATGGCGGACGGCAACTGAAATATCTTACCATATAAGTGACGTCATAGTTCCTCCTAATAAATGACGTCACGTACAAACAACAATATTGAATCGAGTCTGTTAATACGCTATAAAGAAAATGTTCATGGTTAAAGAGTACGCTAGTTGTCTGACAAATTTCAAGATTCATTTATTGTTGTATGGTAACAGAATGTCATTTTGTTCATATTCAATATGAAAGTATATAATAAAAAGGTTATTGAATTGCATGGGAAAATGTTACTTGGAGCTCTTTGATTAGGTGGGGACAATTCGCAAGCTCGTTGTTCCCGCCAAATCAACTCGCTCCAAGTAATATTTCTTCATACAAGTTCAATAACCTATTATATCAGTACGTGCACATATCAGTTATATTTTTATCAAAACGTATCTACAAAACAATAATACTTTTATCAAAACGTATAAACATATCAGTAATACTTTTATTAAAACGTTTATACATATAACTAATACTTTTATCAAAAAGTATATCCATATAGGTAATATTTTTATCAAAACGTATATACATTACAGTAATACTTTTATCAAAACGTATATACATATCAGAAAAACTTTTATCAAGAAGTGTTCATATCAGTAATATTTTTTATCAAAACGTATATACATAACAGTACTATTCTTATCAAAACGTTTATACATTACAGTAATATTTTATTTAAACGTATATACATTACAGAACTATTCTTATCAAAATATATCGTATACCTATCATCAATACTTAAGCCTGATTGGCCGATAGCGCTCACGTGACGGGTCCGCAAAAGTATATGTAGACCTTGAAAATGATGTGTAGACCTGCACGGATTTCAAGACGTCATTTCAGTTATATTTTTATAATAATAATAATAATAATAATAATAATATCTTTATTTTCCGAAAACATGGCAATTCACATTCATGCAAAACAAACAGAATCTTGAAAAACTAAAAATTACATTTTACTGATTCAAGTGGAAAAATAAATATATTGATACGTGACAGACACACATACATGCATATCAAACTAAAGAATATGTATTTAATTGTAAAGCAACTACTATATGCACTAAACATCAAATATATTAGTGAAAATTAATTAATTAACTAGTGTGTGCAGTATAATTAACAAACATCAAGTTCATGTATCTAGCAAAAACGATGTTGTAAGTAAGAGACATTCAATATTTATAAATTTGACTGTAGTGATAGAAGATGTTTTTTATAATTATATTTGAAAACATTCAGGGATTTTGCTTTACGAATCGTATCAGGAATAGAATTCCACACCTGCATGCTAAAGTATTGAAAAGACTGTTTCATATAATGAGTATTAAATGAGATTTGTACAACATTTTGTCTTGAAGAGGATCGCAACATGTATCTGTTATTATTCACAAGAGGTATCAAATCACTAATATATTCAGGGACATCATTATTGAATGATTTGTAAGTTATTACTCCTGCATGATAAAAACAGCGATTTTCAAACGTGAGCCACTGAAGGGTTTTAAAGAGATCTGCAGATGGTGTTCTGACTGGTTTACCTAATATTACCTTCGCTACTCTTCATGAGGTGAACGATATAATAATTTTAAACTAACCTTTCGGTCAATACATAATTTTGCGGACTGGTGAAAAAATGATATTGACCTCAAACGAATCACTTTTAACAGGTCCGCAACCTCAAAAATAAGTCTATAATTAATAGTTAATACATTACAGTAATATTTTTCATCAAAACGTGTATACATAACAGTACTATTCTTATCAAAACGTATATACATAACAGTAATACTTTTATTAAAACATATATACATTACAGTAATATTAAAAGGTATATACATTTCACTAATATTTTTATCAAAAACTGTACATATCAGTTATACTTTCATCAGTAAGTATACATATCAGTGATAGTATTATTAAAATAGATCTTCATCAAAAGCAGTACAGTAATTTTATCGTGTTCCTTTTCTATTTATCTGGATATAACTAGAATGGCTTCAACTCTAGTCATTATGATCCGACTATAGGTGCTTCATATTTAATTTGCCGTCAGTACTTTTACGGGTATAACTCTGCTATATTTAAATATAAGCTCGCAAAAAAAGAGTTTTTTATATACAATACTGCTTGTAACAGACGGTTCTTGCTTCCACTGGTTTCATTGAATAATATTTTGGTCGTAGAACATACGAGGGTAAACCGAAAAGTCTCTGGCCTAACAATGATATGCAAAACTTATTCAAAATTTTATTTTCCGCCCGATCCCCCCTCCCTCAACACACACACCCCGAAGCCGGAAGAATATCAATTTGGCATATTCCTTCTGTTCGTCAGGAACCTGGCAAGTTACAACAGGATTGCCAAAAACACTAGAGTTATGGCCCTTAAAAGAATTATAATAATAATAATAATAATAATAGCTTTATTTACCGAAGGTTACACATTTAGACATATGAAAACATATATTCTAATTTTCAATATGGCCTTCAAAGTAAAGAAACAAAAGAAAAAGCATTATACATAAAATAAATCACCTGGCAAAGTTAACCCTTAAAGAAAGACACATTTACATATAAGACAAACATTCGGTTAATAAATGCATTCATACATAAACATCCACTGACAGACACTCAAAGGACATGAATATAAATCAAACATAATTATAAATATGTTAAAGAAAATGTAGATTAACTTATCATTCACTCAATAAATAATGCTTATAATTTCCTTTGAACGTTTTAAGTGTTTTCGAAGTACGTATATTTAAAGGAATGTCATTCCATATATTTTTGCTATAATTTGTGAATGATGTTTCCATGTATTTAGTACGAGGTGTTATCTGTAAGACAAGATCCTTGTTTGATACTGATCTTAATTGGTATGTTTTATTGTCAGAAAACGTTACAATATCTGCCAAATATAATGGGGCATTGTTATTCATAATTTTATATATCAGGACAGTACAGTGGTATTTGCATCGGTCTGAAAAACTCAGCCATTTTAATTCTTGGAATAGCTCTGCCGATGGTGTTCGCATCGGTTTATTAAGTATTATTTTTGCAACTCGTTTCTGTAATATATTTATCTTATTCACATAACTACTTGTTCCTTTGCCCCAGACCGTACAGCAGTAGTCAAATATGGGCAATATATATGCGTTAAAAAACATGACTTTCATTTCAGGTGTGAGGTAATATATTATATTCTTTAACAGGGCAATTCTGTTATTCAGTTTTTTACAGACATTGTCAACTTGATTGTGGCAGGTTAGTTTATTGTCAACATATACTCCAAGTAACTTATGACAAGTAACGTTTTCTAGACGTATGTCATAAATATATAGTTGAAGATTTTGAGTGGATTTTAATTTATAATTCTTATATATTCTATATGTAACCAATTGCAAGAGTTAAATATCATTAAGTAAAAATAATCATCTTATGGATTTTATTAAAATTAACAAAATTGGTACAATCCATTTAAAAATAAAGCCCCTAGTAGGGTGGAACTGTTTTCCCTATTTGACCTTTGTACAAAATTGAAAAAATCTTAATATATGATAAGATTTGGTAACGTATGGTCCCTAACCAACACTTTTTTAAGTAAAGTGATTCCTACAGAAATGAGAACCGTAGAGAGTGGGGCCTTTTTTTTAACAGAAACCGTAAACTTTCTTTTTACTTGAAGATAAGCGTCACAATTTTATGTAACCAACTATAGCTTCAAAAGTCCCCCAAGCAGTTCAGAGTTGAGTTTGTTAAAGAGCTTCGTTTTCTTATTAATAAAAAGCTTTAATTTTATTCTTATTTGAAGTTCAGCGTCATAATTTTATGTTTCGTTTCAAAAAATTGAATCAACTATAACTTCAAAAGTCGTCAAGCAGTTCAGATTTGAGTTTGTGAAAGAGTAAAAAAAATCGAGTAAATATGAGGGATGAGTAAGGAGCTCAAAGCTACGCTCAGTAGCTGCAAGTACATTATCCTAAGGCAAATGGATACATGCGTTGAGTTTTCCTCCCTGTTTTGTTTAATGTTCTCATTAAACTCTTGTAATTTATTAGCATGGTATTGTCCAGTATCGGCTTGACGTCTCTGAAGATAATCTACTATAATAAAACCCTTGTAATCCTAGAATACTGCTGTCATAACCTTGGCTACTGATGTTGTCCACTGCAACTTCTTTGATGGTAGTGAACCTTGTTGTTTCCACTATACGCTTTAAACGTTTGACTCTATGTCAAATTGATGCACCTATGGCTCATCATTGGTCGCAATTCATTTGAGAAAGTGTTCCGAGTTACACTGAAAACGAGTCACAGTTCTCGGGGAAACATTTGGCCTAGTCATTATTTGTTCTGATTTTAATATCATTGGGATCAATCTTGTGCAAAGTTTGTTCATGAAGACAGATATAAGCTGAATAGTCACTGTTCTATCATTCATTTCATCAACTTGAATTTCGGCACTAGCATCTTAAATACGACCTGGTTATGTATCAACTTCAGTGCTAGTTATTCTACGCTGTAATTCAGTGGTACAATTCTCTGCAATTGAATAGGAAGGACAGTCATCATCAATCGTACTTTTTATGTTCTCTTATATTTCCTGTAGTCGCATGCTTTTCATGTGAAAATATTTTATCACCCTCGTACACTTGCAAAAGGATCTACACTCCGACACCTGCTGTTTAAATGATAACATAAAAGAGTTTGAACTTGACTTGGTTCAATTTGGGTCTTGTTCTATAATGTTTCGGTAGTACTACGTGTTTATTTACAGTGATTATATACCTATCTATACCGGTAATATCTATGGTTTATTGTAATATTCTCTCAAAGAAGTTTTTGTCTTCTATTTATTCCAGTGGTCGATGGCATGTACACTATCATGGGTACCATCTACCATTGCCTCAATCCAAATGTTGGGTATTTTCTTTGGAAATCTTGTAAGTGGTCAAATAGCCGACAGCTTTGGTCGAAAATCTCCAATGTTTGGTTCACAGGTATTGCTTATCATAGCAAATCTGATCGGCTATTTTTCTACATCGTGGGTCATGTTTGGAATTGCTCGAGCATTATGTGGTATGATTATAAAACATTTCATGTACATGTATATATTATTTATATTGATTCAAACGATAAAAATTATGATTTCAAGGAAGAGAACGAAGTAAAGGAAACCAAATGCTTTTCTTAATATCTCGTTTAATATAGTTTATAATTGATATTCCTTAGCACGTATGATGTTATAAATACTTGTATCATTTAATGTATGTGTAACACTTAATTAATTCAACTTTTCGCATATTGTTATTCTATCTGGATGTAAATGTGAATGATTTTAAGATACATACAATGTTTGACAAGGTTTTGGAATGGGAACATTTTTAACGGTTCAATACAGTCTCATAATGGAAGTAAGCTTACCAAGATGGCGGTCGTTGATTGTAGCGTTCCCCACGTGGGTACTGTTAGCTTGTGGTTTTGCTTTGATAAGTTTCCTTATGCCGGATTGGAGAAAACTACATCTGCTGGCAACACTGCTTACTGTTCCCATTCTTGCACTCTGGTGGTAAGAAATCTTATTCTAAGTTGGTTGTCTACGTTGATCAATCAGCAAACAAAGTTTTATGTGAAAAAAGGATGAAGAGTAGCTGATTAATTACTTTATATTCCAATACTAACATAAAATTTAGATGTATTCTAATGAGAGTAAAATAACATAATGGATTAGAGAGCTTTATGATATGTACAGAAAAATCTGAGCTTAATTTTCTGTAAACAAATCAAATACAATAATATGATCTTTGGAACTTACTTTTACCAGTATATTCGTATAAACCTTATTATTCTACTGATATAAAACTAGAACTATCACTGAAGGTGATGAATACCCCCCGAACATCCCACTGACACAGTATTTAAAATTTATGTAGTATTTGATGCTTTAATTATTTGACCTGCACATCTGTGAAATATAATTAAATTTTGACCAGCGGGTTTGGAGATTAAAAGCACACAAGATTTTACTATCTCAAGCCCCCGTGACCTTTGATCTAGTGACCTGAAACATGGACCATGCACAACTAGTTATTGTACTTATCACTTCTGTGAAGTATCATTAAATTCTGACCAGGGGTTTTGAAGATTTAGCGTCCACAAGATTTTACCATCTCAAGTCCCTGTGACCTTGACCTTTGACCTAGAGACCCGAAACCTGGACCATGCACAACTAGGCATTGTACTTATCACTTCTGTGAAGTATCATCAAATTCTGACCAGGGGTTTTGGACATTTAGCGTCCACAAGATTTTACTATCCCAAGCCCCTGTGACCTTGACCTTTGACCTAGAGACCTGGTCCATGCACAACTACGCATTGTACTTATCACTTGTGTGAAATATCATGAAATTCTGACCAGGCGTTTTGAAGATTTAGCGTCCACAAGATTTTACCATCTCAAGCCCCTGTGAAATTGACCTTTAACCTAGAGACCCGAAACCTAGACTATGCCCAACTAGGCATTGTACTTATCACTTCTGTGAAGTATCGTTAAATTCTGACCAGAGGTTTTGGAGATTTAGCGTCCACAAGATTTTACTATCCCGAGCCCCTGTGACCTTGACCTTTGACCTAGAGACCCGAAACATGGACCATGCACAACTAAGCATTGTACTTATCACTTGTGTGAAGTATCATTAAATTCTGACCAGGAGTATTTGAGATCTAGTGTCCACAAGATTCCGTCTACAGACGGACAGACGGACGGACAGACAAGCTGAATCCAGTATACCCCCCCCCCCCTAACACTTTGTGTTCGGGGGGTATAATTAGAGAAATGTTGTCCGCGCTAAGAAATAACGCCTTAGTAATGTTTATATGCAATAACATAGCTTGAACAGTTTATAGTAGGACATTGAGGTCAAATATAACTGAATATTTTCTTTGAAATATTTCTCCTTATAATGACCTCAGGCACATGCTGGACAAGCGGATGATAAGGATGGGAACGATGGGACTCCAGCGGAGGAGTATAGGGAGAAATGTGATGCCAAGACAACCAAGAAACACCAGAGGAAGAAATGACTTCTGTGACTTCTGTGTTTACTTACATATGTGCTTTATGAATTCGGAACGTATAATCGACATGGAACTGAACATTGAATACAACATGATCACATTTGGACTATCTTGTAATAAATTGAATATTGCACCATTGTATAAAAAGTTAAGGCAAAAGGCCTGTATAAGTAAAATTGCAAAGATATATTTAGTGTATAATATGAAAATGTATATGATACTCTGTTTAAATATGATACATAAGAAACAGATGTCTGTTAGCATAGCCTTGCCTGCTTTTTTGCTAGGATCGTTTACCTATTTAAACTTATAAAAAGACTTTCTGTACAAATTTTACTATATATGCTGAAAACACGAGGATTTCGAGCTTCATGAAATTAGTCAGCTTTATAGACGGTATAAAAATTAAAATGCAAGATGAATTGAATATCCAGGTGTATAATTCACTATATTCACTTGATATAATTTCTAAGTTGTTGAAATTGTCTTATACGATAAGTATAAATATTAACCATCCCGATTGTATAACGGGTTGCATCTACTGGATATTGAAGTGTATATCACAATATGTATACATGCTTATAATTGGTTTCATTCTCAGGCATAAGAATAATAACATTTGTTGCCTTACTTGTACAAAGATCTGGAACTGTTTATTAGAATATATATTATCCATGCTTATAATCTGTTACAATGTAAGACATATACTCGCTCCTTTTACATGCTGCTTTGGCGCAATTACTTCCTTCGTTGAAGTTTTTGATATGTTTAAAGCATTGCATAAAGGAAACAATATGGTGATGCAATTTGATATCTTTTTTTTTTTTTGTTCTTTCGATAAGATTTGTAGAAGTGCGCGTTCACCTGCAAATGCGACGTTTATCATATCACGATTATATTATACTAAAGTATTTCAAAGTGAATAATTCTACAACCAATACGATATGACCGCCTTTACTGTACATTTGGGCACACTTAATGCCCGCGGTTTACGTGTCTCTGCTAAACGTCTACGCCTCAAAGAATGGGCTAATCAACAAAAAATGGACATAATTTATGTCCAGGAAAGTCATATTACAAATGAAATTGTACAAGAAACCGAAAATGATTTTAGTGAGTTTAAAATGTTTAACTCGTTTGGTTCAAATAATAGTAAAGGGTGTTCCATACTATTAAGGAAAAATATAAAGAATGACTACCGCGTGTTAGATTTGTTTGTAGATTTAAATGGAAGATACATTTTGTTGAACATAGATCTCACTGGAACCGTTCTAACGTTGGTAAACATATACGCACCAAATGACAAACAGAACAGAAATACATTTTTTGAAGAACTTAGTCTGAAAATAGATTCATTTTCTAAGGGCTTAAAAGTCATTGGAGGCGATTTCAACGATATTCTAAATAAATCAGATAGATATTCTCGTTTAAACAGTAAAGGAACGACCGCCGACCAATTAAATAAACTGATTAAGAATTTTAACCTCTGTGATATTTGGAAACATAAAAATGCAGATAGAGTTCAATTCACATGGAAACGTATTAATGGTATCGAAAAAAGTCGCATTGATTTTTGGTTAATAGAAAGAAATCTTTTGAATTTGGTAAATAGTTGCGATATACGCCCAGCACAAATTAAAAGTACTGATCATCTAGCAGTGTCTCTTAAAATAAATATATCAAGTGAACGAGGTCCAAATTTTTGGAAGATGAACAACTCCTATCTGGATGATTCTGAATACAAAACTATTATCACGAACGCAATCACAGCGGTTCAAAATGAATATAGATCATTTAACTTAAACCACAGAACTCTTTGGGAAATAGTAAAATACGAAATTAAAGAAAAGAGCATAAATTTTTCAAAAAGAAAGGCGAAACAACGGAAAAATCATTTATCCACAATAGAAAAAGAACTTAGAAAATTAAATGCCGATCTTGAACAAAATCCAAATTCGGAGAAACTTATTAAAATGACTAAAAAATTGGAATCTGAAATCGAAAATATATACGATATCAAAGCTCGTGGCGCAATGATAAGGTCAAAGGTTCAGTGGATTGATGATGGCGAGAAAAACTCGAAATATTTTCATTCTTTAGAGAAGTCGAGACAAACTAAAAAGGTTCTAAACACTCTTACCGTAGATGGAAAACGTATCACAAGTTTTAAAGACATATTGAAAGAAGAAGTCATTTTTTACAAGAAACTATACACAAAAAACGATGCTAATAAAAATTTTGAAAATTATCTTAATAAAATCAATTTCCCGAGAATATTGACGGAAGATGAAGCTGATAAATGCGAAGGTTCTATAACTATTGAAGAATGCGAGGAAGCTCTTAAAAGTTTCAAAACTAATAAATCTCCCGGTAATGATGGATTAACAATTGAATTCTATCAGACTTTCTGGAATGACATTAAACATTTACTTGTTGAAAGCTATAATGAAACATATAAAGAAAATGAACTTTCCATTACTCAAAAAATAGGAATTATATCATTGCTCTATAAAAAAGGTGACCCAGAAAATATAGAAAACTGGAGACCCATTTCTTTGCTAAATAATGACTATAAAATACTCACCAAAGTACTCTCAATTCGACTACAGAAGGTCTTACCTTGCATTATCAACAATGATCAGCAAGGCTATATTAAAGGTCGTTTTATAGGTAATAATATCCGGCAAATATCAGACGTAATTGACTTCTGTAAAGAAACGAACGTTTCTGCAGCACTGCTATTTTTAGACTTCAGGAAGGCATTTGATACGATAGAACTTGACTTCCTGTTCAAAACACTGAAAAAGTTTAACTTCAAACCCATGTTTATCCGTTGGATACAATCAATATACAACAATATTTCATCCTGCATTTTGAATAATGGCTGGATTTCTGAAAACTTCACTCTAACACGTGGCCTACGACAAGGTTGTTGCATTTCCTCTCTTCTATTTATAATTGTCGCTGAAGTTTTAGCTATTTCTATTCGTGAAAACAATGCAATCAAGGGTATCTCAGTTAAATATGATTCTAAAAATGTCAATCTCAAGATTACACAACTTGCCGATGATACAACTCTTTTTGTTAAAAATGGCGAAGATTTACAAAACGCACTTTCTGCTGTAAGCACATTTGGAAAACATTGTGGCTTATCTTTAAATTTAAACAAAACAGAGGGTATCAAAATTGGAAATTCAGACTTTAAAACTACATCCCTAATAAATCTTAGGTGGAACAGTAAAGTTAAAGCTCTGGGAACGTACTTTGGAACATCTAAAGAGGAATGTGAGACTCTTAACTGGGAATCTAAACTCGAGTCTTGCCAAAATCTGATAAATATATGGAAAAAACGAAATCTCACAATCTTCGGAAGACTGACAGTCATCAAATCAATACTGCTTCCAAAATTTACATACTTAATGCAATCGATATACTTTCCCAACGACATACTTAAAAAACTTAACACTATTTTATTCAATTTTCTTTGGAACGGAAAACGCGAAAAAATAAAAAGGAATATACTCATAAATAACCTTGACGAAGGAGGTTTAAATATGATTGACATCGAAAGTTTTGTTATTTCACTTCAAATAAAATGGGTCAAGTCATTATTATCAAATGTATATGCGAATTGGAAAATAATTCCAAATTACTATTTTAGCAAATTTGGCAAAGATTTCTTAGTCTTTTACATGAATTTTAGTTCGTTCAGGCATATACCAAAATATCTCCTGTCTCTTCCTAATTTCTATAAGGAACTGTTAAAACATTGGATTTCTTTCAGGAAAATTGGAATGAAACAGCCAAAATCATTCTTCGATATTCGAAAAGAAATTCTTTGGGGCAATGAATCAATCCAGCTTGATAACAAGGTTCTGTTCTTTCCGAACTGGATTAAATCAAATATTTTGTTTGTCAATGACATTGTTGATGAACATGGTGATGTAAGTGAACATATAATTCTTTCAAAATTGGTAAATAGGTCTAACTGGATCGCCGAACTATCACAAATGCGTAAAGCTTTACCTGAAAGATGGAAAACTATATTAAAAAGCAGCGAATCAATTAAAAGTCATGTTAAAACAAAGTTAACTGTATTACCATTTCAACCAGAAAACTTATCAAACAAAATGATCTACAATATAATTTTGAAGAACAAAGCGGAAAAACCATACATTCACTCATTTTGGGAATCTAAGTTTGACGAAAGCATTCCCTGGAAATCAATTTATATTAATATAAAAAATATCGCGGACAATAGGTACAAACAGTTTCGTTATAAACTTATCAACAATATAATTCCAACCGGAGAAAATTTATTTAAGTGGAAAATTAAAGATACACCATACTGCAACTTATGCAATGTACATGATACTTTAGATCACTTCTTCGTCTCTTGTAAATATATAACAGCCCTTTTGGAGCAGAATAGTTGAAACATTCAAAGCTCTCGGGATAAACAAACCATTATGCAATCTAAGAACAATTGTGATTGGATATAATTTCGAAAATAAAGCCTACAACGAGGTGAACCTAATATTTTCAATTTTGGGTTTTAGTATTTATAAAGCTTACATACAGAGTAACATGCGTATGAGCCAAATCAGCATCGTCAGCACCTTTTTATATGAGCTAAATATAACTAAAAAATATTTTGTTCACAAAGGAGCAAGTATATACTTTCTTAAACGTTTCATAAGTCACTTTTGATAAATTATTTAATACTGGTTAATTTAGTAACTGACTTAAACTACCATAACTTTTGAATGTATTTGTCAATCATGAATGTAAACCTACCTTTGTATATATTTTGAATTATACATAAAGTGCTATGTTTGATGTAAAAAAAAATATTTTAAATAAAAGAGAAAAAAAAAAGGATGGGAACGAATATTCGAATATTCGTATTCTTTCTGAATATTCTAATGCAAATTTCTTATTCGAATGTTCGCATATTGGATTATTTGAAAAACACCAGTTTCATTCAATACTTATTTATTAATTAATCAATCGTAATAAACCCCTCAGGTCATATATACATGTTTTATACGGACCCGTTTTCAATTAAATTAATCGTGTGTTAGCCTACTTTTGGTCAATCGGTGTTTTGATAAGAAGTGTCAGATATGCAAATTACAATCTTAAATTGCTACAAGTTGTTGTTTAATATTCATTGTCTCGCACTTTCTATTCAAATTAGCTTATTATCTTTCGTAAATGCAAATATAGTTGACTGCAACTTATTTCACATTGTTAGTTATGCAACCGCCGAGAGTAGTTTTGTCCAAGGTCTTTCAAATAGTACTATTTGAAAGACCTTGTTTTGTCCAAAAAACAAATGAGAGAGAAAATATCATTTTGTATATCATTTTCAAAGCGCGATCACATAAAATTAACACGTAAACAACTGGTAAAAGATCGGTCGCGAAAAGATGTTTTACGAGACTTTAGCTATTTTTCACAGCTTACCTTCTAGATGTACGGAGAATTGAATTAATTTAAAGGTCAACAATTTTTGTCCCGATAATTGTCTGCATTTGTGCTTTAGAAATTTTGCCAAAAAATCGACGAAACGTGTTTATTACTTCCGATAACGTCAAAAACGTTACATGTGAAAGTGTAAAACGATTTGTGTATTTCATCTACTGAAGAAGGCCAGCAGGCCGAAATATTTAGTAAAGAGTGAACTTTTGAATTGTTTTATGATGATTCTCACTTGGTAGTTATTTTTAGTGTATAGTGTTTATTACCGTTTACGAGCCGGTCGGGAAACACGACAGATATCCGTCAGGAGTGCGTAATGACAATATTCCAGTGTAAAAAAAATCTTAACAATACATTATCATCAGGTTACAACGGAAAATCACTAAACAGAAAACAAAACTTTACAATTAATAAATGCAAATAACGTAAAGCATTCAAAGGCAGGTGTGTAGTTCAATACGTTATTTCGGACATGTAAAATTCGGATACAAAACATATCGAATTTTCATTCGAATATTCGAATGTCTTCGAATAAGCTATACGAATATTCGAATATCGATTTCGGTATTCGTTCCCATCCTTAGTGAATATATATCTTTAACCTTAATGATGTCAACAGCCTTTTTAGGGGGATTGCTTATTGGTAATCATCTCCCTTGCTTAACCAAATATCAACATGAATATTTTCTACATTGTTCTTTTGTATGATCAGATAAAGTTGACTGTGATCCATTGGTCAATTTTTCTAGCCAATATCACATGCACATTCTTTCAGTATTCTTGTTTATATATCTTAAATAGGTTTGTGCCCGAGAGTTTCCGATGGCATCTGTCACATGACAGGAAACATGTTGCTAAGGACATAATTCAACGCATTGGAAAGTTTAATAAACACCCAGCATCTGATGAAGTAGTTATGGAACTTCTAAATACCACCGCAGATGATGTCAATGAAGGAGACAAGAAGAAATATTCACTTATAAATCTCTTCAGAACAAGATATTTGGCAAAAATCACGTGCTTTTCAGCAACAAATTGGTAAGTTCAAAACTTAAGCATTGTAGTCACAAATCAATTAAAATATAAAACAAAGAAAGACGGAATTAAGCAAAATATTTTTGCCAAATTTAAACTCATAGTTCACACGTATATGTAGTAACGTTGTCATTGCTCCGTTATAAATGTTAACTCAAAGGCAAAAACGGCCAATATCTGAATCATTTCTTCTTCCTACTCTAGGCTGACTCTTGGTTTGCTGTCCTATGGCATCCAGTATGGCATACAAGCGCTGTCAGGCAATTTCTTCCTAAACATGTTCTTGTTCAATATCATCAACGTTCCAGCGACATTTATAGCTATATATCTTACCAATGCGTGGGTGTTCTTTGTTTACAAGATTTTCGCAACTGTTTTTCTTGAAAATTAAAGCAATGTTTAGCAATATTTATACAGTTTACCAGGGTAATAGACTATCATTCTCCGTAAGACAATAAGACATTGCTAAGATTTCCGGATCGGTGTACGCTTAGTCTGTGGGAGGTTTTAACCACTTTTACACGGGAGCGGGTCTTCCAGATCAATTTATATTGCAAAGAAATAATCTGCATGATAAATGAACTATTTTGCCAATCAAACTAAAATTATGAAGTGATGATGCAGTGAAAGAAGAAACTGTTTTTCTTTCCCTTTAGGCCAAAATTGCTTTACTGTTTAGGCAAATGAAATAAAAAATACAAAAGAAAAATTACCCAATATAAGCTGCGCGGACATTTTTTGTGTCCAGACAAGCTGTTTTACTGAATAGAAGCTTGTTTTACCTATCACTATTTCTGTCTAATGTTATTTGTGTTAACCTTTGTAAATATTCCATTTTCGGTGATGTTCTACTAGTTAAACAAGATTTCTTTTACTTTTATGCAGTCTAAAAATGTAAAACTAATACATGTAACTAAATTTTCAGAATTGGACGTCGGAGAGCTGCAATTCTGTCGTATGCTGTGGCAACTGTCGGCTGCTTCCTGGTTGGAATTGTTCAATATATAGGTTATTACTGGAATTATAAAGCTTACAAATGAATCAATATGAAATGTCAAACATGACGTTTGTTTGCTGTCATTGCGTCGTGTTTTAGTAGATTCATAATGTTAGGTATTTTAATTAAAGTTGTAAAATAAATATTTTGAAATTGCCGTTGTGAACTGATATTGGTGTATATTGCTAATTGACATTGATAAATCAAGAAGACGATCATGTTTCAGATACAGATCATAGGGATGCGTTGACAAATGGTTTTGCCTTGTTTGCAAGCGTAGGGATAGGTTGTGCTTGGGCTCCTGTTCAGATAATAACACTGGAGCTCTATCCTACGGTGGTCAGGTAAAGTTTTAGATGAAGACAATCGCATCTATTTTGATTTACGTTTATTGAAATTCATAAAAGTAATTCGTTGTATGCTCAGCAAAGATAGTCTTCAATCACAACAGCATATGCAAAGGAATGCATAAGTGATGGTTTTTAAACTTTGGTGGAAGTGTCACAATTCGGACTTAGTTCACAATTGGGGAGAAAATGTGCAGCCAGACCGGGCAACACGTCAGTTACCATCTGATTCTGCTCAGTATTGGCAGGGATTGGGTATCTGCTGTGGGGGTTGTTTGTTAATCTTCCTCTTTTCCCAAACCTTTTCGCTCCTTTCCATGCGTTTTTGTGCGTTTTTTACGCAAACGTAAAATCAGTTATATGAAATGTGGTATACACGAATGCTCTCACATTTATACACGCTATTTCTTTTGGATATGGAAAGTTAATGTCCCCACCACATTTCAAAATTCTTAGACCTGATTTTCATGAAATCTCAATTTCTGTTTGATCTTTAAAGCGATCGCGAAGGTACAGAATTTTTCAAGAACAAAAGGGATTTGGACGTTTTTATGTGTTTTTTGTTTTTCTTTTTCAATCCTTTGTTTCGAAGCATATTTGAATTATCTTTATTTTCATTCCAGAAACATTGGTTATGGGTTTTTAAACACAATTGCAAGGATAGGGGCTGTCATAGGACCACAACTGGCATATCTGGTAAACCTTTATTAAGTATTTACATCAGTTATTGGTTTTAACAGTATTTATTTCAATAATTTTGTGTCATATAGATCTACATACATTAGTTGGTTTAAACAATATTTTATCTGCTTTTGCATATGGTAATAATATGTACAACAATTAATGATTATTTGGATTGAGAAGGAAGCTAAAAGCTTATGTAAGCTCTTTCCTAGAAAAGACAAATGATTGTCAAATGCATTTAAAGGATTGAGAAGTGAGTGGTCGCAAATATCTTTCTCCTGAAAATAGACATAATATAGTTACGTAAACATATTTACTGATTTATATTCGGACACAGGAAAATGAAAAAAAAACGGTGTTTTATGATTGTGAAGGTATCTTAAAATAAATTAATTTTTTAACATGAACACGACTTTAAACGGCGTAATAAAGATTGTAGTTTTTATTCATTTTTTCCACATTTTTGACTTTGTTTCTATGTCTAAATCAAATAAATTGTGTATGTACTTGTTACTAAAGATATTATATGACCAGCGACACGGGAAAATGGGTCTTCGGACAAAATACTTGGAAACCAGCTTTCTCGCATATTTGAACAAACAGTATTTCAATATCAATATTGGATAAATTCAATTACCTACGTCCAGTACATACAAAACTACACCATTTTGAAAAGGTATACCTAAGGCGTCATTGTTCACTCTAAAAATGACGTCACATACCACAATTTGACGTCAAAACTCACTTCAATTTACATGGGCAGTAAACTATTCCGGTAATCATTTCCTAACAGCATCATTTATTTTGGGTTGCAACATTATATACTCTTTCAATATATATCATATCTGGTGAACAATTTCATGTCGTCTTTCCACGATATGCCTTTTTATAGGGTATAGCCAAAATTAAAAAAAAAGAATCATTTCAAATCGCTGTTGCCATAGTAATGATCTTTGAGGATTTTGAAGCAAATAGTATGTTTCATTTGAGGAAAATATAGTGGCTATCAGTTTTTATCATTGGTTTTCCATTTAAAGAGAGTGACAAAAATGTAAGTTTTATATTTTTTTCATCAATTATTGTCGAATAATGTAACAGATGTCCGAAGGTACATTTTCGCGCGTCGACGGTCATATATTTATCCTGTTATCTCTTTTAAGTTTTAAAATTGTAAAAAGCGTAAAGTTATATAAACGTTTGAAAATAAACTTCAGCTTGGAAAAATTAAAGTGAAACTATTTTTGCAGAGTTAAAAACGTGAATCAAACATTAAATATTTTACAAAAAAGTACAAACTAGAAGACGGTTTTGTCACTTTTCCTTGCTGACAGTACATGTTTCATATTCAGAGGTGTTTTATACATGTATAGGTTGTTGTTGCCCTCTCGAGGTGTCTTTTTATGACTTCTTTGCCGAATCTGTTACCTATACTAGTTTATACTTAAGATTTTAAACAATAACTTTCATTATAGAAATTATTTTATTTAGGACGCACGTGTTACTGGTGTGATGTATTTGTTGTACAAGTTATAGCATTCAAAAAGTTTCTTCGAGAGCATTAACAATAATAATTTACACATGACACGAGTAAATTGATCTGTTTTATTTCTGTGATGCATTAGTTATATAATTACTTTCTTCAGGACACACGAGTTCCGGGTGTGATGTATTTTGTTTGCTGCGGATTGAGCATCTGCTGTGTAATTTGTACCATGTTTCTCTCGGAGACAAAAGGGGCGGATCTTCTTGACAAGATACGAGATCGCAAAACTAATAAGTCGAATGATTTAAATGTGAAGTAACGATATAAGCGTGTCTTTCATGATGTTATGCTTTTGTTCTTCGAGCTTTTTGCTCGTTTTTTTTTTGTGGACCAGATAGTTTGGATCCGACTTATATTCACTTTCTTTGTTTGATTCCACTAGTCATTTATTAGAGTTTATAAAGTACTTGTCCAGTATGATATGGGGCACAAGTCACTAATATCGGATGAGTTTTAACCCTTGTTGAGTTTTGACTCTTTCGCCAGTATTTGTTAAAGAAATGTTGTTTTTCAATCAACAATTTTGAAGTGCTCAAGTTATGAGTACAATTTTTCGGTTGCGGTTTGAAAGCTTACAGATGATGTTGCAAACTTAGGGTGAATTATGGCTATATTTCGACTTACATTTTCTGCAAACCCTTTGAAAGTAATGCATTTCATTCATATCTGGTATGTGTAGCAATTAAATGTTTTAAAGTTGTTATGTCATGTTTAATTGTGGTTACACTAAATCTTTGTAAAGTTTGTTCGTTTCATACGACTTGGATTGTTAAGCGGGACCATCTGCGTCCTTTTGGCAAATTTTAATTTAACTGTAATTTTTTACATTTGCAACATGCAGACTATGACTATATAAAATAGACGTTTGAACCAGTATAAGTGTTCCCTTACTTAAGCAAAGTCACATATTTCAAGCAGCCAATGGTGAGGTATCAAAAGTGACCTATATTTTATATCAAAACCATCTTCATGTATATTATATATAAGAACCAATTGTTAGTGGACACCTTTCATGCAGATTTGTCTGACTGCTTAGGACAGGTCTAATGTATAACTCAATTTTGAATTTAAGACTAACGTATAAATTGAATGGTTTGGTGTGGCGTAAGGACTGTTTACATGTACATTTTGCATTAACGGTTTTATTGATACGCCGGTACATTTTGCTTATAATCTTTTGTAAATAAATCCAGGTTTGTACGGTGCATTTGGCTTATGATTTTAAATGATAAATCAAAGTTTGAACGGTACATTTGGCTTAAGTATTATCTTTTATTGATTTATCAAAGTTTATAAAAAAAAAAGATATGGTTATTTTGCTTACAATCTTTTTTAAAAAAACAAAGTTTGTACAGTATATTTTGCTTATATTCCTTGATTGATAATTCAAAGTTTGTACGGTGCATTTTGCTTATAATATCTTATTGGTAAATTTAAGGTTGTACGGTACATTTTGCTTGTATTATCTTATTAATAATTCAAAGGTTGTACGGTACATTTTGCTTATAATATCTTATTGATAAATTGAAGGCTGTACTGTAAATTTTGTTTGTAATCTTTTATTGATAAATCGTAGGTTGTATGGTACATTTTGCTTATATTTTGCTTATAATCCTTCATTGATAAGTCAAAGTGTGTAGGTTCATTTTGCTAATAATCTTTTATTGATAAGTCGAAGTGTGTGCAGTACATTTTGCTTATTATCTTTTATTGATAAGTCGAAGTGTGAACGGCATATATTTTGCTAATAATGTTTCATTGATAAATCGAACTTTACACGGTACATTTTGCTTATAGTTTTTTTATTGGTAAATCGAATTTCACGGTGCAAATGTGTGCATAACACTCCATCCTAGAAATGTATACTTAACATTAGACGAAAGAACGGAGAGATGAAAAAACAAAGAAGTCCAGATATCTCCCTGCTTATTTTAGTCTTGACAACAAAACTAATCTATAACTACAACACTGATTAGAAAAGTATAGTCTGTTTCCGTTATTTTTAATTAAAAGCCAATGCACTACATCTGTAGATTTTTTACACTTGTACAAATTTCGGAACGGTTTCAGATGGGAAAGGAGGCAAATTCCAAAATTTACTAAAGGTAACATAGCAAGCATATATCAATTAGCTTTACGGATTGTTTCCTTATCATCCTAATTTAGAAAACTTCAGTATGTTGTTTGTCACTGTCTGTAGCATACCGTTAAATTTGACATGTTCCTTCCTATTTTAGCCTTAGGTTTTTATTTGATTTGTTATGGTGTGCTTCGTGTGTTATCTTGTAGCTGGTCAGTTGCTTAATCTTCTCCATTGCTGTACGCCGCCTGAATATATTCCTTAATATATGCGCAGTAAGGTGTATTCGCAAATTAATCAGAGTAATGATTGTTTTGTCATCCCCTACGCCGGTAAAGGTTGAAGTCAAACCGTTCTTAAATTTAATTTATGATCTCATTTACTAGTAGTGTATGTTGTGTAACGGCAAACGTTGTGCCATTTATGTCTGTATTTACAAACAAGATTGAAAAAATCCAAAATTCAAATGTATGCAGTAAGACAGTGATACTAAAGTAATACAGTAACATTAAACGTTGTATTCAGGTTTTTAATTGGTAGACGAGTATACATGCTTACTGTTGAAAAAATAATCTGAAAATGGATTCTGAACATAATCCCGAGGAAATTATAGAAAAGATAGGTGGTTGCGGAAAATACCAGTGTTTTCTTACAGTGATGTCACATTTACTGAAGTTACCAACAGTTATAACCATGTATCTAATGATGTTTTCTATAGCAACACCAAAGTGGTGGTGTGCTGACACAAATATTGAGAATCTAATAGCTGACATTTTTAATAAAAGTGATAATTCTTCTCTTGAGCCGATAAATTCTACATTAAACGAGTTGGTTCTTGGTGCATTTAATACTTCTATTTCTTACAATAACTTCAAGACTTGCGAAAACAGAAATGGAACACAGTGCCAATACATTGTGTACGGCGGAGAACTGAAAACAATCGTGTCTGAGGTTCGTTAACAATAAGTATGCATATCAGTAATATTTTTATCAATAAGTATACATTTCAGTAATTATCTTTTATCAAGACGTATACATATCAGTTAAAATATTAGTAAGAATACATATCAGGTCTTTTTTTCTTGTTCATTTATTCTATTTCGGATACGTGTTAACTGGCAGTCACTGTGGTTATATATGTCTCTATACCGGTAGTTTTTATGACTTCGTTTATTAATTTAGTTTCCTGTCTCTAAAGTGTTTGTTTTCAATTTATTTCAGTGGTCGATGGCATGTACACTATCATGGGTACCATCTACTATTGCCTCGATCCAAATGTTGGGTATTTTCTTTGGAAATCTTGTAAGTGGTCAAATAGCCGACAGTTTTGGTCGAAAATCTCCAATATTTGGTTCACAGGTATTGCTTGTCATAGCAAATCTGGTCGGCTATTTTTCTACATCGTGGGTCATGTTTGGAATTGCTCGAGCATTATGTGGTATGATTTTAAAACATTACATGTATATGGTATATTTTAAGGAATAGAACAAGGTAAAGGAAACCAACTGCTTTATTTGATATCTCATTTAATATGGTTTATAATTGATATTCTTTATCACTAAAGCATCGTGGCATATTATCTAAAAATAATTACGACGAAATAAATTAAAACTCAACTCAACAACCTTTATATGATCGACATTTTGTAAAGAATACAAATGCATACATTTTAATAAAAACATGGTACATACTAACGATGTTTTAAATGTCTAATACATGTATGTCAGAATATTACGAGTTTCAAAGTTAATGCAACTGTTACATCATTGAATACTTCATTTATTACCATTACAAGGATGACGTTACAAATACTTTTATCATTTAAGTTACACGTACACTTAATTCAACTTTTCGTATATTTCTGGTTCTATCTGAATGAATATGTATATGTATAATTTAAAGATACATGCAATGTTTAACAAGGTTTTGGAATGGGTGCATTTTTGACCGTTCAATACAGTCTCGTAACGGAAGTAAGTTTACCAAGATGGCGACCGTTGATTGTAGCGTTCCCCACGTGGCCATTGTTAGCCTGTGGTTTTGCTTTGATAAGTTTCCTTATGCCGGACTGGAGAAAGCTACATCTGCTGGCAACACTGCTTACTGTTCCCTTTCTTGCACTCTGGTGGTAAGAACTATTATTCTAATTTGGTTCTCTTCGTTAATCAATTAGCATTCCAAGTTTAAGGTGAAAGAAGAATGAAGAGTAGCTACTTATTTACCTTATACCCCATTATTACATATTACATAAAAATTAGATGTATTCTAATGAGAGTAAAATAACAAAATGGATTAGAGAGCTTTATGATATGTACAGAGAAATATGATCATAATTTTCTCCCAAAAAAATCGAATATGAAAATATGATCTTTGGAACTTAGTTTTACCAGTGTATTCGTATAAACCGCATTATTCTACTAATATGAAATTATAGAAATATTGTCAATGCTAAGTAATAATACCTAAGTAATGTTTATATTCAATAGTATTGCTAAACCGTTTATATCAGGAAATTGAGGTAAAATATATAGTGGATAATTGCTGGTTTCGATGTTATGTTACGCTATATTTCATCGAGTAGGCACCGAAAGTGATAGTTTCTCGAGTGGCGCAACATCGATAACAACAAATATTATGTTTATTTTATGTTTAAAACTCTATTTTTGCTTTTATCTCTTAAATAGGTTTGTGCCCGAGAGTTTCCGATGGCATCTGTCACATGACAGGAAACATGTCGCTAAGGACATAATTCAACGCATTGGAAAGTTTAATAAACATCCAGCATCTGACGAAATAGTCATGGAACTTCTAAATACCACCGCAGTTGATGTAAATGAAGGAGACAAGAAGAAATATTCACTTATAAATCTCTTCAGAACAAGATATTTGGCAAAAATCACGTGCTTTTCAGCCACAAATTGGTAATTTCAAAATTTAAGCATTGTAGTCACAAATCAATTAAAATAAGACACAAAGACGGAATTAAGTAAAATGATTTTACCAAATTTAAACTCACAGCTCACACGTATATGTAGTAAAGGTTTTCATTGTTCTATCATTAAATATAAACTCAAAGGCATAAAGAGGGCATATCTCAATCATTTCTTCTTCCTTCTCTAGGCTGGCTCTTGGTTTGTTGTCCTATGGCATCCAGTATGGCATTCAAGCGCTGTCAGGCAATTTCTTCCTGAACATGTTCTTGTTCAATATTATCAGCTGTCCAGCGACATTTATAGCTATATATCTTAGCAATGCGTAGGTGTTCTTTAATCAAAAAAATTTCGCAACTCTTTTTTTTAATCAAACCAATGTTTAACTATATTTATACGGGCGAAATCTTGAAAGGCGCCAAGAGCCTTTCGGGCAAAGCCCATCCATTGGTAAACGTAATTAAGAGTATTTAATTGAATACTAAAAGTGATTAGTCATATACCCTTCCATTATTTGAAAGTGTCGAGTCCGATAACATACTTATAACGCTGCATCGTATATAAACTTCCGCTGCAAATGACGTCAAAAGAAATTGTGACATCATTAAATGTCAGCCATTTTTGTTTTTAAAAAACGCAACACTTCTCCGTTGAATGCAGGTTTGAACTTTGGAAATGTAAAGAGATTCTATTTTTACACATTCCTAAAGTTTGATGCTCTTTCTGATGGCTCCATAAAAAGTACCATTCCTTTCAGCAGTCAACACCTTGAATCATGATTCAATGAATATTTGATATCAATATTTTTTGTGACTTGAACCGTTTTTGCGTCCCTTGAAAATTCGTACCATTTCTTGAAATAAATTGCTGTTATGCTTTCGCCCGATATAGGTATTGCCTATTTTCATATAACAGTTCCTAAAGTTTAATGGTTCTTCTTGTGACTCCATAAAAAGCAAAACATTGTATTTCCTTTCGCAATCAACCCCTCGATTCATGACTATATGAATATTTCGTAACTTGAACCGTTTTTGCGTCCCCTGAAATTTCGTACCATTTCTAGAAATGATATTCCTGTTATGCTTTTGCCCGATATAAGTATTGCCCATTTTCATTTTATATGCAATGGTGGATAGTTTACCTGTGATGGGCGGAACTAGACTACTTACCTCCATACTTGACAATAAGACATTGCCAAGATTCCCAGGTCGGTGGACGCTCAGTCAGTGGGAGGTTTTGACCACTCTTACACGGGAATGGGTCTTTTATCACTACTGATATTTCCAACAAAAGAATCTGCTTGATAAATGTACTTTTTGCCAAGCAAAGCTTATTTTTGAAGTGATGATATAGTGAAAAAAGAAACTGTTTTTCCTTCCCTTTAGGCCAAAATTGTTTGTTTTACTTAATAAATTGTGTTTGTACTGAATTAGCCGTCTAATGTTATTTGTGTTAACCTGTGTAAATATTCTATTTTCGCTAATGTTGTACTAGTAAAACAATGTTTCTTTTTCTTTTATGCAGTTTGTAAAATATAAAACTAATACATGTAACTAAATTTTCAGAATTGGACGTCGGAGAGCTGCAATTCTGTCGTATGCTGTGGCAACTGTCGGCTGCTTCCTGGTTGGAATTGTTCAATATATAGGTCATTACTGGATTTATAAAGCTTACAAACGAATCAATATGAAATGTCAAACATGAAGTTTGTTTGCTGCCATTGCGTCGTCTTTTAGTAGATTCATAATGTTAGGTATTTTAATCAATATTGTGAAATAAATATTTTGAAATTGCCGTTGTGAACTGATAGTGGTGTATATTGCTGAGTGACATTGATAAATCAAGAAGGTGAAACTGTTTCAGATACGAATCATAGGGATGCGTTGACAAATGGTTTTGCCTTGTTTGCAAGCGTAGGGATAGGTTGTGCTTGGGGTCCTGTTCAAATAATGACACTGGAGCTCTATCCTACGGTGGTCAGGTAAAGTTTTAGATGAAGACAATCGCATCTATTTTGATTTACGTTTATTGAAATTCATAAAAGTAATTCGTTGTAAGCTTAAAGATAGTCTTCAACCACAACAGCAGATGCAAAGGAATGCATAAGTGATTGTTTTTAAACAATGGTGGAAGAAAAAAGCAACACGTCAGTTACCATCTGATTCTGCTCGGTATTGGCAGGGATGGGGCATCTACTGTGGGTGTTGTTTGTTAATCTTCCTCTTCTTCGAAACCATTTCGCTCCTTTCCACGCGTTTTTGTGCGTTTTTTACGCAAACATAAAATATCAGTTTTAAGAAGTGTGGTATGCACGAATGCTCTCACATTTATACACGCTATTTCTTTTCGATATGGAAAGGTAATGTCCCCACCACATCTTAAATTCTTAGACCTGAATTGCAAGGAGCGTGTATGCCCTTAGTCATCTATGCGTGTATGTGCTAAATCTCAATTTCTGTTTGATCTTTAAAACGATCGCGAAGGTACAGAATTTTTCAAGAACAAAAGGGATTTGGACGTTATTTTGTGTTTATTTTTTTTCTTTTTCAATCCTTTGTTTCGAAGCATATTTGAATTATCTTTATTTTCATTCCAGAAACATTGGTTATGGGTTTTTAAACACAATAGCAAGAATAGGGGCTGTCATAGGACCACAACTGGCATATCTGGTAAACCTTTACTAAGTATTTACATCAATTATTGGTTTTAACAGTACTTATTTCAATAATTTTGTATCATATAGATCTACATACAATTGTTGGTTTAAACAATATTTTATCTGCTTTTGCATATGGTTATAATATGTACAACAAACATGATTATTTGGATTGAGAAGGAAGCTAAACGCTTATTTAAGCTGTTTCTTAGAAAAGACAAATGATTTTCAAATGCATCTAAAGGATTGAGAAGTGAGTGGACGCAAATATGTCTCTCCTGAAAATAGACATAATATAGTTACGTAAACATATTTACTAGATTATATCGAAAACAGGAAAATGAAAAAAACGGTGTTTTAGGATTGTAAAGGTATATTGAAATAAATTAATTCAAAACGAATATACTGATTTCATTTTGTGCTTTTAACATGAACACGACTTAAAACCGCGTCATAAAGATTGCAGTTTTTATTCATTTTTTCCAAATTTTTGACTCTTTGTCTCTATGTTTAAATCAAATAAATTGTGTAGGTACTTGTTATTAAAGTTATTATATGTTTATCCTGGTACCTCTGTTTAGTTTCAAAATTGCAAAAAGCGTAAAGTTTGAAAATAAACTTCAACTTGGAAAAATTAAAGTGAAACTATTTTTGCAGAGTTAAAAACTTGAATCAAACACTTAACATTTTATAAAAGAAGTACAAATTAAAAGAGGGTTTTGTCACTTTTTCTTGTTGATAGTACATGTACATGTTTCATATTCAGAGGTGTTTTGTACATGTATATGTTGTTGAAAAGTTATCTGTTGTTGCCCTCTTCAGCTGTCTTTTTATGGCTTCTTCGCGGAATATGTTACCTATACTAGTTTATACTTAAGATTTTAAAAATAACTTGACTGCAAGTTACGACACGAGTTCATTATACAAGTTATTTTATTTAGGACGCACGTGTTACTGGTGTGATGTATTTGTTGTACAAGTTATAGCATTCAAAAAGTTTCTTCGAGAGCATTAATGTCTCAAAATTATTAAAGTACAAAATACGACAGTCTATGCAATTTATTAATTGGTAATTTCTGCACCATGTGCCCATTTATCTAGCTGGAATCAAAGTCTGTACGAATATAAAATGTTCCTTCAAGGGAAAGAACAAGAATCATTTTACTCATGACACGAGTAAATTTATCTGTTCTATTTCTGCGAAGCATTTGTTATATAATTACTTTCTTCAGGACACACGAGTTCCGGGTGTGATGCATTTGTTATATAATTACTTTCTTCAGGACACACGAGTTCCGGATGTGATGCATTTGTTATATAATTACTTTCTTCAGGACACACGAGTTCCGGATGTGATGCATTTGTTATATAATTACTTTCTTCAGGACACACGAGTTCCGGGTGTGATGTATTTTGTTTGCTGCGGGGTGAGCATCTGCTGTGTAATTTGTACCATGTTTCTCTCGGAGACAAAAGGGGCGGATCTTCTTGACAAGATACGAGAACACAAAACTAATAAGTCGAATGATTTAAATGTTAAGTAATGATATAAGCGTGTCTTTCATGATGTTATGCTTTTGTTCTTCGAGCTCCTTGCTCGTATGTTGTGGACCAGATAGTGTGGATCCGACTTATATTCACTTTCTTTGTTTGATTCCACTAGTCATTTATTAGCGTTTATAAAGTACTTGTCCAGTATGATATGGGACACAAGTCACTAATATCGGATGAGTTTTTACCCTTGTTGAGTTTTCACTAATATTTGTTTAAGAAATGTTTTTCAATCAACAATTTTGAAGTGCTCAAGTTACGAGTACACTTTTTTGGTTGCAGTCTGAAAGCTTCCAGATGATGTTGCAAACTTAGGGTGAATTATGGCTATATCTCGACTAACATTTTTTTACCTTTAAAAGTAATGCATTTTATTCGTATCTGGTATGTGTAGCATTTGAATGTTTAAAGTTTATGCCATATTTACTTTTGGTTAAGCTAAATCTTTGTGAAGTTATTGTTCGTTTCATACGACTGATAAATCAAAGTTGTAGGTACATATTGCTTGTAATATCTGATTGATAAATCAAAGGTTGTACGGTATATTTTGCTTATAATAACTTATTGATAAATCGATGGTTGTACGGTATTTGTTTGTAATATCTTATTGATCAATCGAAGGTTGTACGGTATATTTTGCTTATAATATCTTATTGGAAAATCAAATTTTTGTAGCTTATAATTTCTTATTGATAAATTGAAGGTTGTACGGTACATTTTGTTAGTAATCTTTTATTGATAAATCGTAGGTTGTATGGTACATTTTGCTTATAATCCTTTATTGATAAGTCGAAGTGTGTACGGTACATTTTGCTTATTATCTTTTAGTGATAAGTCGAAGTGTGAACGGCATATTTTGCTTATAATGTTTCATTGACAAATCGGACTTTACACGGTCCATTTTACTTATAATTTTTTATTGGTAAATCGAATTTGACGGTGCAAATGTGTGCATAACACTCCATCCTGGAGATGTAAACTACATCTTTTTTAGGATAGAGCCAGATCTATACTGCATATAATGGTGCGTTGGTGATTCTGGTAGTTTGTGGTTTCTTGTGTCTCTTATTTATAAATTATATACGTGGCCTCGCATGCACGTTTAAATCTAATTTATAATAAACCATTTGGCAGAAGTTACTGAAACTTGCTGTCGCGGGAGTTACGAAGAAATGTACTTCTGCACTCCACTAAAATTGTTAGCTTTCATGTGTTAACCCTTTACGCTTTATTTGTAAACTGGACCCATTCATGTATAAACCGCCTCGAAGTTGGACAGTGCCATTACTTTTTGTTAGGGTGTTCAATGAAAATTTACTGCCTGAGCTGATCAAAACCTGACTCACCTGCAGTCAGCAGTAGATCTATAAGAGTTACTTATGTGTGCTAATGGCAAAGGGACATGTTTCTCATACGAGGTCGTGGTCGGATATTGTGCTCTTTTCTTGCTTTGTTTTGTATTTTACGTAAACTAACACAAGTAATCTTACTTTTCTCGGATCTTCTCTAGATTTTGTTGCGAATATCTTTCTTTTGTCAGTCTACCGGGTATTACGATGGTGTATTGCAAAACGAAAGATCCAAGAAAAATAATAGTATTAACAAGACCAAAGCCGTAAAAACACAGCACAGCAGCCAGCTCCAATGGTGTATCTCGCAGTTGACTGAGGATTTTATCAAAATCAATTTCACAAACTGCTTTGAAATAGAAATGGAATGGTTTAGGTTAAGTGTACAGTAAACTCCATATATAATGAAACTTTTGGGACCATTTAAATGTGTTCGTTATATCCAGAGTATATATATCCAGTTCTACTGAGATCAATTATTATGACCAAACATTGCCCGGCGATCGTAAATAGTTATGTTTCCAATACTAGTATCACGGTGGGGAATCACGTGATCAAAATAATCTCTAAACAAAAATATATCTCAGAAAAAGGTTAGAAAATAATGAAAGCCGTTTAACTGTAAATGTAAAATGTAGCCTATCTTATGTCAAAATAAAAGTATTATAGAACTACTTAGGTCTCAATCATAGTCACCTCCCGATTGTGCTGAACACTTCGAGAAACTAACACAATTTATTTTTGAAGTGTTCAACACAATTAGAAGTTAACTGTGATTGAGACCTGTGTAGTTCTTTAATATTTTATTTTGCCATAAGATAGTCTATATTTTTAATTTACAGCTAAACGGCTTTCATTATGTTCTAACATTTTTCATAGATGAACTTTTGTTTAGAGGTTATTTTGATCATGTGATTCCCCACCGTGCGTATGGTCACAGTGTTTGGCCTTTTTGAAAGCCATGCGTACAAAAAGTGTCGAAACTAATCCATCATGAAAAAGTGTCTCTTCGGAAGACGATATTGGTTGCAATCTCATTCTAATCTGTTGTTTGTATTTTTGCATTTTTCGATTGTGAAAAAATGAACATGCATGAAAATGACGGGGGAAATGGCGGGAGAAAAATGATGTCGGTACCCGCAATGAAACAACCTTTATTTTGTCGATTTTATCATGGAATTTGCATGCTAACGGTAAATAACTTATATATTCATGTTTACATGATTATCTTAATTTAACTTGGGGAAAAGTGACACGAAGAGACAAGCAAACTTGATGGAATATGTTGCAAGTGCTTTATTTCATTCTGCTTACGATATTTTGAATTTTAGGCTGTATTACATGCTTGATAGAACTTTCAGATCCTTTGTTAAAATCGTTTTGTTTAAGACAAAGCAGGGCACTGATTAGCATTGAGTTTCAGCCAGTACCAAAACTTCCTGCAAGAGCAACCACGTGGTACGTAGACCCTCCTCCAATACCACCCGGTCCACATTACTTCGACAGTCCCGTCTTTATAAATGGTAATCTTGTAGCACACAACCGGTATCCACATGATCCTTGTTTAAACATAAAATCACGATCAACTGCTCAATAAAGTTTTTGTTTAAAGTCCAATCAGCACCTTAAATTACTCATACATAGATATTCAATTTACGGATAGAATGATTAATTTTAAACCATGTTGACGTATATTTTTCTGTCAAACACATTTTTATCGTTTCTTCACGAAGTAGCATAGTCAGTCTGCGTTTTATTTTTTTCTTTGGCAATATCATTGAAAAAAATGCTACACTATATTCATAGCATGAACTTTGAATTTAAACAGCAACATAAGAGCTACAAGTAAGTTTACACGCAAAATGCTAGTGAGACTTTAAGTAAAGATAGAAAATGGATAGCAAATATGTCTTATATCTCTTTATATGTGTAAAAAGATAAAACAGTACAGTCGAATCAATTTTTTTATTTATGTCTGAGGGGCCAGTCACATTTCTTAAATTCATTGTCATATAATACTCTTTCTTGCATATCGGATCGGCATTTCCTGTGATTTTGCCCATGCCGGAAAAACCGGTCTGGCACCCCTCCTATGCCGGACGACTCTCGTGCCCCCAATCACTTATAACGTAACGTTATAAATTGTGACGTCATTTCCCAAACAGAACGTCGGAAAATCGTTTGTTTTTCAGATAATTCATTTTGATGAGTTTTGCATTTAAAATCTTTTTTAAAGAGCAGAGGTATGCGAAAGTTTCATCATAGATTCAAAATTCGTCATTGTTTACCCCCCCTATAATTACCCTCGTGCTCATGACAGAAATTATTAGTCTATGGAGTTTTCAATGGAAAGTCCTTATGGAAAAAAAAAACATTAAACCTGACTCCCCTAAAATAGATCCTATATTTACTACTGTTCTCGTTTGATTTTGAAAGCACTAAACGCTTTATAAACTGATAAAGCGCGAAACTACGTACCTAAAGTCAGGATAACATCTGTACCGACGGTCCCACCATGGCGATAGCGGATAGTAGCCTAGGTCGCAGTTAGAGCTACAACAAAATAAATCAATATTAAGACCGTTCGTTGCAGCGCGGTGATATTTAGGTTTAAACAGTACATGTATTTATTTGCATAAAGTTCATGATATATACAATAAACAGGACTATTTGATAGGATTGTTAGTATTGAGAAGAAAACGAATTACGTAAACTCTTTTCTAAAGAGTAATTCATTACAGTTACTGTAATTGAACAAACAATTTTTCGACAGGTTGTTCGCAGCTGTGTTTTCAGAAAGTCAAACAAAGAGCTGATTTAATGGCGTAGAAAGTGGATTTTAATAGCGTAAAGATTTTAATTAAATATTCAAGATTCTAACATGACACACGATTCTGTCTCTATATACAAAGAGTAGACAAATTATGTTATATTAAACCATAAACAACGCGGGAACTGATGTGCTGTAAACATGACGTCATACTGCGCCGCATGACGTTAAATGAGCGTTCGCGTAGAAAATAAAGCTTTGCATTTATTCACTTTTTGTAATATCTGGTCATGTTAGAATCGAAATAACATCCTTTTCAGCGTTGTTATCGTCTAATAAACAATAATTTGTCGTACTGATGTGCAGTAATAAACCACTCAGGCCTTCGGCCTTCGTGGCTAATTACTGCATATCAGTACTCAAAATCATTGTTGAATTAAGAAATAACGTCCGTTCCAGCGGTGTTTGTCGTTTAATAAACAATGAAGGCCTGAGTGGTTTATAACTGCACATCTGCACTTTCTGGTTTATAACTGCACATCAGTACGACAAATTATTGTTTATTAGACGATAACAACGCTGAAAAGGATGTTATTTCGATTCTAACATGACCAGATATTACAAAAAGTGAATAAATGCAAAGCTTTATTTTCTACGCGAACGCTCATTTAACGTCATGCGGCGCAATATGACGTCATGTTTACAGCACATCAGTTCCCGCGTTGTTTATGGTTTAATATAACATAATTTTTCTACTCTTTGTATATAGAGACAAAATCGTGAGTCATGTTAGAATAAACGACTAACACCGCTGGAACGGATGTTATTTCTTAAATGAACAGTTATAACAATGTCTACAACATAATTGAAAAGCTGGAGTTGGAAATAAGAACAGGTTGTCATATTAATTTTTTAACATACATGGGACTTCAAAATGTAATAAAAAAGAATATGAATACTTTGCAACTAGAAACAGACACTGTTATATTAGAAGTAGATGAGTACACATTCCCTTTAATACCCTTCTATTTGAAGCCAATAATACACGATTCCAAGGGTTCACGTCACATATACAATATTTTTATAAAGAATGAAGATATTCCATCATGTGAAAGTAAGTGGGGTACAGTCTTTCCAAATGAAGATTTACAGTGGAAAAACATTTACAGCTGGGTATTTGATATAAGTAATGATACATATCTACAGTGGCTTCAAATGAGGATTACACATAGAATTTTAGGAACAAATGTTTTACTGTATAAAATGAATATAAGTACAACATATTTATGTACTTTCTGTAAAGCTGGAAATGAAACATTACTTCATCTATTTTGGGAATGTGACTTGAGCCAGTCTTTAATACAGGAAGTTAAACAACTTGCTAGAAATATTGATAACAATTTTTTCATTGACAGTAAATCTTTTATATTAGGATATACTAAAACAGGTTTGGAACATTATAATAGGTTATGTCTAGAAATTAAGAAATATTTATTTTTATGTAAAAGGAAGGAAGTTAAACCTGAAAGGAAGCCTTAAGCTTGCCTCGTCAAGTTATGAAAAAAACGGCTCAGGTAGAAAAATACAAACCATATTGGTATCTTGTTGATCTTCTGTGTGCTTTATAACTTTATAACCTTATTCTATACATGAACGAAAAGACATATCACGTTACATTCTCTAAACATTATGTATACTGTGTTTCAATATTGTTAAATTGCCAATACATTACAAGTATGGTCCTGTTAAATTGTTTATTCTCCTCAGATGAATGAAATAGTTTATAGCTAAGGGTATAACCAAAACTATTGTTCTAATGCTTTTTAATAATATGTAAATGTAACATTTTTGTAACATTTATACTGTAACATTTATACTATGCCTTTTTTGAAAATTTGTAAGGTTAACAGAGGATGGATCCCCGACCTCTATTTAACCGCTGACGGGGACAATAAACGGGGTTTACCCAAACGGGGCCTCAAAAAAAAACAAAAAAAAACACATAATTGAAAAGACTGGTAAAGAGGGAGCTAACTTGTGTTAAGAGACTATTGCGTTATTCAGTTCTTACCTCATTATATTATTAAGTTTCAACGGTTTAAACTATAAAGATACAAAATATTTAAACCATTTAAATAGTTGTTTTCATCCGAAATGCCTGTAGTTTGACAATACCTAAAATAGTGGGGCTACTGGTCCCCTTTTTGTTCAGCGCTGTGAAATCACACTAAGGTGTCAGTTCTTGTAGTGTTGTACTCTATTTTGGAAGGATAAATAAACTAAACACTTACTGTGTACAGTGAGTGGCCCAAATCCACCAGTAGGTGAAACAGAACTCTATGGTTGTAACACCATTGTCATAAGACCAATTCCTCCAGTACCATTTGCATCGCGACATTTTATACCACTTTTCAGGGCAAGTGCGATAATAGTTCGGTATGGCGCTAAAACCAGAAAAAAATATTTATTTCTGCAATAAAGTTGTGACTGAAACAGAATATTTGAAGCTGGTCAAGTTACTACTGAAATTCAGCAAGTGTGTGTTCAAGAATAGTTATATTTTGTAAGCCTAGCATAGCCGGCCTGTTGCGGCGTGATTTGTAACCCTGAATACCTAAGTTCGATCCCCGGCTACCACTACAAGTGTGTTTCTTGGCGACAATCGTGAAGCCAAATATCCATCAATCAACCAAACTGTAAATGCGTACCACGAATTAAGAAAACAAATGGTGATTTGACAGAATGTAATTAGTTGTGCAATCCAATGGCTTTTGAAACTCGGTTTTTTCTTAATTGATTTGCCCATCCTTTGTTCGAGATAACTTCATAAAGTTCATACATTGTTAAATTGAAAACTCGGAAGTTGTGTTTATGTACACTATGCTGATAGGTATTGCCTCGGTTTGATTTTGTGTGTCACGTGATAATTGCAATAGAAATGTGTAACTTTAAAAGAAGTGACAAAATTATCATGAAAAATATAATTACATGTCTAGACGATGTGCCTCTTCTGGCTCTTGATCTCCCGCAAGTCTAATTTCCTCCGGAATTTCACTTAATCTTTTCTTAATATTTTCCCTAGACCATGCAAAAATGGTAAAAATTTATCATTTCCATATTAAAATGTAAGTTTGAGGTCGGTATTAAAATCTGAATGTCGGTCGATAGACAGGAAACACAAGTATTTTTAGCCTTAACAAAGGTTTGGCTGTAGTTGTATTCGCTATGAAGAATTTCCTACAGATCATCAAGGATAATATGACAGTGACGTTATAAGTAAGTTATGATAAAACTGCCGCAGTGTACAAAGCAAAATCATATAAGACAAACTGGAAATAATGCATAAAAAAAACATAAATTTTATCAGATTAGTAACAACAGTCCAACCTCTCAAAAACAACACCAAAGGGAATGCCATTTTTTGTTTGGTGTGGAGAGGTTGTTGCTCTGGGGAGGTTAATTTGTTCAGATATAACTGCTTTGGGAAATAAAACATATCTCTTTGTAGAGAGGTTTTTGCTCTTCGAAGGTTTTGTTTAGAGAGGTTGAACTTTAGTCTAATTTAATCCTTACATTATAAATCAAAGCACTGAAAGTGCTTACAACCAGATTGAGAACAAGAGGATTATTCTTTAGTTTGTAGAGATCGTTTGTGTCAATACTTCGCTAACATTACTTCAGTTTGGTTACTATCCGTTTATTTCGATCACAGACCTACAGTTCATTAATGACACATCATGTTGCTGTTATTTTTAATTATTTCAAAATCCCTCAAGGTAAAACATGGTTATGCTTGAGACTTTTTGACGAAGTAAAATCCAGTGCTTTTAAATTGTATATAACCAGCTTTGTTTATGACACATCCTTCAGGAATACGTAACACGACCTACTCAGCACTTTACATGAAATCCTCTATTATTTCACGAAATTTTCATGAAACCTAAAAATTAAGTGATGGTGCATTTATGCTTCCGTAAGGGACATAAGAAATTTACAGTGAAATACTTAAGTTATAGGAATTTTCATAACTCTACCCCCATTTTGGAATTATTGATAAAAATAACATCAGGCGAGAGATAAGAAAATGCATGTAATCATTTACTATTCAGTAATTTGGTACAAATTTGGTATCAGAGTAACAAGAACTGTATTTTCTTTCAGAAATTATACATCATGTACCATATTTTCAACAAGTTTTATAAAAAAAGTTTTCTGAAAAAATCAGATAGTATTACAATTTTCATGTAATTTTTTTACCATGTTCTATTTTGAACATCAAAGTTTTTAAGAAAAATCACTATTTTCTAGAAATGGGGCATGACTTACTGTATATTCATAATTATATGTAACATTTTTGGAACAGCATGCTAAAACTTCACAATGTTTTACCATCTGTATTTAAAATAATTAGAGTTTGAAATTTCCCATCAGCGATTTTAGCCGGGCCTGCAAGTAATAAAATCTTCAAATAAGCTTATGCTTATGTGTTAAAAATATTTAATTTCTTTTTATTGTAAAACAATATAAACGTATGTAGAAAAATGCAAAATAATGAAAACGAAAAAGAAAAAGCTTTTTTTTAAAAAATTGTGGTTCCGACTGGATTCGAACCTACGCCCGGAAAACCTCAAAAGATCTATAAACCTAGGCTAGTGCATAAAAATTGAAGAGTTTTATTAGGAGTCCACTACTTTCTTCACCACATGCAGTCAAACATGGCATCTCAAATATATTTGGATAACCGGGATATGGGACAAACAAATATAGTTTCACTTTGGCTATGACAAATAGAGATTGTCTCAAACTTATCAACAACTTTTGGTATATTGTTATGAAATTGTATGCAACAGGTTGTCTCAACACTTCTACTGGTAACTTCATTCCCCGATTTTTGAAAGTTCTTCACTAAAAAAAACTTTACAAAGTTCGTATTGCTAATTGTTCTATTGCAGAATGACTTGTATTTACACAGTCGCTCAGTCGCTGATATGTAACGCGAACTGTATGCACTGTCGGATCACTCCTCTCGATTAAGTGTACATGGCTGCCTGATGTCGTAGTAATTGAAATATTCTGAATTTCGCACCCTTTAGTATTACAATGATTTACAGCATTAACACGAATATAAGGCAACGGAAAATACTTTTAACCCATTTTTAAGCCGAGATCGCAAACACGGTCCCCACGCGTATCAGCTAAAGTCGATCTACTTTGCGGCAAAAGGGGAAACCTATGGCTGTTCAAATTTGGCATTACAAAAACAAGGAGTCACGTGACTCCTTGTTAAAAACTTAACAACTTAAAACTTAACAAACGGCACACTTAAGCTGCATTACTGTCACATTATCCTTCATGAAATGCCTTTGTAAATTTATTTTTTTTTTATTTGATTTAAAGGGACATACCCTATAGCTGATGTCAAACTGAATAGCATCCAAAACATAAGTAATAGAATCTTTGGAATTATCATAACTCCACTTAAAAGTTTCAGCTATGCATTCCCAGTCATTATCGATAAACCATTCAATAATCTATGTAGACTTGTTATTGTACAATGAATGAGTGAATGCGATTTATTACAGAAAGCCTCTATTTTGATTAATTGTGGTAAAATGAGGCATATTTCGCCATAGGTTCTTCTATGAAATTGTATTTATTTATCATTTTACATCCGTTGAACACATAATCTACATGTATGTTTCGAGAATATAATCTACTAAATGCAGGGAGTGCCCCTTTAACTTATAAATTGTTAATTAACTTATACTCCATTTCTATGCAAAGACAGACTACAAAGTGAGACCATACATGCTCATTTCATCCATGAATCCCTTCACGAGACCAATAGCTTCCATCTCGTTTTGCTCCATCATTGCCGTCGGGCGTATACTAAAGTCTTTAGTCGAGTCGCTTTCGACTGTTATCATCTCTGCAGCATCTTCTTCACTAGGACATGCATCCTGTGCACGTGAAAAACTCTGTGTTGTCATAGCAACTAAAACAAGTATCCAGACCATCTTTTCTCGTTTCTGTAAAGTCAAACACAGAAAAACAAACAGAAGTGCGAACAACGCTTTGGATAAAGTGAATCTACCATGTTCATGAGTTGTGGATAAGGAAATCCCACCCTACGTCCAAACAAAAAGAGGCTGGGATTTCCTTTATCACAACTCAATGGAAATGGTAGATTTATTTTCTCACCATCGCATGGGGCAAGACTGATTTTTTATCGTTACATTTTTTTCTATTCTTTTCCGTGTATTGCACTTTGATACTTACTTAAGCCGAGGCACACTTTCTCCACTACGCAAAACAGTTCAAACATATTTCCCTGTTAAAATCTGCATTTAATCAATAAAACAACAAACACTTCGAATCAATATTATACAAGAAACAGATGTCTAATCAAATAGCTATGATTCAAATCAATTCTTTGAAATTGGAAACTTAAGTTTTTCGCAACTGCCTTCAGCCATTTATTGTGTATTCAAATTTCAATGTTAATGTTTGGATTTACTTTGGAATTGAAGATTCCACCATTAATAGTGACTGCCTTGACTACATATCATATCACACAAGTAAGAAGAAATAAGTATGCAAACTAGATGGGGATGAAAAAATGAAAATCAACTTTTTCTCGAATTTTACTTCAAAACTTCAATAGATTGATAGAAAAATATCTATAATGAAACTGAAACTGAAACTGTTTTATTTGCTTAAACGCCTATTTCTACATAAAATACATATTCAATGGCGTTGTACACTATTATATCAAAACATTAAAAATATTAAATAAATGTAGTTTAAGAATGATAAAACAATAAATTCTAAATCTAAAGCATATTATCAAAAGTTAAATAAAAGACATAATAATGTTACTTTTGATAATAAAGAGATTGTAAAATCAGATATTTATCACAGAATTAATGCACTGAATAACATTGTCTCTCAGTTCACTGTTTCTACACTCTACTGACTTTGACTAGAAAAGATTGAAATAGTCTGTGAAGAAATGAGTCTTCAAGTGTTTCTTGAAACTATCAACTGATGAGCTTGTCTGATATTTAATGGAAGATCATTCCAGAGTTTCGGGCCGATCGTACTAAAACTTCTGTCGCTGAATGTTTTACACTTATTAAAAGGCACTTCATAACTATCAACTGAAGATGAGGATGATCTCAGAGAACGTTTTTGAACTTTAGGTGTAAGCAGTTCAGTCAAATACGGTGGTGCTTTCCAACGTGACAGTTGTACATGTATACAAGAATCTTGAATTGTATTCTGGCCTTGATGGGCAGCCAGTGTAGATCGTATAGTGCCTGCTTAGAACTGTCTCTTTTCCTACGATTTAATACTAATTTGGCACACATGTTTTGAATTCGCTGTAGTTTTGCATATCACAGTTTGAAATACCATACAAAATCACATTGCAATAGTCTAAGTGAGAAATCACGAGGAGAGTACTAGAGTTTCTGTTGCTCTTGTGTGAGGAATTTGCGGATATTCTTTTATGCGAAAAAGCTCAACATAGCTGTTCGACACTTGATCTTTATGTGATGTTTGAAAGTCAAATTTTCATCCAAATATGCCCCTAAATATCTGATTGTATTTTTGTCGTTTGATCTTATCACCACAAATGTTAATTTCATTTTTAGACAGTTTACTCAACTGAGGAGCACTTCCGAAAGTTATGTGTTCAGTTTTTGAAGAATTCATTTTTAATTTATTACTGTTCATCCAATCATTTGCTTGTGATGCGAACTCTTCTAGCTCCACAATGGATTCGGCCTCGAGAACGGGTGTAGGTTTGAAACGTTTGCCGGCAGTATGATCGTCGGCGAAGCCGTACACGGAGATGGTAGGCGGAACATGTCAAATATGGTCCCTGCATAAGCGAGGTAGAGCCACGGCCCTAAACAGCTTCCTTGGGGACATGCACGTGGATCACTGCTGACGACTTATATTGTTCACACTTACGCGACACTCCTGGGTCGCAGGTACGAGTCTAACCAGTCGAGTGCTACTCCGCGATACCATACTGACGATTGAGAACGTCGAGAAGAATGTCATGATCGACGGTATCAAAAGCGCGCTAACCACGCTATAATCCAGTTACTCTTGATTTCCATGGCGCAAGAATGTCAACAAGCGAGACGCTGATCGCACGAATGATGTTGCGGTCCGATGGTTCTTTGGAGGGTTGTGTTCTTGCTTTTGTAAGGAGAAAGCTGCCTTTAATAATAATAATAATAATAATAATAATAATAATGAAATCTTTATTTCATGAAGGTTACATATCAGACATATAAGGATTTACATGTAAATCAAAATACATCTTATTTTCATATGGCCTTCAACAAATTGAATGTAAAAGAAGAATTAAAATGCACAACAATAACATACCGTTGATAAGAAATTCACATTGATTTACTAGTTATACTTTCAATTGAACAATCATATGTTTTAAAACTCTATTTTTAGCAAAGCTAGATATGACAAAAGTAAGACAAAAATTGTTTAAATTGTTGAAACTTTCTTTTGAACGACAGACACTCAAAAATTTAGTCAAAAGTTAGTGCGGAAATGTTTTGTAGAAGTAAATTTATATTTGAATCTTATTTTCATATGGCCTTCAACAATGTAAAAGAAGAATTAAAATGCAACAATAACAACATACCGTCGATAAAGAATTATGAAACAAAATATGATTTGCTAGTTATACATTTCAATTGAACAATCATATTTTTCAAATAGTATATTTGTTTGGCAAAGTTAGATATGACAAAAGTTAGACAAAAATTGTTTAAATTGTTGAAACTTTCTTTTGATACGACAGACACTCAAAAATTTAGTCCAAAAGTTAGTGCGGAAATATATTTGTAGAAGTAAATTTAGTATAGAAAACAAAAACAAACATATTCAGTCTGCAGTTGTTAAGTGCTACTTAATAGATAGTTCTTGTATTTGTATTTAAATGTTTTGAGTGTAGGAATTCCTCTAATATCATACGGAATACCATTCCAAACTTTCATACTAAAATACGAGAATGAATCTTTATAATGATTGGTTCGTGGTATTCTTTGTAAAACAAGATCGTTGTGCACAGAAGATCGCAGATAATGTTTTTCATTTTTAGAAAATATCAAAATCTCTGACATATATGATGGCGACATATGATTCATAACTTTATACACAAGAACAGCAGTGTGGTACTTACACCTATCAGTAAAAGAAAGCCATTTTAATTGTTTATATAGCCCTAATGTTGGCGTTTTCATCGGCTTATTTAAGATAATTTTTGCAACTCGTTTTTGTAGCATGCTTATTTTGTTGATATAGTTTTTGTTATCTTTTCCCCAGATTGTACAACAGTAATCGAATATTGGCAAAATGTACGCGTTATAAAACATAATTTTCGTCTCATCTGTGAGAAGGAATAAAATGCGTTTTAATAATGCTATTTTAGTATTAAGCTTTTTACATACATAATCTATATGAACATGCCAGTTTAGGGTATTGTCAATATACACACCTAGTACTTTTTGGACTGTTGCATTCTCTAAAAGTATGCCATTAATACTTAAATTCAGTGTGTTTGTGTGTTTTAGTTTATAGGTAGATCCGATAACCATACATTTTGCCTTTAACGGATGTAAAGACATATTATTTTTTGCGCACCAGTCAATGATATTATTTAGGTTTACTTGCAGTTTCTCTTCAATTTCTTTAAGATGAAATCCGGATTCGTATAAAGTGGAGTCGTCAGCATACAGGTCTATGTTTGAATCTTGACATGAAAATGTGATATCGTTAATGTATAATAAGAAAAGTAGAGGTCCAAGTATTGACCCTTGTGGCACACCCGATTTGACTGTGAGCATCTTAGATTGTACGTTTCCTACTTTAACCATCTGCCGCCTGTTCGACAAATATGATACAAATAATTTGATAGTTTTGTCAGAAAAATGATACAATTTTTATTTATAGAGGAGGATCTCGTGGTCAACTAAATCGAATGCTTTTCTTAAATCTAGAAACACTGTTCCAATTACTTTTCCACTATCAACATCCTTAATCCAAGCATCAATTAACCTTGTGAGAGCTGTATTGCACGAATGATGTTTTCTGAAACCAGATTGTGTTTTATGTATGACATCAGTAGTCTTGAAATAAGTATGGATTTGAGAAGCTATGTGACGTTCATAGATCTTAGAAATGGTAGGTAGAATAGAAATAGGACGATAGTTTTCAGCTTCTTCTTTGAGACCTGACTTGAATATTGGTAACACACGAGCTTCCTTCAGTTTATTAGGGAAAATTCCAGTACTGATACTATTGTTAATAATTGACGCTATGTATGGTGTAATAGTATCACCACAATATTTCAATATATTTGGGCCTATCCCATCCAAACCTGTTGATTTATTTATATCTAATTTATCTATAATCTTACGAACTTCAAATGGTGTAATGAACTAATGTCAAACTCGCGACTGTCTAATTTTGCATCTAATCTGATTTTTAAAGAGGAAAAGTGTTCTTTTGAAAATGCGGTTTTTGATATTATGTTTGCAATATTTATAAAATGTTTATTTATTTCACCCACTATATTTAAACTACCTTCAATTTCTACGCCAGATTTTATCAGTTTTTGTGGCATTTTTATTTTATTTCCATGGTTCAGATTAGAGATATCTTTAAGATTTTTCCATAAATAAGCGCAGTCTTTATTTTCCTGAACAGCTTTATTAAAGAAATCGCGTTTACTCCTTTTGATGACAGAAGACGATTTATTTCTAAGAATTTTATATTTATCATGATTACCAATTTTCTTCGAATTGTCTCTCTCTTGTATAACTGATTTTATTTCTTCCGTAAACCAGTCTGGTTGGTGTTCATGCTTAACTCTCTTTTCTTTTATTGGAGCATGTTTGGATAATACATTATTTAATATACTGTAGAACATATATAAGGCATCGTTTGGTTCTATGAGAGTCTCAACATTTTCAATACCAGAGAGAAGAATGTCATTTTGGAATAGTTGTTTATTGAATTTCTTAAACGACCTGTACTTTATTACTTTATGATCATTTTTCTTAATAGATTTATAACTAGCAGAGTAAGTCAAACATATAGGATAATGGTCACTAATTGCTAAATTCGAAATAGATGCCTCTTTAAAATGATCAAGGCAATTTGTATATATGTGGTCTATAATTGTAGAACTTCTCTTAGTTATTCTTGTAGGCGTTGATATCAGTTGTTTGAGGCCAAACTTAGCAATCATATCTGCCCATTTTGAATTACTGAATGTATTTGTGCTATTTCCAGGAAAAAAGTTAATATTATAATCGCCTAGGAGACAGTATTCTTGGGTTGAACAGTCTGCAATATCTATTTGTGTCTCATACAAGTCAACCCACGTTTGTTGCGATTTAGGTGGTCGGTATACAAAGTTAACAAGAAAAGGATTACATTTTTCATAAAATATCTGGAGCCATATTGACTCGATGTCGTTAACTTCGAAATCATGTCGACGTTTGTATGATATATTCTCAGCTATATAAACAATTATACCACCCCCTTTCTTTCCATTGCGGTCTTTTCTTTCAAAAGTATAGTTTCTTATTTGTAACTCATTATCCCCAATATCATTTTGTAAAAAAGTTTCACTTAAGCCTAATATATCAGGCGATGAAAGATGATTCAAGTGACCCCTAAGTTCATCAATTTTTGGCATTAAATGCTGTATATTTAAGCTGGTAATATGAAGACCATTTCCTTTAAACCCAAAATCTACGGAATTATTTTTATTTAATACCGGTACATGTTTATCAGTGTCACGGGCAAGCAAATGAGATGAATTACTATTTTGTGTATAAATATTGCAAGTACAGTCGTTTTTACATATTTGACATTTTGATTTGTCAATAGATTTTATCAGATTTTCATTATTAGTTGGCATGGTCATTTGTAAATTTAAATTCGCTTCACATGAGCGATCACGGTTAGCATTTTCTAATACGAATTTTGAGTTACATATACAAGTATGGAGATTACAATGTTCACATATATTATTTAAAGTTTCAAACCTATTAACCGTAGAGGAGTGTCTGTCTGCGTTTTCCTAATATAATTTGTAACAGTCATTTGTTCGATGGTTGTATAATCCACAGTTTTTGCAGTAACTTCTTGAGGCGCCCCCTCGTTGTGTTTGGTTGAAAATTCTGTTTTGACCCCTACTAATAGAGTTTCTGTTTAGTGTTCTGTATCTCCGTTGTTCAAAATCTGATGATGGTTGATTCCTTTGTTCGTTTTTCACAATGTTAGTATTTTTGTTAATGCTTGTGACTAATTTGCTGCTTCCATATTTGTTAAGGTGTATGCCATCTCTCTTGTAGAAACTTCTTACAATATTTCCGTCCCCGTATATGAACGTACTGTGTGTATTTACACAATTAACCGAATTGTTTTTGCACAGTTCGGTAATAAGGTTGTTGAGTGGACGAACATCTGTATCCGTTCTCGGGCAGATCATACAAAAATGCATTTTGCAACCAACTTCTTTAATTAACGTTGTTAGTTTATTCAACTCCGCGCGAATTGATGCTATATGCTTTCCCGACGCAACGTCATTTCCGTCTATGTATACAATTACGTTCAGAAAGTCATTTAAATCAAAATCATCTAAACTATTTGCAACATCTGCTATTTTACCTCCTGGCAAAGTTTTCACAAAAACGTTCCTGGACAGTCCACGTCTGTTGATACCTCTCATTAAAGAGTCTCCAATGATTAATGTCTTGTTCCTTTCAACGGGTGTCTTTGGAGTTGTTTCCTGTTTTTCGTTTTCATTGTTTTCATCTCTATTTTGTATTAGCTCTTCGTGAATATTTTGGTCTAGCACATTAGGATTTATTTCTTTGACTGGTGACTGTTGTACTTGTCTCCCAGTTGATACTTTAAGTTGCAATACTTCTTTGATTTCTTTGATGTGGGAAATATTGCAGGATTTAATGCTGTCAGACAGAGCTTGAAGACGTTTCTGAGTTGATACCGCATACTCACTTATCTGTGTTTTCAGTTGTTTTGTCGATTCAGCCAGATCTTCTACGTCTGTGCATGCCGTGGTCATGTGTAGCTTGTTTTGAGATTTTACTGATTTAATTTGATCACACAATTGTTGAAATCTGTTTTCACTTGTGTTAATGTGGGTTTCAAACAGTTGTCTAAGAGCAATAATTTCATATTTGATTTCAGACAATGTTACTTCCGGTGTGTTGTCATCGTCAGAGTCAACCTTTTTGTCTGCATCAGTATCTTCATCAATAACAGTAAAAACTGTTTCACTATGAAACTCTTCCTCAGTATTGCATAATACAACTGGCGTCGGGTTTTCAGCGTTTGAGACATTTTCTAACTGGAGTAAGGATTCACTTGAATCTTCAGTAACTACATCACATTTTGAATTTTGAGTATCTTTTGCATTTGAGTATTCAATTATCACTTGCCGCATATCTAAATTTACATCATCTACAGTAGCATTCTGACTCTTTAACACGTTTTCTATAGAATATATTATAGATTTCAAGTCAGTGTTCATGAAGTGTAGCGTGTTTTTTCCATTGATCAAACAAGTACAAGTTGTATGGTATAGGTATACAAGTGGGTATCGTCTTCTGAAACTTTATATTTAGTTTCTACGTTCCTACCCTTTTTATCAATAACAGGAATTTTCTTGCTTTCATACTTTATACTTTCTGCCTGGTAGAAATTTTCTGATGCATGTTTAAAAAGTTCGTACAGACCTGTATTCATTTCCAGTTTCACACCTCCGCCTATCGAAGAAAATAAATACCCACAAAGCTATGTTTATTTAAAAAATTACTGTCATTTTTCGATATTATGTGAATAATTTACGTAAATAGTCCGGCAGCGATGAGAGATAGCGCTGAAGGATAAGATAATCTATCACCGGTAAATGCGTGAAAAGATGTATCTCATAGGTGTGAAAATTTGACAGTTACCTGCCAGATTAGTCCACTGTTATGTAAACAGATTACTTATTTTGACAGTGACGCAACGGAACAGTCCACTATTATATAGGGGGGGCCTACATTTAGAGCAGCACAATCTTAAATTTAAGGGGTCTACATATGAGTTCTTCTGGACAAAGGTTCAGTATCTCGGGCATACTACTGGTGTCGAAACTGATCTCGATAAATTCAGAGTGGCCATCACCCACTTCGGTAAAAGAACTGCGAAAATTTCTGGGATTCGCAGGATCTTATAGACGCTACGTTGAGGGATTTTCTAAAATTGCCAAACCTCTAAATGATCTTTTGGTTGGTCACTCAACTAATAAGAAATCTGACAAGGCAAGAACATGTGTACCTTGGGACTGGGTTGTAGAGCACCAAGATGTGTTTGCGACTTTAATAAAAAAAAGTTATCTAACCCATCTGTCCTGACATACGCAGATTACACCAAGTTATTTATCCTTAATGTGAATGCAAGTTCATATGGCCTCGGCGGAGTTATGTACCAGAAGCATGGGGATCAAGAAAGGGTTGTATCATATGCCAGCAGAGGTTTGAGACCAAGCGAGTGCAACGATCCAGCGCACAAGCTAGAATTTCTAGCACTCAAATGCGCAATGTCTATGATAAGTTCCACGACTATTTGTATGGCAATTATGTAAGTGTTCGCATAGACAATAACCCTCTTACCTATGTCTTCTCCACGGTCAAGTTGGGTCATGAGGCTAGATGCTTTATCAGCCTATAACATTTAAATCCAGTTTCGAGCAGGGAAGCACAACAATGAAGCAGATGTTCTCTACCGACTTCCAACTTCGAATACTGGAGATACTGTTATCTTTGCTGACGACATAAAGGTACTAGTCAGTGCTCATTCTGAAGGACGCCATGGAGTGCAACTCTTTAGTACAGCGAGTGCTTGCAGATAATCCAAGGGATGAGATCACCACAGGAAGTGACATGAAATCAGTTGACTGGAAGCAGGAGCAAGGCAGTGATCCCACGTTTACCCGTGTAATTCGGCTCTTACAGGCTGGTCATATGCTTACAGAAATATCACGAGTCCGAACTAATCAGAAAGTACGTGAGAGAGTGGGGCAACCTTTACATCCAAGATGATACCCTTTACAAAAACGGATCGTCCAATGGTTATCCTTTTGTTCAGCGTTTCCGTCCTACTTTGACAGTTTCATGATTTAGTTTTTAAAGGACTTCATGATGAAGCAGGTCATCAGGAATATGCACGTACCATCTCTCTTATAGGGTCAAGGTTCTTTTGGCCAAGATTAGTGCAATCTGTGGAACACCGTGTCCGCTACTGTCCCCGTTGATTTCGTCACGAGTCTCTTGATAAGACATCTGCCAAGCTTGTTCCAGCACATTCTAATCATCCCATGGACCTTGTATGTATGGACTTTTTATCACTTGAAATGTCTCGGGGTGGATTTAAAAACTTTTTGATCATCACTGATGACCTCACTTGGTTTGCTCAAGCACTTCTAGCCAGAAACCAGACCGCTCACACTATTGCTATGTTACTGTTTGAAAACTTAATTTGTCATCATGGCTTCCCAAATCGCCTCCACAGTGATTAGGGTAGAAACTTTGAGAGTTAAGTCATTCTCGAGGTACGCAAACTGGCTCATATAAAAATTCAGGACTACTCCATATCATCCTCCAGGTCATGGAATGCTAGAACGTTTTAATGAGACCCTTTTAAACATGTTGGGAACCTTGGAAAATGACAAGAAATCAAACTGGAAAGCCAATGTCCCTACACTCATATGCGTACAATTCAACCCCACATTCAAGTACAGGATATTCGCTCTACTTTTTAATGTTTTGGCGGCACCCTCGACTCGTGATAGACGACTGTCGTGGGATTGAACCAGAGCGCATCAGGTCTAAGGATTCATCCAGTTATGTTGCTGGGTTACGCAGATGGCTAAATTCTGCATATAAGGCAGTCAGTCGTGAAGTTTGGAAGCAGGAAAGACATCATTAAAATGGTATGATCTGCGGATGAGTGAGGTCAAGGTTGAACATGGAGATAAGATTCTTGTCAGAAATGTTGGAATTAGGGGCAATACAAAAGAAGCTGATAGGTAGGAAAAGGATGTCTACGTTATTGTTAGTCAGCCCACTCCCAATATTCCTATCTATGAGGTAAAATGTGAACATGGTCGCGGGAAATATCGGCTCCTTCACCAGAACTTCTTACTCCCGTTGACTGGTATTCCTCTTACGAGGCCCAAAACTAATTTTCCTAAGACCACTACAGAAGAGCCTCAGCATGACACATCAGCTGACGATCCGGTTACAAAATCTGATACTTGTGTTGACTCTCATTCTGATACAGACTTGTCTTATGACAGTAATACGTCTTCTGATGCAGATGGTTCCCATGGCGACAAGTACATTATCCCTGCACGTAGGAAAGAGCGTACAGCAGTAGAGGAAGGGGAGGAACTGGAACTGAAGGACCAAGTTTGTTTGAAGCTAGATCAAGACAGACAGAACTCTCGACGCAGAGAGCAAGTTCTGATTAACCCCAGCATTGGAAGAGTAGAGATAGGACCAAGCCTGCATGGATGAAGAGTGATGTATGGCAACACCGTTTATTTGATGACCTTTTTGCAGTTGAATGTAGACCTGTTGTATCCGCAAAGTCAAATATTTTATTTTGATTAGTGAATACATGAATGAACTGTGTTGAATTGTATTTCATTCAAATTAGCATGTCAGTATTTGTAAATAAAATCTGAGATGTTCAAACAAGGATCCCAATGTTTAAGTTTTATAGTTTCCTCACAAGGATGTGCATCGTTTTTTATGTAGTATCCGCATTTTTAGTACAAGGGTACTACAGATGTGCTTCCAGTATTAACGCATTAACGTACGCATTTATATAGGATTGCACACCTGAATATTCAAATTTACTTCACAGTATTGTATTCGTTGTCCGTGGTTAAACATGTCCAGTCATGTGGACAGCCTCACGGGACGAATACTCGTTTAATACCCAACAGTATGAAAGTTATTCATTAAGTAGTTAAGGATAGTGTAATTGTTTATCTCTGTAGCCCATTCTGCTTAGTAGACATACTTTCAAGTTACTACTCCAAAACTACCTACTAACTATTTGAGTTCAGTTTTTGAATTTCGGGACGACATTCCCCGAAGTGTGGAAGTTTGTCGCGAGGGTAATATGCCGACGTATTATTACATATACCTCATCCGTGTGTCTATGTGTTGTTTGTTGTAATACACATCCATGTATGTGACTTATGTCTAGATTTATATGTGTATAACGCCTATATCCCCCTCTCTGTATGTTCGTCAGTATTATTTCTCATCTTCATGTTTCATATCTATACATCATCGTTTGTAACACGTTATTTCATTTTCATTTTAACTAACAATCAATTATTAGAATGACGGGCCTCTGTTTAGTTTAGTTTATACTAGTTTTAGTTTATACTAATTTATTTTAGCTCAATTGTGAAGAAAGCCTGTAGCTTACCGAATCAGTCTTGAGTCCGCTTCCTGGAAAAACCAGTACTAGGCACGGAGGTGAGTAGGCCTCTGTTTAACCACCCGTAACAACCGCATGCGCACTGAAAAATACTTACTTCGGTTTACGAGTGCTCACGTATTTTCAGTGGTTCCTTGATAAATTAGTATCAAGTTATTCTCTTTGTGCCTATACAGCAAGTACCTATCATTTCACTTGGAGAGAGTAACCCTATGACAAGAGCGTTCATTCAATTAAATTTTAAAACATGCGAACAAAATGCGTTAAAGCTGGAACATATGCACTGTGGATCCTAAAGTTATATAATACTATTCTAGTAGAAAGCAGCATAACGTCAAATTGAATTATCTGTGGTGATAGACTGAGAAATGTATTTTATCAACAAAAAAGATGAAATTGTTTGTGGATCCAATGCATGCTCAATTACTTCTTAAAGTCCAAGGATCACTTTGAATGTACTGAATTATTGATAGGATAACGAAAAACCCATGTTTTATTCACTCTATAACAATGTTAACATATGTCTTTCCTCCGTATTAAAGTTGTTTCTTCAAGAAAAAGTTGCCAGAAAACCTTTCTTACTTTATGCACTATCATTGCAAAGAAATCCTGCGCTATGCTTCTATCATGTACTTATCGATTTAAAAAGCGAAGTTGTAAATGTGATCCTGGAACTTTAATGTAATTCTTGAACAAATTTAAATACATGACCACTGGTTGAGTCCGACAAACGTTAGTATGTTTTGATAATACACTGGAGTGAAAAGCTTGGCGTATATTTCGCGACACTATAAATTGATATATGCGACATTTGTAAGTAATGAATAATGTATTTCTATTGCCGGTTGGCAATAAATGCTAGCGACTCCTGCCTTATGAAAGTCTTTAGTCTTTGTCTTAAATTCCACCTAACTACTATAAACGTGTACTATGTTTCAATATGTTCATAATATATCCAGGCGCGCTATCGGTTTACATTGAATTACAAAAAAAGCTTCACTATGTAATATTATGTTAGTATTTGTCCTGTTCCTGGTGCTTTTCAGTCAGCTATTTTATTCTCAAAATCAGTGTTATACTAGTCATATTTCAATCCGCCGATGTAAGGATACACAAAGACTGCACTGTGGAAGACTTACACCGAAGTAAAATGTTTGATAACAAACGGAAATAAAAAATACTATTCTAAAAATATATAATTAAACACTTACCGGCTTCATCTTTCAGTCTTTAGTACGCCAGATAGTAAATCATACAGAACACCGTCTGTGCACACGTTTATATTCATGCAATAAAAGTAGTCCGGCATTGATTTGACAAGTAGGAGGGACATTTGTGATTACTAAGGCGGTACTTATATCTAAAATTTCTTAGAAGCAAGCATTATTTCCTGTAATAACTTAATAATAAATAAATATGAATAAATGATACCATACTTATGTTGTTAAAATCCCTTCATGCTAGCGAGAAAATCAAGACTTGTAAAACGTCCAGTGTAAATAATTACCTAAACCTGTAAAATAGCCCTGAATTCCGGTCCTTTTGAATAAAATTTCTGTTTGCTTTCAATAGAGACGCTTCAAACAGATTGTATGTTATACATCTCTGTTTGCACTTTCCGAAACAGTCAAACTTGTGTTAAAGACCACCTCCAAATAGAGACCACCCTGCGAATAAAGATCAGCAGGGAGATCAGCGTGCACTATTAATATATAGTAGATACATCTGTGAATAAAGACCACCTGCAAACAAAGACCATATTTGTAGCTTCCCAACAGTGGTCTTTGTTCACAGGTGTGACTGTATATATTAAGTATTCGAATTCATTATACTAACGAAATCTCTTCTAAAAGTTGTTTTGCATAAATTTAAAGGGCAATAGGTCGTGGGTTTTGTTTTACAAGAGCCTTTTATGGCGGTAAAGAATTACAGTCACTGTTAAAAGAGAATACTCGATTGCTGACAAACATTTGTATGCTGCCGTTTTCCCCCGAAATACAGACTATTATTGCCTTTCCAGTTAATGAATATATCCCTTGGTTCTCTTACATGCCTGGCGTATAGCGCCGATACTCGTGAGACTACCTCTGGGTTCATCTCTAGATGGGTGGGAAACACTGAAAAGCGTTTCTAAAATTTCCAGTGTCCCGTCCGGGATTCGAACGGGGACCTATGGATTGGTAGTCCCTCTAGCGTTGACCACTTGACCACCACACCACGACAATAGTTACAGCTTAATTTTAGAACTACATGATTCATGATATAATGAGCCTGCTGCTTCTCTCTATTAACGATGTTAATTGCCTCGCAACATCTGCACATGTTTGTCTTTTGCAATTTGTTTCGATTTGTCAGTGTTCGATTGGACAGCTCATATATGTTCAGTTTTCCATCAAACGCCTTATTTTCTCTGATATGACCAATAACGAGCTTTGTGATTGGCCTTCCTACCAGCCAGAAAAGGGGTTGGCTTTTCGCTGCGCTGATATGCGTATGAATTTTAACCACTTCACCTGTAATTCATAATCTTGTGCGGAATTATTTTTTGTGTATATTCCATTGTTAGTGGTCAATCAAACAACAAGAAAAATATGGACAGTAAAGTATGTTTTTCATTTTAATCTTGAAATAAACGTAAATTGTTTAAGTCTTAAAGTAACTAATTATTAGCATATAAGGACTAAAGAAAATATTTGCCACCGTCGGTATGTACCTTTTCATTAGCTTATTTGTTTTCCTCGGGAAAAAAACATACAACCATTTGAACAAGATTTTAGATAATTTCTAACCATAATCATACCTGAAATAAATCTGTTGTATGGTCGTTTAACAGCCTTGACCGCTGTATTCATAAAATTGCAAATGGACAACGCTGGCTATTATATATAAAGGAGGCGACGCCTTTCTGTACGTCTGTCTGTACGTCTGTTTGTACCTTGTTCATTATGTAATTAGAATAAGTTCAATTTTCAAAATTAAAAAGTACAAACATAAAGTAAGTTCACGAAAACGGTTTTTCCTTATTATAACGGCAAGTTGACGAAGAAAGTTATACCTTGACCATGATGTACAAACTATAGAAAAAATGTTCATATTGATGGTTGTACCTTGACCGTTATGTACAAACAGTACAAACTATTAATCGAATGTTGCCGATGATGGTTGTACCTTGACTATTATGTACACGTTATAATGGAATGTAGCGGATGATGGTTGTACCTTGACCATGATGTACAAATTATAATGGAAAGTAGCGGATGATGGTTGTACCTTGACCGTTATTTACAAGCTATAAAACGAATGTTCCCGATGATGGCTGTACCTTGACCATTATGTACAATTTATAATGGAAAGTAACGGATGATGGTTTTCCCTTGACCGTTATTTACAAACTATTAAACCGATGTTCAAGATGATAGTTGTACCTTGACCGTTATGTACAAATTATAATGGAAAGTAGCGGATGATGGTTGTACCTTGACCGTTATTTACAAACTATTAAACGAATGTTCAAGATGATAGTTGTACCTTGACCATTATGTACAAATTACAATGGAAAGTAGCGGATGATGGTTGTACCTTGACCGTTATGTACAAATTATATTGGAAAGTAGCGGATGATGGTTTTCCCTTGACCGTTATTTACAAACTATTAAACGAATGTTCAAGATGATAGTTGTACCTTGACCATTATGTACAAATTACAATGGAAAGTAGCGGATGATGGCTGTACCTTGACCGTGTTTTACAAACCATTAAACAAATGTTCAAGATGATGGTTGTACCTTGACCATTATGTACAAATTATATTGGAAAGTAACGGATGATGGTTTTCCCTTGACCGTTATTTACAAACTATTAAACAAATGTTCAAGATGATGGTTGTACCTTGACCATTATGTATAAATTATAATGGAAAGTAGCGGATGATGGTTTTCCCTTGACCGTTATTTACAAACTATTAAACGAATGTTCAAGATGATAGTTGTACCTTGAACATTATGTACAAATTACAATGGAAAGTAGCGGATGATGGCTGTACCTTGACCGTGTTTTACAAACTATTAAACAAATGTTCAAGATGATGGTTGTACCTTGACCATTATGTACAAATTACAATGGAAAGTAGCGGATGATGGTTTTCCCTTGACCGTTATTTACAAACTATTAAACAAATGTTCAAGATGATGGTTGTACCTTGACCATTATGTACAAATTACAATGGAAAGTAGCGGATGATGGTTGTACCTTGACCGCGTTTTACAAACTATTAAACGAATGTTCAAGATGATAGTTGTACCTTGACCATTATGTACAAATTACAATGGAAAGTAGCGGATGATGGTTGTACCTTGACCGGTATGTACAAATTATAATGGAAAGTAGCGGATGATGGTTTTCCCTTGACCGTTATTAACAAACTATTAAGTCCAAGATTATAGTTATACCTTGACCGTTATGTACAAATTAAAAGGAAACGTGTACGATGAAGGTTGTACCTTGACCGTTATTTCAAACTTTAGAAAGAATGTTCAAGATGATACATTTTGTAGTTGTACGTAGACCGTTATGTACAAACTATAGAAAGAATGTTCACGATGATGGTTGTACCTTGACCGTTATTTACAAACTATAGAAAGAATGTTCAAGATTATACATTTTGTAGTTGTACCTAGACCGTTATTTACAAACTATAGAAAGATTGTTCACGATGATGGTTGTACCTTGACCGTTATTTACAAACTATAGAAAGAATGTTCACGATGATGGTTGTACCTTGACCGTTTTTTACAAACTATAGAAATAATGTTCACAATGATGGTTGTAGCTTGACCGTTATTTACAAACTATTAAACGAATGTTCAAGATGATAGTTGTACCTTGACCATTATGTACAAATTACAATGGAAAGTAGCGGATGATGGTTGTACCTTGACCGTTATGTACAAATTATATTGGAAAGTAGCGGATGATGGTTTTCCCTTGACCGTTATTTACAAACTATTAAACGAATGTTCAAGATGATAGTTGTACCTTGAACATTATGTACAAATTACAATGGAAAGTAGCGGATGATGGCTGTACCTTGACCGTGTTTTACAAACTATTAAACAAATGTTCAAGATGATGGTTGTACCTTGACCATTATGTACAAATTACAATGGAAAGTAGCGGATGATGGTTTTCCCTTGACCGTTATTTACAAACTATTAAACAAATGTTCAAGATGATGGTTGTACCTTGACCATTATGTACAAATTACAATGGAAAGTAGCGGATGATGGTTGTACCTTGACCGCGTTTTACAAACTATTAAACGAATGTTCAAGATGATAGTTGTACCTTGACCATTATGTACAAATTACAATGGAAAGTAGCGGATGATGGTTGTACCTTGACCGGTACGTACAAATTATAATGGAAAGTAGCGGATGATGGTTTTCCCTTGACCGTTATTAACAAACTATTAAGTCCAAGATTATAGTTATACCTTGACCGTTATGTACAAATTAAAAGGAAACGTGTACGATGAAGGTTGTACCTTGACCGTTATTTCAAACTTTAGAAAGAATGTTCAAGATGATACATTTTGTAGTTGTACGTAGACCGTTATGTACAAACTATAGAAAGAATGTTCACGATGATGGTTGTACCTTGACCGTTATTTACAAACTATAGAAAGAATGTTCAAGATTATACATTTTGTAGTTGTACCTAGACCGTTATTTACAAACTATAGAAAGATTGTTCACGATGATGGTTGTACCTTGACCGTTATTTACAAACTATAGAAAGAATGTTCACGATGATGGTTTGTAAATAACGGTCAAGGTACAAGCACAAAGCGCAAATTAACTGTTGACGATGATAACCGTGCTTTGACCATTATGTACATTACAGAAAATACAAGTTTACAATGATACATAACTTCACCATTTAGTTCAAAATGTCATTGATAGTTGTACCTTTAACACAAGTTATGGAACGATTATGTTTAATGTAAGCTCTAGTCATATGTTGCCCAGTTTTGACCAACATATACATACAGTACATTCAGTGAGACTGAACATTAAACCTTTTATACATCAAATAGGCAGTAGTTACATGTACGTAAACGACTTAACCTTGCCCATTACATTTGTTACATTTAGGTTTCCCTATCACTTTCATAATGGTTAACTGCAAGAAGTCTGCGCTGAAGATTGTGCTCAATGGTGTATATATATCTGTGTGACAAAGTGCATCAAGTTACAATGTATACTTTCTAATCATATGCAGCCCTGCGAGGAAAATTGGAACCTAAAATAACTCCCCAATATAAGTTTCTGAATGACACTTCTTCATTAAATACAGCTCTGGATATACGTGTGTCTTAGAAATTGAAATGATTTTACAGATTGCCATAATAGGTGTGTTTGCGATATTTCTTACATTTGCGGCGGGCTATTGGATTGACAAAGATAAGTTACCAAGGAAACGAGACGCGAAAGAGGGCCAGTGCCAAGCTCCTGCCGTGCAAATTGTCAATGTCACATTAGATAATGGTGGCAACACGTTTCCACAGTAAGCGCAAAGTACATTTTAGTAGGACGAGGATAGTCAAAATTTGTTGACACAAGTTTATTCTAAAAATAAAAAAAATAAACGTGACAGCCATAAAACTGTCTATCTGTTGCGTATCATTTCAAGTGCTTCCAAGTTTGTCATATTTTTCTAAATCTGTAATCCATGCATTATATAACACTTTTATTAAAAAATAATATTATTTAGTTATTGAAAATATATTTTTAAAAACATTTTTCTTGCATGACCAAGAAGCTAACTTATAATAGTTCTTTATCAATCATTGCTATAGATCTTAAATAATCTCTCTCTTTTGTAGGAAAGATTACAAACATGCGTTAAAGAAAGAGCCGGATGGGGAAAATCTAAAGAAGTTTCTATCAGAAGAGACAACAAGACTCATGAAAACTATGAAGTATGCTGTACAGTAACTTATGATAAATTGATATTAAATTAATCTTTAATTACATTTGTATAATATGCATACCGCGAATTTAAGTAAAATCCGTCGCGATTTTAAATGTCAGAAACTGTAAGTTGTCTCGTTTTGTTTTTCACAAACAAAGTTTTTAAGCTGCTGTTTTTAACTTAGCAAATATTTAATTACTGCACTATGACATCACAAATTTTAAACGACCGCCTCCATAAACCTAAATTCTTTATATTTTCAATCTGCAATATCTTCACATTTAATACTCCGAATTTTGAAATTCTTTCAACAGTGTGTTCCTCTTAACAAGTTCTTCAATTTGAAGTAAAATTATTTTCTGACTTCTTTAAAACATTTTACAAAAATGAGCCATGAACAAAATATTACTATATATATGTCAATACTCGTAAATAAAGATTTAACTTAAATGAATATTGCATCATCGAGCCGACAGTTTTCATGAAGATCGAATACTGTCTTGAAATGCCAATGTTAAAGTGGTGTACTTTGATTAGCGGTGATATTACAGGTCACACTGTATATACCTTGAATAAGTATGGTGGACAATAAGCACATCTAACAAACAAACAAGTGATTTTATGCATAAATCAAGGGGAACTTTTTGAAAGAAGTGTGAAACTTTGCACTTTGGGCACGGAATGAAAGCCTCCTTGGTTAAAAAAATGTATGCCCCTGAGGCATTTAATTAGGTCATAGGAATTCTTGGAAAAGAAAACGTTTGTGATCAAAGGAGTAATTTTAAAATCTGGATGATAAGTTCTGTGGTAATATTCATTATTGAAATAATAATAATATTGACACATGAACACTGTTCATTTAGAAGAAAAAAACAACAAAGGAAGTTATATGATAATAAACAAAGAATAAATTAATCATATTAATCTAGAAATAAAAGTCTACACATAAAAAGAATCTTTGAGAATGATGGTTAGAGAGATAAATTTATTTCAGTATATCACAGATGTACAAATATGGTTAAACAAACATGTTATTAAATATACATCACTGTTTGAATAAGCTTATTTCAGTAAAAAGTAGTTTTCTGTTTTACTATATTTGTACACCTTTAATTAATGATTTTTTTTGTTAATAAAACAAACAATTCAACTTATAATGACGTTTTAAACTAGGAAAAAATATTTTTAATTTCCATAATTATAAACAATTAAATCAGAAATTCTGTTGAAAAATATCAGTGTGACGTCACTACGTCAGTCTGTCAGTGCGTACTGTAAAAGCGCTACTGTAACACGTTTTCAAAAACATGTATAATTCTCTGATATAAAGGGAGATTAAGAACGACTCTTAAAAAAGTAAAAATGTTTGTAGGGAAGAAATGGACTTTGAAGATTCTTATCCAGCCTGTCTATACAAGAAAATGTGCAAGCCAGCCAGGGAGCTTCTCGTTTACCAGCCAGTTCTAAACTCAGACTTTAAATGCTGGAACATACAACCGGTTATTTGGACAACGTGCGACCCCAGGTACGACTACAAATATTTTTATAGAATGACATTCACTTGAAAATTTCAATTCAATTCAAATATTTAATTAAAGACTCTTTCATTTACAGTTTGGATACATAAGTATTGGTTGCTTTAGGCATATACATGTAGCAACTTCATTAGGGTAACCACTATCACGAGTGTAACTGTATTACTAAATTTTTTTCGGCAGCCTTGAGGATGTTTCCTGCGGAGACAGTATTGACACGACAAGTATTGCGTACACATGTCTCGCTGACTATGCAAGGCAATTATTATGGGTGTATTGTGAAAACGACGACCCCATCAGAATAATGCCAGTATACATACCCTTCAAATGTTCAGGTACTTCCAAATGTATTTAATTAAAATACAATCGCAATTATTTAGTAAAAGTTCTACGCACGGAATAATATTAGTGCACTGAGTAAGGTATTTAATTAAGCAAAAAATATAGTATGTTGTAGAATAAAAATTTTAATACAATCATATAATGCATTGTATACAGTAATGGTACACTACGGGACAAAGTACTGAAATGTATCGATATTATCATTTTTTATATTCATTTTGTGATGATTTTCGTCGTCATCATCATCATCACCACCATTACTGTCGCCGTTGCTGTTGTTATTGTCGACAATAACCAAATGTTGGTTGTTTTGTCTTTCAGTGTACAAGTACTTCTGTGAGTAATGAAATGATCTACATCTTGTAATTGTTTAACAAGTACATTGTAGCAACAATTTTCAATTGAAATAAACAGACTGATCATTGGAAACTCTGTGTTTACGTTTTAATTCATAAACTTATCCTCTTATCACAAACATGAATAATTCTAGGCCAATAGACTTAAGGATCCTTCCCTTTTATGACGAAAAGACCTAGATGAGAGGCAGAAATCGTATTCCTATGGCATTGTGTAAAGCTTTGGATCCTACCGCAGTACCGCCCACAGTAAATTCATACGCAACTCAATATAGTACTTTTTTCTTGTAACCAAAACAAAACCAAAAGGTACTGTGTCGCCATGATACAGTAAATTTCTGCAATTGTAATTCTCATTGCTAATGTTCATTGTATATATCCGAAACAGAAATCTCTTGGCGTCACATCTGATTAATATCTTGAACCAAACTTTTGAAAATAACTGTTTTTATATAAATTGCTTTCTTAAAACTAAAATAATAGTTCCATCCGTTTGATATTAATTTAGTCCTACCTGTTAAAGATTCTCTTCTTAATTTAGATATCTTTAAATTCCAAAAGATCGTGCAGATTTATTACAGACTTATTAAAGGTTATTACAGGTAGGACAAAAAGAATAATGCATTTAGGCTTTTCATAAAACAGTTCACGTAAACAAAAATTCTTTTTTTTTTGCTGGAGCGTTAAGTAGGTGTGAATTTGATATTGCTATGGTGTCTGATTTCTTCTATGTTGTGATATCGGCTTGGCGGGGCAAAAAGTAAACAACAGAAGAACTCAAAAATAGCTAATTTGTCGTGTTTCCGACTTCGGGGCGAAAGGTCGAATCACGACATATAAAGAAAAGTAAAAAACACGACAATAAGAGGGCAAAACCACGACGTATCTTTCATCCCCAATTGATATTTTCAGTCATTTGTTCCATTTGGCCGGGGATATTAATTCACTGGATTTGCTGGTCTCGTCGAGATCTCAAGTTGGCGTTAATACGTCGAGTTTTTGTCCTTTATTTGTCGCGTTTTCGACTTTCAGGGTGTAAAGTAAAAAAGGAACTATTTTGTCGTGTTTTTTACCTAGCACAACAAAGGGCGAAACGAGAAAACTCAACAAGGAGCTATATTGTTACTGAACATACAAGTTAAATCTTGTAATCCCATTGACATAATGTGAACAAACTTGATAAGAGGATCAACAGACAAGGCTATGCAGTTTAAGACAAGCCGATTTTTTAAGATTTTGCTGTAACTCTATACACAGACAAGCAACACACAGGGTGTCATAATTAGATAAAACTTGTTAGAGGTCTTCTTGACATTGTTTAACATACCAAATATCCAGGTTCAGGACATGTCTGCCTGGTTATAAATTATTGATATATAACTGGTTGATGAGCCATCAGCTAGTAAAAGAAACATTACCTTCTGCTTTCCTACCAGGTGCCAGACCTTTTGGTAGATGCGACACAATGATAAACAAACATCTCACTTCTACAAAACTTTCATTTATTTTAATTTTATCAATTATATAAAACATATCACAGTCAAATAATTCCTTAAGAAGACAATATAGTGTATCTATCAAGTCAAATTAACCCTTAACAGCTTAACATCTAAAATGAACTTGTCCATCTATTGATCCATTAAGACAGTGCCATTATTAATCTAAAGGGGTGCTAACTGAAAAATCACCACCTCCAAAGCAAATAGTGAATATCATGCACAGGTCTGCTGACAACAAAATCTCCTGAACTACTCTCAAAGCAAAAAGCACTTCCTGCCAGCAGGGTATAGATGGAAATATACAACATAATCACCTAAGTATTGAAACAAAACTTGCCTTCTTAAAGTATCTCAAACATTTACTTAGCAAAATTTACAGGCCCATAAAAATACATGTATTACAGAGATAGATGGTACAATTTATTATAACTAATTGAGTCACTTGGATACATATTTTAAGCCAAATAACAAGTTTAACAGAAACAATAATCAGCTGACAATGGAACCAGCCATGCCCACATTTGCTGTGGTTCCAGCCAAGTTGTATGTACAGTGGGTACCAGCCAAGCTGTCAACAAGGGGTACCAGCTGATCTACCCAGTTGTACAAAACTGACCTCAAGGTTAAAACATGATTTTTGGTGGGGGATAGTACCGAGTTACTTGAAAATTTTACTAGAACACTACTATTCCTGAATACATAAACTTGTTTTAACAAGATTTATAACACTGTAGAAATACAACTTTCACTGTAGCAAGATATACAATTATTAAAACGCAATAATGCATTGTTTAATAAATGTTCAACAGTTTAGTATCTATATATGACTCAAAGTATAATTGCTATGAACAGCTGGAAGAAACAATTCTAAAATCATATACCTGCAACTCCGCTTTACACTTTTAAATATATTGTAGCTTATTATATCTTACTATCAATGCAAGCCGAGTTTGATCCCTAATCCTTCTGCATTCCTCTTACAGTCAGGATGACCTTCAATCAGTTCAAAATCTAGCATGAGGTAACATTTGTTGTTGACTGTACATTGCAAACTTTTATAACTAGATGCCCACAGGCAACATGTTAAGCCCACTAACTGGGTTACTGACATGGGTCTTGTGCGTGACAAACAGGCCCACTGTGGTTAAGTCAATTCAAAATGTTCAATGCATGAGCAAGTTACAGTCCAGACAATATCTCGTGACCTTGATCTTTATACAGTGACTATGGACATGGGTCTAACATATGATACGCTGTCCCATTATGGTGAACAGATCTGCCAAGACAATTAAAATCAAATTAAAATCATTCAATGCATGAGAAAGTTACGACCTGGACAAGCTCATCTGAACGGATGAACTTGACCCATGCACAGACGGACACGCAAATACACCAAACCGCCAAAGTAATAACAAAATTAAGACACTTCCACCTGGCTGAAAAAAATTATTATAATAAATTATAACAATACTGAATATTTGCACATTACCATTAATAGTTTCATAGTAGCATTTACTCGGAACCGACATTTTGCTTTAGAGGAGTACAGTAAAACTTCAATAACATCAAATTCTACTTCATATTGTTAACATAAGGATTGAAATATTAATTAAACTTCTTCACACATACCATACAAAAGTATACTGGTAAACAGTACATTGAAAACCAACTTTTCTGTTATACAATGCAAAAATAAAGAAGACGTATAATAAAGTCGAAACATGTTGTGCAAAACAGTGTTGTGATTAATTTTATTTCTTAGTACAGTCACACATAACATGAAACTCGCAGACTGCTTTAATTTTCATTTCGTCTCATTGAATCAAAATAATAAGTGGCATTTGTCATGTTAGTTAGAGATAATTAAAATGTGTGAATATTTTATACAATTTAGCCAGATCAGCATTAAACAATAATAATAAACAAGTCAAATTTTTCTTGTGATGAGTAAAGAATATATAGAAGTACCAGTGAAGGATTTAAGAGATGTATTTAATCAGCGATTTTAAGTTGCCATAGGTAATAAGAAAACTTCCCGACTGGACCTCAGGTGTTCCTCAAGCTATTGATGCTCGAGTAAATCATGGTGATGTATAGTTAAATGTATAGGAAATATGGCCAAGACCGACAAGAGACTGTAAGTTATCCCAGGTCCCCAAGTTATTGATGCTTGAGTTAACAAAGTTTTACTGTATTCTAACTATTAAAATCATTATTTCATCTCGCCAACAAAATCATACCATTCATACCCTATACACTTATCTACAACAATACAAAAGTATCAGAAAATAAAGTAAATAAGTGAAATAAATTACCAAAGGCTGTTGGGGTTTTATAACAATGTTTAAAAGCGACATTCCGACCCTTCACTAGGTCTTCATCAGGATAATGACAATACGAAATATCATGCTGAGGTAGTAAAAATTATGGAATTTACGTCATGTGAAAAGTTGTCCTTTTTCTATGATTTGCGAACTCCATGATCATTTTCATCCTTTACAACGGAGTAAGTCACTTTATTAATGTTTATGTTTGACCTAAGTCTAGCACTTTCAGAATCTTAACAGCTTCCAACTTCCTCGCTAATCACTTCTGTTTTGGAGGTGAAGGCAAAGTGTCCATGTATTTGCAAATTATTGATAGCATCACTTCATCCGCTCCCCCGCCAATGGACAACAGTCGAAAATCTCTGAAAGATAGTCAAATACGATTTTCATTTTTAAACACAAAGCATTCCCTTTTAACCAACAATTTAGTATTAAAAATTTAATTCAGTTTGTTATGTGTGTGTGTGTGTGCAGATCATATTTTGTGGCCACAATTTAAAGTCCCTGGATCACTTTGAATGTACTGATACAATAACATAAATTTATTGATAGGATAATGAAAAACCCATGTTCTATTCACTTTAAAACAATATTGACATATGCCTTTCTTTCGTATTAAAGTTGTTTCTTCAAGAAAAAGAGTTGCCAGAAAACTTTTCTTTCTTTTTGCAATATCATAATTGAAAAAATACTGCCCTATATTTTAAACATGTACTTATCGATTTAAATAGCAAAGTTAGGCATGTTTTTGGATACAAATAAAGGTCATTTCTGTCAGTAAAAGATCTTTCTTGATAAAATGAGCCTACAATGTACTTGTAAATGTGATCATGGGGCTTTAAAGGGTGAAAGACATAGCAAAACATCTGGTTTTTAAAAGTGGTCCTCTGAATTCAGCAACCATCTGTCTTACACAGTCAATGCTTTTCCATTAGTTATTTCTATATTAAACACATCTAGGGTAAGGAAGCTACCTGTGGCTGCTTTAAGTGGGCAGTTTTAACAGTTCTTTGTTATTTTCTATTTGTTTCTCCAGTAAGAATCAGAGATTTACTTTCAAGGTTATAAAACAAAATGCATAAATATAAACATAGCCAAACAGCCTGGATACTACAACAGAAAATGAAATGGAAGAATAATTGCAAAGCTGCAATAAACAGATATGCAATCTATTTCACAATAACATGTTGTATAACAGACTATAATCAATTAATTTTAATGAGATGTGAGACTAATTTTACAATTTTAAGTGTTCAATATTGCCTTACAGTCAAGGCTATCTTAAGCAGGTGCATCAACACTGGCCACATATAATTTGGTGACAGCTTAATACAGGAATATGTTAATAATATATAAAAACAGCCTATCGGTGTGCAGCGGTACTGGCTATTCAGTGGGTGGGGTAATTTTGAATGTCTGTGTAAAAGACAACCCCTGAATAAAGATCACCATGCAAATAATAGCCAGCTAGATGGAGAAAGCACATCTTTAATGTATTGTAGAAACACCTGTAAATAAAGACCACCTGTCAACAGAGACCTTTTTTTTAATTGAACGATACATTTGTCCTTCATGTCAACAGTTAAACCCCGAGTATGTAGTCACCTAATCTAAGCTACCAGCAGATTTAAGCGAGTGGCTGTTTTGATATATCTTAATTGACTATTTATATATTTACACCTGTATTAAGCACACAACAATTTCAACTTTTTGTTGACCGGTGGTCTTTATTCACAGATTGACTTACACAATTTTTTTTCCTATCTGTCTTTACTCCAAGTGTGGTCTTTATTCAGAGGTGGATTTTAATACAAGTATGCCTGTAGTTACTATTATTATGTAATTCATACTGACAATGCATGTACACTCGTAGGCCAAAAAAAATTTCAGTAAAATTTGATGGGTAATTGGAAATCATGGATTTGATTTTTTTTTATTAAAAATGGTGATGTTAGATGGTTTTTGTTAGGATCTTAAATCCCCGGATCAACCCATCCATTAAACCCATTCACATTAGTGCCCCTTGAACATTGTCATTTTACAGTAAATCATAGCAACTATTTTCCTATCACACAAGACTTAGTTCCCAGAAGAAATAAAGAACTGAAGTGATATTTTCAAACTTCATTTTTGTATGTGACTTTGAATTGCTGGTTATCAATTCTAATTAGTTTTACTGACATCTTTGAGATTTCAAATCAGCAAAGTGAATCTATCAGAAAAGTCTGAACTAAAACATTTCAAACTGGTCAACAATTTTAGAACTATGTAATACAGTGTTTACATGTACAAATTAATCTGTTTTCCTCAGGTTTAACCCATATCTACCTAGATTTTTACAATGGAATCCTCCGACTCTAAATTTGGGCAAATCTATTTCTTCAAATAGGGGTGTCTTGCAGAATTCTATTCCAAAAAGCTAAGAACCTAAATCCTGAGCAGACGACATTTAACTTGTCGTCAGCTTTGGGGCATAGCTGCTTTTAAAGGTATATATGTAAATAGAAACTAGAAACAAATGGGTTAACACCAGTTTCAACAGTATTTCAGTTATATACAGGCAGGCAGTTTACCTAACCATCAGCCCTGGGAAGGACCAATCCCACACTCCCATCGTCCATAGGATAACCGAGGATAAGGTCATAAACGAAATTAATACAATAGCTTAGTGCAACATGTACTTAACATTCAGTTGTTTTTAAATGCCTTTTTAAAAATGTGTGTACTTTAAGCAAGTTGTCAATGCTAGCCATATATGCCCACTACTTGGGTCTCTAGCACAGGTGCATGACCTTAACCCAATGAGCTCAGTGTTTGCACACCATTATATGGGACTGCAGTCTGTTCAATGCGACCAAGTTTATTTGGGCAGGGGAGACAACATTAGACAGGAAGAAGCATCAAGCTGAAACACTCTATCAAAATTACTAAAGAATCTGAATGAACAAAAAAAAATGGATTCCTAAACTTGTTATGAATTCTTATTTGCCTATCTCTTTGTCCATTTCATTGCATTTAGACACGCATGAGGAATTTAGCCACATCATTGAATACACTTGATAACACAGGCTGTCAGTAGGACGGTGCGCACGACATTTTTCAGTGCTTGTCAATAAACCAAAACATTGACAGAAAAAGGCAAAACAAGGATCAGTATAAACAAGGGTAAAAAGTACCAAGATATTAAGTTAAGGTTACCTGTAGAACCTGCTGACGAGAACTTCATTGGTGAAGCCCATTCCACCCCAATACTGTAAACATTTATCTGAAACTTCCCGAGCTAATCTTCCAGTCTTCAGCTTGCACATCGAGGCTAGCTTTGTCACATCATTTCCCTGGACATATAGTGCTGAAAGTAATACATGTACAGAATAATGATGAAAAGTTTTCTGATGACAGTCCTCTATTCAATGTCTGGAAAAGTTAAAACCTTTTTTTGGTAGTTATGAGGTCGCACAAAAATACAGCAGACTGCATGCAAAACTCCATAATCAGTATTTTTAAAGTCCAGCAGTTTTCTGATGACAGTACACTCAACTATTCAAACTACTCTGATAGAAAATAGAAAAGGGAGATAATTTGTCACAAGATGGGGAAGATTTACCGGTCATTACTCAGTGACCTACATTTGTAAGCATTATAACATTTGTGAAGTTTCAAAGAACTAAGTTTATTAGTTGTTGAGATATCTACTTTCATAAAAAATCAACTTAGAATTGAACGGAGATAAATTTGTCACCGTACATGTAAAAATTATCAAATCTTCATCAGAAATTATGATTGAAGGCCGAAAGACACACCCCGAAATGTCAATAATAAGTCATCACTTATTAAAAATTCCATGAGGATTTGGTTATTTTAAAGTCCGGCAAATTTTCGAGTTCATATAGTGGGTAGTGTTGTAGGATTCGGTTCATGTTTCGAACACCAAAGTCCTACAGATATGAAAATAAAATAATTCACAACTAGCCTGTAACTAAGATGAAATCTTTAAAACATACCTGCAATGTTAAAATTAATCCATAATTTCTCAGAATAACCTAGGTATTTATCTGTTCAAAAAGGGTTTGTCTGATGATTCAAGGGTAGTGCATGTACATTGGACATTACACATATTGCCTTATTAGGTTTGCGAGTGACCTGCAGTACATTTTGTATAATGTCAGATGGTCAATTACATGTCGTGTAATTCAAAAAAAATGTCGGGTTATTTTTAAACTTGGCCAATTTTTTAGTCTTAATTTACCTGTTGTGAAATGGTGGCTTATTTCCAAGTCTGGGTATGTAAAGTTTTAAGCACCTATCCACAAGACTGTAGTAATACTAATTTTGTGACATTAAGGTAGCCCCAGTTGTCACAACTAATTTTCAAGGCAGAAACTAAGACATAAACTAGTAGTATGCATGATACCATTTAGATACTGCCACCCCTTGTACCAGAGTTAACTAACGGGTATGAAAATGGCTATTCCCCATCAAATAAGTTCAAAAGTTTATGCATGCATGCATGACAACACTGGCCATAACCAATTACAGAAGATTTCTACGAGCATTTCTTACCTACAGCTCTATACAAGAGAGATCTAAGTAGCTCCACTTCAGTCTCTAACTCCGCCAATGTATAATGTATGACCTGATTATCTAAGAGCGGCCGTCCGAAAGCTTTTCTGGTGCGAGTGTACTCAGCCGTGGCCTGTATAATGTTCTGCATAGGAAGAATGGCTGAAAGAGAATACAAACTATTCCAATACACTGCATATTACTTAATATATAACTTAATTAACATATTTACTTTCCCATCTGCTCTAGTTTAATGGATTATATGTTCACTCTGAGTAGAAATTTGAAGGTTCAAATCCATGTAGGGGTTCTTTCTGATATCCCCAATTGATGAACCACCAACTTGTTTTAAAGAATGACAAATGCTTGCTTACCTGCTTTGTGCGTGGCATTAAAGTACAGGATTTGGGCAGTAAATGTGCCCAGTTTTTAATGGTCATGTAGTAAGTATAGTCATGTAGTAAGTATAGTCATGTAGTAATTATTTTAGCTCTGCAGAGTCCTCATATGCATTTTAGTCATGTACAGCATTTGTTATTCATTACAATAATGTTCCATTCCCATGTAGATTGTATGCAAAGACAAGAAAGCTATGACGGCCCTTTATTGCTCACCTGAGTGATATTGCTTTCAAATTGAAGTGTGCATGCATAACTATCCGTATTGTTCAAGCTTCAAAAACAAGAAAGTAGGTCAAGGTCCAGGTCAGTAAGTGCAAAAGTTAAAATCTACAGGCAAAACTGTATACATATTCTAAATTTCATTGGTGTAGCTTCAAAAACAGAAAGTAGGTCAGTATGTCAAGGACAAAGTTAAAAGATGCATGCAAAACTATCCATTACCCACTAATTCCCATTCTTTCCCAGGAAATACCTGTATTTCAAAGTAATTTCCTGTATTTTCCAATACCCTGGTAAATACAAATATTTCCTGCTTATATGCCAATCCAGGTGAAAAATGTAGCCTCTATTGTAAACACAAGGTTAAGCGTGGACAGATGACATAGAGTGGTCACAAAAGCTCACCTTGAGCACATCATGCTCAGGTGAGCTAAAACAAGGTAAAGCGTGGACAGATGACATCAAGCGGTCACAAAAAGCTCACCTTGAGCACATCATGCTCAGGTGAGCTAAAACAAGGTTAAGCGTGGACAGATGATATCAAGTGGTCACAAAAAGCTCACCTTGAGCTCATGCTCAGGTGAGCTAAAACAAGGTTAAGCGTGGACAGATGACATCGAGTGGTCACAAAAAGCTCACCTTGAGCACAACATGCTCAGGTGAGCTAAAACAAAAATACCGGTACCCACCTCCTGCTGCAGCAAACATTCTCTCAGCCTGGAACTGGATCATCTGATAGGTAAAACCCATCCCTTCCTCTCCAATAATGTAGTCTTGTGGTACACGCACATCTTCAAAAAACAGCTGTGCTGTGTCACTGCTGTACATTCCAATCTTATCTATCTTCCTTGCCTTATGGATTCCTTAAAAAAATATATATATTTCAGTCACATGTCAACATGGACTTACTAATGTTTAAGCGATGCCGTCTGAAATCAAAATGGGTCTTTTACTGGTCATGCGGAACTTTCTTCTAATGTTTGAAGACCCTTTGCCAGCTTATAAGAGATTCTGACTGTTTTTAATTATCTCTCATTTAATCAGTTGTTCAGTAACATTTTTTCTTGGATTTCATACATTTCACCAGTATTTAAGATATTAACAGGTGGAACAAACGAATCAGATTGTTTATAGTCCCGGCCAACAGTAGTTGTTTATAGTCTCCCCTGGTGAACTTGCCAAGACCCCAGTAAAATTCCCATGCATACTGGTGCCTAACAAGTTTTGAAGCATTAGGGAATTTTGTTTAAACTGACTGCAACACCAAGTCAGTTTTGTCCAAATATATGTTTAGATAGCCAAAAATTGCAAAAATGCAAGTGGCCAAAGATAGGTGTGTGCTTGCAGACCAAGCATGTGTTGCCAGCGTAATTTGATGCTTGAACCACATTGTCTCGTAGTGTCTTTATTTGGTGTTTTATAACATAGGAGGAAGTCCTTCATCAGTGAGTTATGACACTTTTTCGCAAAGCTATTAATAGGTGGCCAGTTAACCTTAACATCAATCCTGGCAAGGACCAGTTCTAGACTGCTGTCCTCAATTAAAATGCCTAGTAAATTAAGTTGAGGGGCCTGTACCCCTGACCCTCAACCAGCGAGAGGTTTCATGATTACACATCAGCAACCTCAACCACTCAACCATAGAAGCTGACCTACCTTTCTTTTCAACCACTTACCTTTTGTATCCATTGGTAAACATATCAAGGACTTGTTGCGATGTGCAGGTCCATCGCTTGTGTTGGCTAAGAGACACATCCAGTCTGCCTGGAAGCCATTTGTTATCCACATTTTTCCACCATTGATCACATAGTCTCCACCTTTCTTTTCTACTTTTGTTTGTATACCTGCAAGAGAGAGGACAAATGTAAGCAAAAGACTGGAGTTTAGCCATGACCCTGGATTTGTCCTACCTTTCAACTTGGAAAATGTTATGAAATTTTATTAACTGAATTCTGAAAAGTTTAGCTCTTGATCAAAGGACTAGGATGTGTAGGTTCAACAGAATCTATATTAACTATTAGCAGGGTATCAATCAATTCAACTTAAGAACAATTTAGTTCTTAATTCGAGTAAATACATATTTTGGTTGACACTTCGCTTTAATTGGGACAGAAACCGGTACATACTTGGGCCCCATTTCACTGTATTAGTGAAGATTTTGTACTGTCAAACCTATTTTAGCCACTACCTTTACTATGGCAACCACAAATAGCAACCACTTTCTGCAGCTATCAATCAAGATCATCCTGGTCCTCTGTATAATTTGCATTGGATCAATTGGTTGCTTACCTATCTCAGCAGACTGACGGACATTTGTATAAATACAGTAAAACCTGTCTTAATCATCCATCACAAATAGATGGCCGCTTAATACACATGTACATACATGTATATTCAATTTTAAAAAATGGTCAATTGGGATATGTTTAAGGCCAATGGCTGCTAAATTTGCAAGTTTTCAGGAGACTAAAAACACAGGTTCAACTGTTAAATATAAGGTTAAATACTGCCAATTTTAATAATCATAAATTTGGTTACTCAGCATAAACAACCGCTGCTAGTATCAAAGGATTGATTTTCACAAAGCAAAACCTTTATCGGAGAACTGTAGCCTGGCTGCATAAAATGAACCCTATTTTACCATGATATATTTGTTAATAAGACACTTTTGCCTAAAACCTTATAATTCCAGAATACCACATGTTCCAAGTGATATTTGCTGAGTGAATACTAACAGTGTGTGTGTGTGTGTGTACTGTTACAATGTATGTCATTGTGCAAGGAAAAAAGATATTTTTTTCTTTTGTTTGAACACTCATTTCAACAATATTTCAGTTATTTACAGACATTTTTCTCAACCATTGCCCCACTGTACAGGCCAGTGCTAGACTACTGTCCTCTGTAAGAACTTTCAACTTTCTTGCTGAGCCCATGGGGCTCGAACCCATGACCCTAAATGAGAGGTCAAGTGAATACATCACAGTGACCTCAACTGCTAAAACACAAAGGTAGACCAGTGAAAGAAGAATAATAAACGTAGAACACAACAATAATTACAATTGCTATTTCGTTACTCTAGCTGTCTGTGACAGATAAAAAACACTCATGCTTATTCTGGCAAGATTATGCAGGAATGTGCCGTCTGATCTGAATCAATGTTGTTTACAAATGCCTAATAAATATTAGATTTTACCAAACTCAGTGGTCGAGTGATTCAGATTTATTGTAAACACTGAACCACGCATTGATTGACAGTCATTGGTTCAAGATCCACTCCCTGCAATTTCTGACTCACAAAATAGTAAGTGGAAATTACTTCACAAGACTACCATATTAGTATCTGAATACATAATATATCTAACATTAAATCAGTATCTAATGAGCTATCATAATTAAAGTAAAATTTCATGTTTCAGATTCATTGGACACGTTCTCTTGCATCATTGTTTACCAATTAAAGACATCTGTGAAACATCAATACCTTTACTGTTTCAATTATGATAATAGCAATAATGATACAGGTTAAATGACTGAACCCTGACTGGACCTCTGTGTGAGTCATTGTAGGAAATAACGCAGAATATCTTTAGATTCCAAAAATTAATGATAAAGTGATGCTGTGTATTTAATACAGCTGAACCTGTGATAGTGAATACTTCTAGAAATCCCAATTGGCAACTTTTATATACAAATACATTGAAACATGTCTTAAACTGCACCAAACATGATGATATAATCATTCTATGTTTAAGCAGGTTGACCTTTATTATTCCGGTAGCAAAATAATAAACAAACAGTGACCCCAATGTAAAACTGAAATAACGGCAGAGAAGCTTGGATACAAAAACCCCGAGAAAACATCCTGAATGACATGTATGTTACTTTTCAAACATTCTGAACTTACATATTTAGTGTCCCTTGGTCTAGTGGTTTAGGTATCCGCCTTAGGAGCAGGAGGCCGAAGGTTCGAATCCCAGCAGGGGTCCGTTCTGATATGGCCGGTTGGTGAGCCGCCAGCTAGTTAAATAATGGTTACCTTATGCCTACCTGCCTGGCATTAAAAGGGTAGGATTCGGGAGGTACATGTGCTCAAAAAGAAGGTGTCTCATAAGTCAGAAATGGCTGGCCCTTTAAAATAGGGGTGACACCATAATAAATAAACACTTTACCTTACCTTTTATTTAGAGAAGTGTAACTTGTAAGAGATACTGTATCATACAGTTCTTTAACTGCCTTAATCAGGGCATACCCTACAAGTTACAACTAGCAGATTATTTTATCAAAGTGTTGAAAATGGGCTGAAGTGTATTAAATAACAAATGCATCTTGTAAGAACATATATCCCAAAAATATAGAGGATAATTGTTGGTTTCGGTGTAAGATCATGTTATAATTTCACCGAGTGAGCACCAAAAGTGATATTTTCACGAGTGGCGCAGCCACGTGAAAATAACACCTTTTGGTGTTCCCCAAGTGAAATTAACGGGATATTACACCGATACCAACAATTTTCCTGTTTATTTTTATGGTTAAAACTCTACTTTTTATTGAGTTTGTTTCTACAAAATATCGAAAATCACGAAAACCCCTCCCAAAACTAGCACAAATGGACGTCATTTAATAAACGACGCCCCCCATGGTTTCCAGCATTAATTACGCTTCGGTATACTTTTTGACGTAATCCGGGTTAAAGATTGCAAAACAGTGAAAAATAAAAATGGTAATCCACTGTTTCAAAACTGTGGATTATCACTTTTATTTCACTGAGAAAACTCTATAATTCACTGAAAAACATAAAATAAATGTTAATATTGTGTATAAAATACCACTATTGCAATCTTAAATAATAAATTGCTATCTACCCCAAAATTACATAACAACTGTAAATGAAGGCTCTTCAGCATGTCTTATTTCGCTAATTTTAAGGATTACAATTTTTAGCTTATTGAATATAATAAACAATATGACCGTTTAATGTGATTCGAGATTGCTCTCACTTTTATGGTATGCCTCATTCACAAGTTGCAATGGGGATGAAAACAGATCTGTTGGAAGAATTCTTTCTTCTAAACGAATGGAAATTTCTGGGAAGGTTTTTTTACCACTGGAATCTTAATACAATGGTCTGCTCACCAATGAAATACATACCGTATACCCCAATATAAATGACCCCCCCCCCCCCGAGGTCAAAAATGTAACGTCTTGGGGGTGTTTAAACAGGGGTATACAGTGTATGAAATTTAGTGTCAGATTGACAGTAAGGATTCAAAAGCCATTAAAATAAATAAATTGTTTTTTAATGACATGAAAGAACTCTAAAGAATATTTTGGCAAGCACTGCACAATATACAAGCCTCATCAAATTTACAGAGTTCGACTATACATGCTTGAAAATCTATAAATTTTAAACATAATTTCAAAGTTTTCTCATCCACATGTCGAAACTGTAACTTATGATCTAACAAGATGTTACTCTGGCATTCATTAAACCTTATTGATAACATCAAATCTGTTGCTATTTTGCATATCTTTTCAATAACTCATTAATTTATAATTCTATCTTCAGCTTTTCATTTTGTGACCAGTAATGATTATTATTCCGCTGAGCATTTGTAGTGTCTGGCTTTTACCAAATCTTTTAATTTTGTAGTTTATTTTTTTTAATTTGTTATGGCTTGTGGTGATATTAAGGAATTAATCATCTTACAGTTAAACTGAATTCAGGTGTTAAAAATCTATAATACCTTTGGTACTGTAAAATATATAATGCTTGACACCCCCACCCCTCACCCCCAACATACACTTTTTCCCCATTCATTGAATGAGCTGAGTAACAAGAGCTGTCAGTAGACAGCGCGCTCGACTATTCTCAGTGAGTGAGTCTCTAAAGGGGATAATTATGTCAAAATGCTTGATACAGTTACCTCCTCCTGTACACAGGTTCGGATCATGATGGTGAACAAGTGTGCAAAGTTTGAAAGGCATATGTCAATGGACTTTGAAAATATCTGAGGTAGTACGCAAACTTTAACGTAAGTTCTAAGTGAAAAAAGAGCATAATATTGTGAAAAAGCTTGATACAGTGACCTCCTCCTGTACACAGGTTGAAATCATGATGGTGAACAAGTGTGCAAAGTTTCAAAGCCATATGTCAATGGACTTTGAAATTATCTGAGGTGGTACCCAAACTTTAACGTAAATTCTAAGTCGAAAAAGGGGCATAATTTTGTCAAAATGCTTGATAGAGTTACCTCCTCCTGTGTACAGGTTGGGGGCATGATGGTGAACAAGTGTGCAAAGTTTCAAAGCCATATGTCAATGGACTTTGAAAATATTTGAGGTGGTACGCAAACTTTAACGTAAATTCTAAGTAGAAAAAGGGGCATAATTTTGTCAAAATGCTTGATAGAGTTACCTCCTCCTGTGTACAGGTTGGGGGCATGATGGTGAACAAGTGTGCAAAGTTTCAAAGCCATATGTCAATGGACTTTGAAAATATTTGAGGTGGTACTCAAACTTTAACATAAGTGGTTACGCCGACACCGACACCAACGCTCGGGTGACTAGGATAGCTCTCCTTATTCTTCGAATAGTCGAGCTAAAACGCACATATTCACAAATTCAAATCTTACTTGCAACATCAGATCCTGAACCTGCCTCGCTGACCCCTAGACAGGCAACTTTGTCCCCTGAAATAGAAGGTGCAAGGAACTCCCGCTTCACCTTGTCGCTACCAAATCTGTAGAAAAAAGTTTAAATGGAGAAAAACTGTTAATTAACTCATGTGAGATTCTTAGAAAAATTCATACCTTTATTAGTTTTGTTCTTCCTTGAATTATAAACCTTACCCTACCAGTGGTCTTTGAGATATAAACAGAAACAAGAGGGCCAAGATGGCCCTATATCGCTAACCTTGGTACAAGTCCACTTGCCTGGTGGAAGATCACTAGATAATGTTATATACCAAATAAGTTTTCCTATATACGCCTTTGTAAAACAAATGACCTCCCCCGGGCAAGGTCAATTTTGACCCCAGGGGCATAATTTGAACAAACTTTGAAGAGGTCTACTAGGCAATGCTACATGCTAAAAATCTAAGCTCTAGGCCTTGTGGTTTCAGAGAAAAAAGATTTTTAAAGTTTTCCCTATATAAGCCTATGTAAAACTAAGTGACCCCCGGTGCGGGGTCAATTTTGATCCGGGGCTCATAATTTGAACAATCTTGGTAGAGGTCCACTAGCCAATGCTACATGCCAAATATCTAAGCTCTAGGCCTTTTGGTTTCAAAGAAGAAGATTTTTAAAGTTTTTACTATATAAGCCTATGTAAAACTAAGTGACCCCCGGTGCGGGGTCAATTTTGATCCGAGGGTCATAATTTGAACAATCTTCGAAGAGGTTCACTAGCCAATGCTACATGCCAAATATCTAAGCTCTAGGCCTTGTGGTTTCAGAGAAGAAGATTTTTAAAGTTTTTCCTACATAAGCCTATGTAAAACTAAGTGACCCCCGGTGCGGGGTCAATTTTGATCCGGGGGTCATAATTTGAACAATCTTGGTAGAGGTCCACTAGCCAATGCTACATGCTAAATATCTTAGCTCTAGTCCTTGTGGTTTCAGAGAAGAAGATTTTTAAAGTTTTTCCTACATAAGCCTATGTAAAACTAAGTGACCCCCAGTGCGGGGTCAATTTTGATCCGGGGCTCATAATTTGAACAATCTTGGTAGAGGTCCAATAGCCAATGCTACATGCTAAATATCTTAGCTCTAGGCCTTGTGGTTTCAGAGAAGAAGATTTTTAAAGTTTTTCCTATATATTCCTATGCAAAACTAAGTGACCCCCGGTGCGGGGTCAATTTTGACCCGGGGGTCATAATTTGAACAATCTTGGTAGAGGTCCACTAGACAATGCTACATGCTAAATATCTTAGCTCTAGGCCTTGTGGTTTCAGAGAAGAAGATTTTTAAAGTTTTTCCTATATATGCCTATATGCAAAAACTAAGTGCCCATCTGCGCGGGGTCAATTTTGACCCGGGGGTCATAATTTGAACAATCTTGGTAGAGGTCCACTAGACAATGCTACATGCCAAATATCTAAGCTCTAGGCCTTGTAGTTTCAGAGAAGAAGATTTTTAAAGTTTTTCCTATTTGTTGCCATAGCAACCAGAGTTCTGCATGGAATGGAATTCTTTGAACAATTTGATAGAGCTTCATGCAAGGAATATCCCTGCAAAGTCTCATCAACATTGGCCCAGTGGTTTCAGAGGAGATGTCGTTTGAAGGAAATGGTGGACGGACGGACGGATGACGTACGCCGGACGGAATGCGATCCTAATAGCTCACTCTGGCACTTTGTGCCAGGTGAGCTAAAAACAGTTCTAAGTATTTCAGTGTTATATTCAAGGGCAGATAATTCAAGATCAAGGCCTGTGATCTATGATTTTTATTTCATATTTCTTTTTCAGATTTCATTCTCAGTCAATATACCAAGTTTGAAATTCTACTATTAGGAAAAATTTTGCCCTATATGCATGTAGGACATGACAGCTTTTAATAAGGTTTTCCTATGGGTTGACCTGGTGACCTATTTTTGAGGCCAGGTGACCCAGAAGCAAACCTTACCTAGAAATAATCAGGACAAATATTCTGACAAATTTTCATGAAATTTGGTTATTAAATTTGGCTTTTGGTGTGCCAACAAAGCTTTTCATTGATTTAACAATATGACCAAGTTTTTTACCCCAGGTAGTCCGTATTCGAACTTGACCCTAAAATCATTTCGACAAACATTCAGGTAGGAAAGCCCACTAGAGTGCTTACAAAGTTTTCCTGCAATCTGACCTAGTGACCTAGTTTTTGACCTTATGTGACCTAGTTTCATACTTTACTTACATTTGATAAAGATAAACATTCTAATCAAGTTTCATGTAGATCAGGTAGAAAACGTGGCCTCTTACAGTGCTAACAAGGTTTATCTAGAAATATGACCTGGTGTCATAGTTTTTGACCTTCAGTGACTTTGTTTCACATCTGACCTACATTTTATATAGATAAACATTCTGATTAAGTTTCAGGTAGATCAGATAGAAAATGTGACCTCTAGAGTGCTTTCAAAGCTTTTCTATAATTTAACCTAGTGACCTAGTTTTTGACCATAGATGTCCAAGTATCGATATCAAGTCAGCTTTTATCAATGTGAATATTGTCGCAAAGTTTCTTTAAGATTGGGCTAAAAATGTGGTCTCTAGAGTGCTTAAAAGAAATCGTTGCCATACAATAGTTGATCACAACAGCTAAAACACGAGCTGTCCATAAGACAGCATGCTCGAATAGTCAAACAAGGGCCATAATTTGTACTAAATTTATACAGGAGTTATCTGACTTGACTTTGTGACTACCCTAAAGACATTAATGAAGTTTCAAGTCAATTTCATAAGTGGTTACTGAGATATGTGCATGAAAGTACCTTGCATGCGAAACTTTAACCAAAGCTGCAACGCCCACGCACAAGTGACTGTAATAGCTCTCAATATTCTCCGAATAGTCGAGTTAAAAAGTAAACTGTTCTCTCTGTCTCAGGGTGACACTGATTACTCACGTTGCAAGAGCCGGCGTGGCCATATCAGTCTGCACGCCCACTGCCATCGGAATTGCGCCACAGTTAATTCCACCTAACTCCTCAATCGCAGCAACACTGTAACTGAAGTCCAGACCCAGACCTCCATATTCTGCAGCATACAAAGATGTAACATGGAAATATGGTTTAAAACATTGAGTATGCTCGGAGGCAATCATGGTACTTTTTTCTTTATTTTCTTTCAGCCTACACAAGTCATTTTGCTTCTCACAAGAATAAGAAAACCTTCCAAATAAAGTCCACAGTACAAGATGTTTCTTCTCAGCTAAGAAAGTGTACTAGAAACAATTATCAAATAACATTCATCTCTCCTCTTCCTCCTTACTGTTTAATGTCTATAATCAAATAGATAGATTGATTGATTTTATTCTGTATAAAAAGTACATTTACATGGCACAATAAAATATCTAATGTAGTACATTGCATCATACATACATGTATATCTAAAGCTATATCATCACATCATATCAACTTAAGTATATAAACAATAATGTTAATATATGTGCTAACCTGTAGGTTTTGATATACCCAAGAATCCTGCACTTCCAAGTTTCTTGAAAACTTCATGGGCTGGGAACTGTTTCTCCTTTTCCCACTGATCAACATAAGGGTTGATGTCTTTCTCTATAATCTAAAATATAAGGGGAAAAGAAAAATTAGAAGAAGATGGAGAAAGTTTTAGGTTCAGTTTGTTGCTGTTGTTGTTGTAGAGTTTAACATCCATTCCAACCATAATTTTGGTCAATTAACATGAGGGCAGTTTACCTAACCATCGTTTCTTGGAACAGCTAGGTCTGGGAGACACTCAAAATCCCCGTGGTCCAAAAATGGCAGAGTAGTCATAATCCCCTTAATGGATTAAACATTTCAATTTCAATAGATTTTTTTTTTCAATCATTCGCTATAGTAAAGTTAAACTAGAGAAAAAATAAACATTCAATAATTTTTTCTATTCATATAATGCTTTTCCACTTGTAAAATTCATTGAGGGGATTATGACTACTATGCCATTTTTAGACCAAGGGGATTATGACCAAGGAGAATTTGAAGTACACTCACTAGGACATGTAGGACTAGATTCCTATTCTCTGCAAGAAGCTAGCTGCCAACAATCTCACATAAAGAGACATGGTCAGTAGCAGGGCTCGAACGGTAACCCTCAATGAGTCAATCTATGACTGGTTACAGTGATTGCAAGTAACTCTTACCGCTCTACTATAGAGGCAGGCTAAGGTTCAGTTTATTCATGTTCATATATACAGGTAGATAAGCTGGTAACTGTTAATAAATTTAGTCACTCTTGGGTGCTCTATCAGGAAACAAGTTTTTCTTTGTTTTGTTTTGTATGAATTTATTTTAGTTCGATTACAAAAAAAGCTCCATAGCATTTTCTCTAGAAGTAGTAGAACACTCGTTCCAGACGTCATCACACTAGAGAGAGAGAGGCTGCAAGTTTTTCATCACTGCTACACAAGTTTAAGAAGCCTTAGATAAATTTTACAACTCTTCCACTCCAAAATGAAGATATCATCTTACCTGAGAACATTAAGATTTATTCTAATATGCCTACGGTATATTTCTATAGTCAATTCGAGTGCATTAATATGATTAAAGCACTCGGAAAAGTAGGCGGAGTTTCAGACATGGAAGTAGCTCCTTCCGACTTTTCTAATTTACTCCCGCGCAAAAATAAAATATAGAAATGGAAATAATATCAGTATAAATACATCAGTCGCATGAAAAAGATTTGTTTAAGAACCTAAATATTATTTTTTGATTGCGTCAAGTAAGCCTTAGAATACCCTCATCTTGTTTTCCTTAAAAAAGGCCAAGAAATTCAGGATGAACAGTCATACAATGTTTTGATTCCGGGAGACAAAACTATGAATGGAAACGTTTACGTCATCACACTGACGTCATTACTCCACGTTAAAACGTTGTACAGTTCAAATTAACGGCATGCGCATTTAAAACAATTGGCTGCTTTGTTAGGTTCTGAATCTGACGTCTTCTGCATAATGTCAGTCAGGTATTTCTTTTTATATTTTATGTATTAGATGATTAAACTAAAATAAGTTTGTATAATATAGTTATGTTTGATATCTTGAATGGTTGCCCGAATAGGGGAGTGAATTCCAACAGCTACTACTTATGCTGTTTTACACATTAACAAAAAAATGAAAAAGGCCCCCCCAGTAGTTACGATAGTTTTTAAAAAATCGGCTTCTAAGAATCGAAATAATCTATGTCTTGGAGTGCTTTATCGAAATTGAAGCATTCTCCCCCCGGGTAATGTGCCTGCGTAATAATTCACTGGGCTTCGCCCTCGTGAATTATTCCGCCAGGCACATCGCCTCCGGGGAATGCTTCAATTTCGATAAAGCACTCCAAGACATAGATTATTTCTTAATTAAAAGTCTTATGGACACCACTGTAGGGATGTAATCGATTCAAACGATATCAATATATCAACGATCATCAAACACTTTCGATTTGATATCGATTGCTGTTTTGAAAAATCATATATCGAATAATGTTTTCTGTGTATCTACAGTTTCAAGTTAGAAAATTTCATCAAAACTGAACCGGAATATGAACAATCACTAACGGTCTATCGCAAGTTCCTGTCAAAAAGGGCATTGTCACAGAAAAGGGCAGAGTGCAAAAGAACTGGGGTAGGGTGCTGCACTCTTCTTTTTTGTGCTAGCTGGAACACTGACACAGTTCTCCACCCACATGTTACACAACTGTCTTGAAAGTCTGTAAACAGAAGAAAACGTTCTACATTCTAACCTTTTTTAAACTTGCTCTTAACTGGTTGTGCTCCTCCGTATAGATAATATGGCTCCCTTGTGATATACTGTCATCAGTTTTTGAGACTGAAACCTGTGATGATTTGAGTCTTGAAACCTGTAACGTCGCTTTAAACTGAATTTTTCTTAAACTAGATCGCATCACTTGAGCCGCCATGTTCACAATATAACTCGTTTGATTGGATGAATTTCTATTTCCGGTTTAACCAAGTAACAACAACAACAACAAGTGGCACTTTCAGAGCACAGTAATCAATTTCTCTGTAATTAATCAATGAATGTAATATCTGTGGAAGCAGTTCAGGTTGAATGCATGCGGCATGTTCCTTTCATCGTTTATTGATTCCAAACAAAGTGTCAATGGGTAGAATCTTCGGAAATCAGTTATCAATTGCAAGAGTAAAAACAATACTGACATTTCAGTCTCCCACTAGGCAGTGTATAAAACTTTTCTGTTTCAGATTTTACAGTTTAAGAGTAACTGTTGAAAAAATGGAAAAGACTTGGCCAAGGGTTGTATTGTTTGGTGATTCTTTAACACAGGTAAATGACATACTGTATCATAATGCAAAAGTTTGTACAGGTCTGTACTAGCCCAACAAATTGTGCGCCCGGGCTTTTTGTTATATACGACGGCCGTCCTTCGCTAGGACAGACAGATAAGTGGATAGATGTACTAAAAATTGACAGTTGTGTGGCTATTCTTGTACTTTTTATCTACATAAGCTCAAAAAATAGCCACATAAGACATACGGAATGAATGACACCTAAGAGAGTTTACTGTTACCAATTGTTGCCATAGCCACTTAACCCGCACTTTTTTTGCACATACAGATAGCGAAGATCATCACAGTCATGATCCTTGCCGCGATCTCGCCACTTCACTGAAGCGTACTTGGGGATAAATATCAGATCTTAAAATGGGTCAAACTGGTGAGGCAAATGAATGGGGCACAATATACTTAATACCCCATTCATTAGATCTGCATCTTTTTTCTAATGCTATTTTTACATGTAGCGACCAGTGCTACATGTATAGGCAGGGCTTTTTCTGGCTCTTTTGGGAAAAGGCCCCTGGCTCTAATTGGGAAAAAACGCGGCATTTTTTTTATCAAATTGGGATTTTATGTACGATTTAAAGGCCAAAAAGAAAATCTGTGTTTAGGGCCAGAAGATTGTAGGTAGGGTAGGGGCAAAGTTTTTTGTTTTTATAAAATGAGAACAATTCTATAGGTTGGAAAAAATATTCTGTGTTTAGGGCAACGGTCCCAAAAATGCTAGATAGTGAAGGAACAGATTTTAAAAAAAAAATCATTTTTTTTTTCAATTTTTTTTTTGGAATTTGGAAAAATGAAGGTTATTTTCGATTGGGAACAGGGCCGATATTGGGCCCTGGTGATAGGGAGAAAACACCCTGATAGGTATTATTTTATACTAAGGTTAAAGTTGCAAAAACTTTTTCTTCAACCAGTGTAAAATAAATAAGTTGAAACTAAATTAAAAACCTTAGGTTTTCATGACTATATTATGATTTAGTGTAAAATAAATAAGTTGAAACTAAATCAAAATCTTAGTTTTCATGACTTTATGAATTAACCGCCTCCATGGCCGAGTGGTTAGAGTCGCTGACTTGAGATCACTGTAACCTCTCATAGCTTGAGGGTCATGGGTTCCCGCCCTGCTACAGACCATGTCTCTTTATGTGAGAAAGTTGGCAGTTTCTTATAGAGGATCAGAATCAAGACGTACTGGTTTTACCCAGGAATGATTTTTAGGTAAACTGTATGCCTGTTAGAATGACCAAGGTTGGAATGGGCGTTAACAACAACACATGACTACAATGTCATGTATGATTTTTTTATATCCAGAACTTTGTATATCCATGCATGTTCAGTAGACACATTTCTATTTTTGCGTGCACATGTATTAGTAAATTAAGTATATTGCTACATGTACTCTTTATATTATGCAGTATGGGTATAGTAAGGATGGATGCTGGACTGCACTGGTTGCCGATCATTTACAACGGTAAGGCAACTCAAATACTGGTGAAGAAATAAGCTGGTGTAGGCCTGTTTTGCCCAATGTCACACATTGATACACAATGTGATGTTGTGTTTTTGTACAACAGTTCTACTATTTGATTTGTGGCTATAAAGTTGGGAGCACAGGAAAACAATCAGTTATAATTCCCTTAACCTTTTCAAAAGTAGTTACCCAGCCAGCAAGGTCAGTGCACATTGTCTGTCAAACAACTACAACATTTTTTTCATAATTACATGATTCTGTCAGTAGTTAAATATGTACATGAAAATATTTAGCCCTACTGCCATATATATTTCAAAAATTGTATAGTGGGAGCTGTCATCTGCAGATACATTCAAGTTTTAAAGTTCGAGATATGAAGTTGTTTTTGTAAAGCATGTTTTACACACAGGTTTGTTGATATCTTGTTTTATTTAATTTGCAGAAAATGTGATGTTATTAACCGTGGTTTCTCAGGATACAATACAAGATGGTGTAAGATTATTCTTCCTAAGCTAGTGACAAAGAAAGATGTAGAGGATATACAGATGATGACAATATTTCTTGGAGCCAATGATTCTGTAGACCGTACCTTGTGTCCAAAGCAACATGTACCTCTAGAAGAATTTAAGCAAAACTTAAAAGATATGATACAATATTTGCAGGTAGGTCCCACCAGATAACTGATAAAAGAAAATGAATGAGGTAATTTTACCCCATCTGTGACTGTCAGACTTAATTTTATACTAATTTATGTATATTTAATCTCAATTGCGAAACAAGTTCTTACATTTAACTTATATTAATCACTCTCGATACTCACTCCAAAAGGAATCAACCTCGAAGAAAAGAAATGTGGAATTATCTGTGTCTTGCCTAAGGATGCTACAACTACTTGGACATTAGTGGGGTTCAAACCTGGGACCCTCCGATCTCGAGGTGAACATGCTGCCACTGCAACAAGTGGCTCCACCAAGTCAGACTTAGATGGAGGCTGTGTTTACTGGCTGATTTATATCTGTCAAATTGATAATTTGAAGTTTTGAATTAAAACATTATGGTCAGTTAGGTTTCCATGGTAGAACAACTATCTTTGCCTTTGGCCTTATTATGTATAATGAGAAATGTTGAAAAAATCAAAGAGCTATTTTCCTTTTTCATATTTACTAAATAATCCTAATAATAATATGTCATGTTGTTATAACTCATGTACGTATGTGAGTCCTTGATGAAGGTTATTATAATGATAAAAATTAAATACAAGAACTGTTACGATCTAGGGTAACTCAGTCATAACAAAACATACAGAATCAAAGATGTTTGTGTTGCCATAGAAACAGGAATTTCAAACCTACCTCGTACTTAGAAAACCCATATGTCTGAGCTCTAATTCAGTTTTATGAATTTTAAACAGGTTAACTGTTTATTGAATTTAAAATTGCACCCAGTTTTAGTGTGTATCATTCTGTTTAACAGAGTTTGAGATTATGACAATCCATCTGTACAAATACTTTGTTCCGCAGGATATTGGTATAGCGAGACAGAAAATCATCATTATCTCCCCACCACCTTGTGATGAACAGAAGTGGGAGGCTGACTGTAAAGAAAAAGGTGAAAAAATAGTTTTGTTTTACTTCTAAGTTGATGTACGAGAACATATTTCTTTTTTTTAGTTCATGCACATGAAATATGCACATGTTTTAAGTGACCGGTCTCAGTTGTATAGAGATGAAAGCGGCTAATTTGTTGTCATTAGAACTAGTACTGATTGACCGTCATGGGTTCAAACCCCACTACTGACATGGGTGATAGTACAATGTCTTTCATAGAAACAATAGTTAGGTAAACTTTCAGTTTTTAAATAATTAGGCTGTTAAACACGGGTTGGACTGTAGTGCAATTAATCTGAAATACCCATTGCTTTCTGAAATTCCAGACCGCATATTTGGTAAATACAACAAACCAACTAAAAACTATGCAGTGGCTTGTGGAGAAGTTGCTAATGACATTGGTACTGCTTTTGTTGACCTCTACACTACAATGTCCAATCAAAAGGTATGTTTTGATTTTGTTTGTCAAAAATTCAACAAAGAAAATCCTTATGTGGAGCTGTCTTGGTGCAGTGGTAGCGCCTTCACTTCAGTACTGAAGGGTTCCAAGTTTGATTCCCACCAGTGCCAGATAGTGGTAGTGTCCCTGGGTAGAACACAGATAATTCCACATTGCCTCGCTCTCTCTTCAAGGTTGATTCCATATGGAGTGAGTCTTTAGAGCGATTAATATAAGTTGTAAGAACTTTTTTCGCAATCGGAAGTAAATGAATTAGTATAAATCAAATACGTTAAGTGAAATTGTGTTATTAGTTGATGGTAAGCAAAATTTTTACAATCAGTGTTCTACAGATGGGGATGAAATACTTTTGCGTGTTTATGATGGGAGACAATACATGTTGCTCAAATTAGAGGATAAATAGGATGGTTTTTAAATAAACTTTGTTGGGTTACATCCCTTAATGTTACATAAGTAAATGTTAGTATGGAAACTAATACATTTATGAACAAAGGGAAGTAACTTAGAATTTTATATTTTACCATCATGATAAACATTCATCATTATGAACTCACAGAACAATTGGTTTTGTTTAATCCATCAGTCTGTCTGTTTGTCCATTCATCCGAAAAAAATGTACAAGAATGTATGAAGTGTTGGTGAATCAAAGAATGTAACAGTTACAATTGTGTAGTGATATAATTTGGATATTTTAAGTCAGTTGATATGTGGGGGTTGTAGTATCATTTGAGGTTGGCTGAGTAGAGCTGGATTGCATGACAAGAAGCACTGAAAAGATACAATCCGCAATCAAGTATCTGTCACAGTATTCCTTTTATCATACAAATTTTTTAAATATTTCACTTTATATGATATTTTGTTTCCTTTGTCCATAGGCAGTAAGTTGTGCAATACAACATTGTATTTGTTAAATCTCCGAGTTGTTTATTGATCAATTTCAGCATTGGGAAGACATGTTGAACGATGGTTTACATTTTTCAACTCTTGGCTCAGAGTTTCTATTTGAACAATTAAAGCCATGTATAGACAAACTAACGTCAGATCTTCCACTTCAGATGCCTTACTGGGCGGATATAGACAACAACGATCCTCATGCATTACTCGACACTTACTGATGATATTTTTATTTTTATGCGTATGCAATTATCAGCACATACTGCCTTATATCAGTGCCTCACATGGGTAATTTATTGCTTTGTTGTGGATAGCTAGTCAGCCAAATTATACAAATATAATATTTGAAATACCCTAAAATCTCGATATAAAGCTGTGTCTGAATACAATTTTTTATAAGGATTTGATGGCTTTTTTAACAAACTGACTTATTTTCAAACCCAGTTTAGTTTTAACTACTTTTTCAGCGCAAGAAAATTAAAATGGCTGTGCAAATTGATACTGGCAGTGTTAAATAAAATGGATTATAATTTCTGTCGGAATTTTATGGATCTTAATTTGGGTGTGAAATTTGTCATTTTAATACAACATATCTATGGGACTATCACAGTAAAATTTTTTATCACTGTTTTATATTAAATAGTTTAAATAAAATTAAACATTTGCCTATTTTATAATAAACACTATTCTACATTATCACGGTTTCATCCCTGTTTTGCCTAGAGAAAATGCTACCTGGTTATTTTCCAGCCTGGCTTATTTTCAGGTCCATTTCCTCTGCAAGGAGTTGGTGGCTTATTTTCCACGTATGCTTATTTTCAAGACCAGCTTATTATCAAGATTTTAAGGTATACAAAGTAGGAAAAGAAATAAATGATATTTATATATGTGGGTATTGCCAATTAGGCTAGTGGTTCATGGGTCGGTCAGGACTACAAACTATCTAACTCGTTGACTTAGTACATGGGTATAATTCTGTAAATCATATGACTGGATATTAAGTCGATACAGAAAATTGGTGGACAGTGCATGGGTTATGTCACGTCTTGGAGGTTCTTGTTCATGGTTGCGATATGCTTTCATTTTGTGTTTGATTCAGTGACGTGTCATTTGGTATGAATTAAATAGTGACTTACACAAAAAATATATCCTGTTAACTGTATTATTAATCCATATGCATATTCAACAACTTGAATAAGCCACATCTGGTTTGAAATCTTTTCCTAGGGTGTTTAATATTAAATATAACGTTAATGTTGTGCAAAAGTATTATTTCACTAATGTAACTAACTGTAGCAACAAATGGGTTGCTCCTTTTTCAGTGCAAGCTAATACTACTCATCTGTCATATTTGCCATGTACATTTATACTTAAGTTTAAAGAAAGCTGTACATATACATAAGTATTAATTTTCTTAATGAAAAAAATCTGCTAAAATGATGTCATTCATATACAGTGTAAAGTCAGCATTTCTGAAAGTCATTCACTGATACAGTTGAAATCAAAATGTCTTGTAAAGGGTGGTTAAATTGGTTGGTATCTTTCTTAACTAAGCTAGATATCATTTTGAAATTATTTAGATACATTATTGTTCTTCAATATTAAAAATAAGTTTTTAGATGTTTTATCTCAAAAAAGTTGACTTTGTGCATGTAGATGGATTTTGATCGATTTAATGGTTCAAAGACAATTTAACTTTTCTAATAATTTGCATAACTTTCATTCATAATTCATAATTTTGTCTTTAAAAAATATTTTGATACTTTTTCACTAAGCTTTAGCCATTAAACAATGCTTCAGTATGCACATATTGTATGACTTAAACAAGTTTGTTGACATTTTAACCTCCTACCTTCTGTAAGGTCAGGTTTATCATTCATTAATCGCTTTTGATCCTTGATTCACCATCTTGCCTTTTTGTTTGGTACAGTTTACAACAGGTTTTGCTTTGAAGAGTTGTCATGTTGGACAGATTGATACATTGTCTATTTGTCCTGCTTTAATAAATTTACTGATGTTTTGCAACTAAATCTGGCACAAAAACTAATTTTGTATCTATTTCTGTATATGTTGTGCCTTATTAGTCCCAACACGATCAAGGTTTGTTGGGGGACTTTAGGTTTACTTGGTTCTGTCTTTCTGTCCGGACTTTAGTCTGTCCATCCTCATGTTATGTCTGAGCTGTAACTTTTATATGCATGGACCAATTTTCAAATAAGTTCACATAGATGTTGCCCATAACACAAGGGTGTTTTATATACCACACCAAGGGAGCTATCTTGAAGGTTAAGGACACACCTAGGGCATAAAACTTGTAATTTAGGGTTCAATACCAGTACTTCATATCTGGTCTGTAACTTTTGCATGCATGGACTGATTTTGAAATGTCTAGTGGACCTGTATGAAGTTTTGCGAATCTTGCCTATGGGATCAATATTGGCCCCGCCCTGAGGGTCACTTGCTTTGCATACACCTATAAAAGAAAAACCTTCTTCGCCAGGCTAAATGCTTATATAATGTAGCATTGTCAAGTGGACTTCTACCAAGTTTGTTCAAATCTTGCCACTGGGATCAATATTAGCCCAGCCTGGGGTAGCTTGTTTTACTAACACTTCTATATGGGTAGGAAAAGGTTAAAAATATTCTCTAGAGCTGTGATATTTGGTATGTAACATTGTCTAGTGGACCTCTACCAAGTTTGTTAAAATCATGCCCCTGTGGTAAAAATTGACCTGTGTGGTCCAGAGCATAAAGCATTGTCTGGTGGTCCTCTATGAAGTTTGTTCTCAGTATGCCCTTTGGGTAAAAATTGTCCATGCCCATGGTTAAGCCTATTATGTTCAATATCTCAAGAACCATTGGGTATAGGATCCTCAGACTTCATGGACACTGACACAGGTTAATCTTAGTGACCTCTATTGTCACTTAGGTCTCGAGGTCAAATGTCAATGTCAGATCTATTATGTTCAATAGCTGGAGAAAAATTAGGACTGTGTTCTTCCAGATGATGAGGTTTGTCTTTACCAATAGATTACCCCTATTGATTTTGAGGTCACAGGGTAAGAACCCAGGTCACTTGACCTACTTACCTACTTTCTTGTTTTTTAAGCTACTGCAATGAATAACTGTATGGGTAGTTTTGGATGCCAATTTCAACTTTGACCTACTGACCTACTTTCTGCTCTTGAAGCTACACATTTGGAAATTTGGACCATTTTTACACTGTTTTGCCTGTAGATTTCAACTGCAATATTGGCTGACCTTCACCTTGATCTAATTCCTTGTTTTTGAAGCTACATCAATGAAATTTGAACTATATGGGTAGTTTTGCATAAATTTTCAACTTTAGAGCAATATCACTCAGGAGAGCGATATAGGACCATCATGACCCTCTTGTTTTCTTTTTGTGTATTGTAAAGAGGTCTTCAAGCAAACTATTATTGGACTTAATATTTAATTTTCCCCTTGTTGATTATTTTTAAATATTCATATATTTTCAGGGTTATTTTTGTGTATTTTAATCTAAAAATAAAGATTTTATTGGAAATTAGAATCAGTGTTGTTTGTATTGCTTCTTCAAGGTGAATCTGTAGATTCTAGTGATGCACCTCTGACCTGCTTTGGCAAACTGTTAAAAAACTGTAACCAAAGACAACAAAATTTGACCCATAGTTTAGAGGATATCATGTTAACGTCAATAGATGCTCCCTGAAAGCATGTGTTTTCAAATGCATATCACACATATTCTGTCCTTGAAGATGAAAACTAAACAACTTTCAATTCATTTGCATGAAAACGTAGCAAGTTTCAGTTCGTTTGCATGAAATTGTAGCAGCTACATTGCAGACAAAGTAAAAAAATAATCTAGAGATATCACAATAGCTCAGCCTAAAAATGTCTGGACTCAAACTGCTCGTCAGTTTATAAGGTTATAACAGATACAGCATATTTTGTATGTGCATAATGAAGTGATTTGTAATAAGAACAGTCTGGTAGGGAATTTTCTAGGAGATATGGAAATCATATGCAGTTTTTGAACTGTGTAGACAACTGTCAGTTAATTTATCAGCTTCATATTAACGTCTCTATGTGTTGCCGGACTTGTTATTGTCAGATATTCTTTGCACTTGGTCCCTTGACCAAAATTCAGTATGCACTGAATTTTGGTCAAGAGAGATGATTAAAACACATCATATGCTATGAGAGGGCCATGGTGGCCCTACATTGCTCACCTGAGTATCTGTGCACTTACCGAAGAAAATCACTTGTTGCTAAAGGGAGTCCGTAGTTGCTAAGGAAGTCAATGGTTGCTAGGGATAGTCACTGGTTGCGAAAGAAGTCACTGGGCACTTAAAGTCACCAGCTGCCAGGGGCAGTTAGTGGATGCTTAGAAAATCACTGGTCACTAGGGGAAGTCGGTGATTAGCAAAGAAGTCAAGTGTTGCTATGCTAAGGATGGACTGGTTGCTAGGAGAACTCATTAAGTCGTTGCTAAGGAAGTCAATAATTGCTTAGGAAGTCACATGTTCTTGGGGGAAGTCACTGGTTGCTGTGGAAAACACTGATTGTTAAGGGACTAAAGTGTTGCTAAGAAAGTGAATGGTTACAAAGGAAGTCGTATGTTCCTATTGGAAGTCACTGGTTGCTACAGATGTCACTTGGTTGCTAGGAGAAGTGACTGGCGTTGGCTACTATTCGAAGTTGGAAGTTGGTAAGGAAATCATTGGTTGCTTAGGAAGTCACTGATTGCTAAGGAAGTCACTGGTTGCTACATACCAAACAGCTAAGCTCATTGCCTTGTGGTTTTGGATAATTTGAACAAACTTGGTAGATGACCACTAGACAATGCTACATACTAAAAATCTAAGCTTGCGATTTCGGAGAAGATGTTTTAAGTTTATCCTATTTTAGTCTAAATGAAAACCAGTGATCCCTGGATGTGATCAATTTAGACCAAGGGTTATGATTTTTAACAAACTTTAAAGAGGTGCTCTAGATAATGTTACACACCAAATATGTAAGGATTGATTCAAAAATAGAGTAAGCTTAAGAGTACTGGTTCTTGGTCACTGCACTTCCTCTCAGTTCCAACCAAGTCCCCTAAAATATTTTCCGAGTTATCCTCCTTCTAAAGTGTTTGACAGGCAGGCGGACAGACGGACGGACTAAACTGCATTTGTATGCTCATCCTTCGGGAGCAGAATAAAGAATACAATTATATCCACGGAGTTGGAAGTGATTTAAAATTCGGACAAAAGACCTGACTTGTTAGTTTTATATATGTTCAAAGCCAGTTGTGGAATGATGTAATACATCTTAATTAAGGGCATTAAAAATTCTAATAGCAAGTGTTGTCTTTAAGTTAAACTATACATGTACAACACGTATTTAAATTAAAATCATTTGTCATAATCAATATCCCGTATAATGACGTGGTTTATTGACGAAGGTGTCATAATCCAATCACGTACGTTGTACACGTGTGCCTTTTCTTATCAAAGTTAGTAATCAATCAGAGGTTATAAAGCGTGAATGATTATGAAATCATGAAAAATGAAACATTTCAAAACCTCGAGCAATCAAAATTATACTTGTCTGTTTCATTATTGGCATTTTTTTTTTTGCCAAAATCGTGAAAATATACACAAATACAGATGAACATTTATACAACGTAAAACGGTGAAAGTATATCTACCTTTGACTGAATAAAAACTGAGCTTGAAGAAGAACAAAAGGTGCGTATATTAACATAAATTAAAATCAAATAATATTATCAAGTCAGGTTTTAGAATACCTGGGTAGGTATACGCCCCCAGAAGTAATGAGAAATTATCCAACTAAGAAAGATTTATAAAAGATAAAAATAAATCAGAACGTAAGAATTTAAGACTTCACATTCATATATTCAAATTCAGAGTGTACACCATTTGCAGAGACACAATATTTTGCATTTTCATACTATTAGTAGGAGGTATCGAAGCATAATGCACGTAAGTATACAAGAGTAAAAGCATATTCACTATCCAAAAATGTAAGAAATTCACAATGTACATCGCAGAGCCACTAGAATAGTGGGTAACCTCAGACATTAATCATATCAAGATAGGCTAAAAATTCTAGGACTACCGTCCCTTGAATATCGGAGAGAAAGAGCAGACATGGTACAAGTATATAAAATCATGAATAATTTAGATAAAATTGACAAAAATAAGATATTCAAATTTTCAAACACTATCACAAGAGGTAATTCACAAAAACTGTACAAAAAGAGAGTAAGAACGAATCTGAAACAGGGTACCTTCAGTCACAGAGTGGTGGATCCCTGGAATAAGCTCCCAGAAAGTATAGTTAAGGCACCCACCCTAAATGCATTCAAGGCAAGACTTAACAAAAATTGGGGGGTCTCAAATAAATTTATGCCAAATTGTTACACACAAAGACATGGAAACCACCGGTTTAATGTGCTACAAATAGCACATACAGGCCTTGGACTATATGAACTATATAATAAAGATGATACATTTTAAATATGCTCAAAGTGATATAAATACGTGTTAAAACTTGTTTGCAATACACGATTTCTTCTATAACCGTGCTCGGCGATACCGGTGTACCGGCGTTTAAGTAGGTAACTCACACCGGCGCTTTCAAATTGAAAAGAAAGCGTTCACATGATTAAGATCAAACGTTGAAACATTTGATATCTTTTTTTTTCTTTCCCGAAATAAGAAGCAAGCGACAAAATGTCTCAGATAAGTCATCAAAGGTTGATCGAGATGGAGGCTGAAATGGACAGGTCTGATACATTAATTCGTCCCTTGTTTGTTGAAATAATAAATTGAAGACTTATGTGTGCTATAATTTTTAAGTGGGTGGGGTAACACACTGTTGTTAATTGTTGTATATGATCACGGAAGTATACTACATGTAGTGTATATTTCCGTGATATGATTTTAAGGTCAATCTTCCTTCGAGGTTGTTAGTGTTGTACAGCATTCATTAGCCATAAACTCTGTATACTTTTTGACGGTTATCTGGGTAACAGTGAACAGAGAGATTATAGGGAAAATATATAAAAAAAAAAAAAAAAAAACCCAATAAAAAAAAACCCAAAAAAATTTCCCAAAAAAAAAAAAAATCCCCCCCCCAAAAACACCAAAAATTTATTTTTTTCCCCCCCTAAACACCCCTAAAAAAAAAAATTTTTTTTATATCAAAAAAAAAAAAAAAAAATCAAAATAAAACAATTTAATTAACTGTTATATTTCAATAAACCACCAAAAAAATATATAACAAAGTAACCAAGTTCTGTTTCAACTTTTACCCACAGTTTAACTATCAGAGCTGCATTAGGACACTTCTTATCAGTTAAGACAGTTATAAAATCCTCATCGAATGTCACAGCTTACTAGTATTCTCGAGTCAGTGGTAAAGATACTCGTGAGAGGTGTGAGGCAGTATAACAAGATAGATAGATAGATAAGACCAAGTTTTCACCTTTTACTGAATGACGATGAACTTGACCTAATAATCTGGTTGGTTAGTTGGTCAGTATGACGTCACAGCGAAGCCGAGAATAATCATAGTTCACTTATCTTTTATACTTTCACTAGGTTTGAGCAAGAGATTCTGTCTGAGCCTTCAGCCAGTGACCTGCCACGTGTAGTCATTGGATCTAACACATACCACCAGGTGTCAGCACAGCTAAAAATGCTACGAGCACAATCAGGAATGTCTGATGAGGAAAGGCAGAGAAAACAACAAGAAGTAAGTGTATAATGTGGTTTGAACTATTAAGAGTAAGAATCGGAAAAGAAAACAATTTAAAGATGCATTTTAATTTGATAAACTACTAGAGTTTAAACGATGATCGAGTAGATTCGAAAATCGGTTGTTCACTGGCCAAGTCGCCGATGATCGAAAACCCATTTCGAAAATCGATTGTCGGTAGTTTCTTTTCTTAGGTTCTCTTTTTCTTGCTGTTGTTTAAACTGTCACTCTGACTACAAAAATGGCGTCTGCTATTTTGAGTGCTTGCAAGGAATAGAAAATATTGTTCAGTGTTGACTGTTATTTACTTGTTTTAGTATAAATTTTATCAAAAAAGTTGATTACAGTTGTGACAATAGATTGTGTACTCGATCATCGATTTCCATTTCTGTCCGATTTTGAAACCCTATAAACTACCATCATTCTACCGCCACCAAAAAGGGTTTGTTAGTAGCAGGCCATAGTGGCATTATAGGAGCCACTTCATGGCAGTTTTTCACACATACACTGTTGTGTACAAGTCATACCTAAGAAAAAGTCTGTCTATTAAGTATTTGAATTAAATGTGGTAGAAAACTAGTGGTAGAATTTTTGGTCTCTTAAGTTTCAGCTGGATTGCCAAACAAACAGAGTTATGGCACCTTGAAATTTTTTTATATGTTTTATAGGAAAATTTAGAGATACCTTTTACAAATCATCATCTAATAGGACTGGTGTTTATTGAAATTTAAAGAATTGGTACTATCCATTTTAAAATTGAGGCCCATAGTGGGGTGGGGCTGTTTTTCCTTTATGAATACAATCTGTAATTATAATAGAGATTGAAAAAAGAAATTCTTTGAAATCAAAAGTCAGAATTTTATTGGATTTGGTTATATTAATAATCTCATGGTCCCTAACGGTAACAAGAACTTCTTAACGAATAGTCATTCTTTTAGAAATGAAGCCCCAAAGTAGTGGGACTCTTCTTTTCTTATTATTAAAAATTAAAAAAGAATTCATTTGAATCTAATCTTAAGAATTTTATTTCATTTCATACAAATAATCAACTAGTAAGTATGTAGTGGTCAACATTTTTCAAATAAAGATGATTACTCTAAAAAGAGGCCTGAGTGGGATGGGCTGTTTTCTCTATATAATCTTCATCAAAATTATGTTAAGAATTTATTTAAGTCTTGTCAAATTAATCATCTTATGTCCCTTAACCAAAATTGCTTAAAGGAGATTCATCCTTAAGCAGGGAATTTTATATCCACTACAATACTAGTAATGCCTGTGCAGGGTGTGGGATTGTTTTACTTACACTCTGATTTCCATCTATAAAAAGTCATTTTCTTCCAATACATTCACTATAACTTCATTTAATTTCCACATTGTCTGAGATGTAATATTGATAACCCCATACCAAATTGCTAACCAAGATTTTATCACTTTAGACATGTGTAGTGTGTCCCTGTATTGCGGGGGGAACCTAGTTAAACAAAGTTGCCTTTATTAATCATTTTATGTTCAGGTAAACAGTGTTAAGAAAGATCACAATCCAGCTGGTTACAAATATACATGCTCACTTTTCAGACTGAGTTGGCGTGCTTTGACAGTGACACTTGCTCAAGGCCGTAATTTTGTCACACATAACAGTTGTTTAGTAACATATTTTATTTTCCATTTTCCGACTCTTTTTGAGCTTCTGAAAATCAAAGGAATGGATTAAATTGTTAGTTAATAGAAACAGTATCAGACTGTTCGTCCCAAATCAAATTTTTGCCTATCAGAGTTAAGACCTGTATCATCTACAGTTTTAAGCTACAAACAGTACTTAGTACTGTCATTGTGTCATGACTGTTCAGGATTTTGAATTTTATGTTGACAGGTAGCTAATCAGCTAAAGGCGTTACGAGCCAGTGCTGAATTTTCAAGCAGTAGAAGACTTGTCCATGATGATGAAGATGATGAAGATGATGATGATGACTTTGGGGAAGATGAAGGAGACAAGTACAGTATCGGTGAGTGTAAATCACTTCTTTTACTAACATATACAGTTACAGAGATGCAGGGTATCTCTCAGTCATAAAAAGAATACTTAAATACTTAAAAAGAACAGTCAATACTAAATTTTTGTACTGTTCACTGTTGTAAATATGCCCCATGTGGAACATTTATGTAATTTTGTACTTGAAGATACTGCCTATTCATGTCAAACACCTTCTTAGATTTTTTTGTTGCCCACCATTTTAGTTGATTAATTTGGCTCTTTCAAAAACTGTCATGCATACTACTACAGAACACTTTTTGTTAAATTTTGCTCTCAGATCGAGTTTGTCAGCTCTAAAAGACACCACATCTTTGAAACTACGTTTGGACCTACTTGTCAGAAATCTTGTGAAACAGAAAGTCCTGTGGAATACTTGGTGAAAGGAAAAAGCCATGAAGTTAATATTATAAAGCATTGTTCTATCTTTGACAACAGCCAGTTTGCTTACTTCTTTCATCAAAAGAGAATTTATTTTCTTATTTCAGTTGGCAGGAATGAGCCACCAGCCAAAAAGCCAGCAATTGACTCCAGTTTTCCAATATTGCAACCACCACCTCCTCCACCCCCTTCAATCTCTTCAACACCATCATTCATGCCTCCACAGCTGCGTCACAGACCCCCACCCCCACCGCCAAGTCGGCCACCAGCTGCGGGTCCTCCGAGAATGAGACCCCCGCCTCCTCATGTGAGACATCCATTTGGAGGGCCTATGGGTCCAGGCCCTGGACACATGCATGGTCCGCATGGACCTTATCCACCAGGGCCACCGATGGGCCCAGGGCCAATGTCTGGTCCTGGGCCTGGACCAATGAGAGGACTTCCACCTATGGGCATGAGACCAGGATTCAATATGCTTGGACCAAGACCGATGGGTGGTCCACCAGGACCAGGAATGTATGGGGTCAGTATGGGAGAATCTCACTCTGAGGCGGATCAAACTAAAGAGAAGAATGATGAGAAGGATGATGAAGGCCCCAAAGTGATTTACTCCTCAGCTCCAGTCATCACTGTGCAAAAGAAAGAAAGGAAGAAGAAGAAAAAGAAAAAAGGTGGAGAAAGAGAAGAGTCAGCAGGCCCTTCAAATGGTTAGTTTTCAGGTTTTTGTTTGTTAGGATTTAAAGTAGATTTAATGTTTTGACTATGCGTTTAAACAGGAATTGAGAATTTGAGATTGGGCTTAGGAAAATCAAAAGTTGACTGGTCTTAACTATTTTTAACTTTCTTGACAAAAAGTGCTGAAATTTTGTCCAAAAGTGTGTCACAAAATCATAAAACTAGCCAGTCTTAAAATGCTAGTTATGAGTGGGAATTGTAACCATTTTAGCCCGAGCTTCCATTGATTTGATACAAAGGCTTAAAAGTGTTGACAGACTCTCAAAACACGAAGCAGGCCTTAAGCATACACATTTTATGTAAACAAATCAATTTATTTGGCAATGTTTCAAGATCTGTGAGATTTAACTGATATAGTTTGTATTGACAGTGGCAGTGCCAGAGGTTCCGACCATGGAAGAGAGTAAACCTGTTGCCACGGTTACCTTGACATCAAAGATAATAACCCTTCCTGAACCTGAGGATGACTTTCACATGGCAGATATGGATGTTGATAATCCGTATTTGGTAAATAAAAAAGAGAAAAAAGACAAGAAGAAGAAGTTTGTACGTATGGCTGCTGGTACTGCCTGGGAGGATCCATCACTTGGAGAGTGGGATCAAGGTATATTTTGATTCTGTTAGCGATAGGATACTGGCTCTAGTATTGAAGTGTAACAAATGGCAGCCATGTTTTATTGTGCCCTGGAATATTTATTTTGGGGTGGAGGCAGGGGGTAAAAGATATCTTATGTAAAAGGGTATTTATAATGCTTACTCCCAAAGAGTTTCTTAATAGTTGAAGTCTCATTAGCACTTTCAATCTAAAATTATTTGTTGCTCATATATTACCAAGAAAGATATCTACCCTGCGAAATTGATGGTGATTTGTTTGCAAACGTTCATAACATTGATTTTTAGACTGAAAATACATGCTATAAAACATATTTCCCAGTTTTTTTCAGTTGATATTTTCTGTTATATATTTGATATGTTCATTTCTCTAACAAGCTGCTTACACTCACTGATTTATATAGGTATATATATTTTACATTTTTTCTTTAGCTCACCTGAGCACAAAGTGCTCAAAGGTAAGCTATTGTGATCACCTGATGTCAGTCGTTACATCATATGGAGTAAAAAAAAACTTAGTCACCATCTAAAATCATAGAAAAACCTTGTCAACATTCTAGAATGCACATTTTGGATCCAATCTACTTGAAAGTTAGTAAAACTGTTTGTTTTGACAAGTTCTAGGTCAGGTTTGAAACTGGGTCTCTTAGGATCAAAAACTAGGACACCAGGTCTAATAGTAAAAATAACCCTGTAAACTGTCTAGAGTGACAGCCATCTTGAAAATTGCTTAGTTTTGATGAATTCTAGGTCAAGATTGAAACTGGGTTGCATAGGGTGATAAATACAGTCACCAGATACTTGACCTCTTGTTTGACTTTATGCCCTTGAAGTTAGACAGAACCATCCATCCATCTGTCTGTCATTGTGTGCGTCTGTCTTTCCATTTGCTGATCATTTCATGTTGTGCATTTTGTTATACTTTTCAGATGATTTTCGACTGTTCTGTGGAGATCTTGGTAATGAAGTTACAGATGAAGTGTTAGCCAGGGCCTTTAGTAAATTTTCCTCATTTACAAAGGCAAAGGTTGTAAGGGATAAAAGATCGAATAAAACGAAAGGCTATGGCTTCGTCAGCTTTAAAGACCCCACTGATTATGTCCGTGCAATGAGAGAAATGAATGGTAAGATGCTTGACCGCCTACATGAATAAGTGGTTTGAATCCCTAACTTGAAATTACTTTAAATTCTCATTGATTGGGAGTCATGAGTTTGAGCCCTGCTACAGAACATGTTAGTTGTCCGTTTCTTGCAGAGGATAGAGATCTGGTACTGGTTCTTCCCAGGAACGATGGTTAGGTAAACTTCCGGCCTGTGAAAATGACATACAGTTAAAACAAGCATTTAACTCCGATCTGCCACAGGGTACCAGATCATGGTGGTTTGTCAGATCTGCCACAGGGTACCAGATCATGATGGTTTGTCAGATCTGCCACAGGGTACCAGATCATGGTGGTTTGTCAGATCTGCCACAGGGTACCAGATCGTATTGGGTTGTCGGATCTGCCACAAAGTACCAGATCATGGTGGGTTGTCACATCTGCCACAAGTACCTCGTAGTGGGTTATCGGATCTGCCACAGGGTACCAGATCATGGTGCGTTGTTAGATATGCCACAGTGTACCAGATAGTGGTGGGTTGTTGGATCAGCCACAGGGTACCTATTTTTTGTAGAGATTAATATCACCAAGTACTTCCTCATTTCCTTGTCATTGCTGTTTCATCAAAATGTGGAATTTAACATGGATTAATTTTTGTACATGTAGTATTTTTTCTATTTTTACAGGTAAATATGTTGGAAACAGACCAATAAAGCTAAGAAAAAGTTCCTGGAAAGACAGAAATATAGACATTGTAAAGAAAAAAGAAAAGGAGAAGAAACGTCTTGGCTTGAGGTGATGAAATAGTGTAAAAACCTGGAGGCACCCTTCTTGTATTTACGCAAGTACTGCCTAGGAAAGAAATTGGGTCAGCATGTATGTGAATGGTTTGTGGACTGTTCAAGAATGGAAATCTTCTGCAGACTTAACAAGTAAATCCTGGAATTAAACTTGCAAAGTTTGAACAAGAATATGTTGAAGATTACAAGGGTGGAACAGGATTAGATTATCAAATTGTGAATGTGACATATATTCTTGTATGAATTGAAAGCTCTGGATGAGCTATTAGTAGGGTAGTCCTACTTCTATCGTCATTTTCACTTAAAGCTCTTCTTCTCAGAAACTACTTGTCGGATTTTTTACTTAAATCTGCTGTATAGCAACCTTGCATTGAACCCTTATTAAAAAAGGGGAATTGTTTTGGTCCAGTGTGCATAGGGGCCACTGTTACTGAAAATAAAAAAATCATTCTTTAAACTGCTTTTTATGAACCAATGGATGGAATACCACCACTTGCTCTGTAGCATACTTGCATTATCCAGTCAAAAAAACAGAAAATGGTCACAGTCCACAGCACACACTGTGACTAAAATTAGAAACCTTTAAATGGCATCTAATTATGAAACAATCGTTGCAATGTCCCCAAACTTGCTCTGTAACATCCTTGCATTGCCCGCTTTCAAAAAACATGAAATTGTGGGCACAGGGGCCACTGTTACTTAAAACAGAAAAACCTTTAATTGGCTTCATTATAGTACTTCACAATACTATAGAGTACATGGTAACAGCACTATGTCTTGGTGACATTAATTTCAGCTGCTGACCACATGAAATACAACTTGCTCAGATGAGCAACTTAGGCCAACTTGGCCCTCTTATTCAAGAATCTGATGAAATATGTTAAGATGACAGTTACCTGGATAAAATAAAGCTTGATTGATTATTTTGTTGTTCAGTGAGGAATCTGTGTAACTGTAAACTTTCATTGTTTTTATAGTGGAGTAAATTCTAACAGCAGTAAAAACCTGAACACTCCCGGTCTTTTTTTCTTTGATTTTCAGTTTTGAAAAGACTTGTATGCATGTTATGCCAGGCCATATTTCACGAGAACATTTTGGCATTAGTCTGCATTCAGACACAATGTCAACTCCATGACTTGGCAACACTTTCAGGAACAAACTCGCATGGCTCACATGCAGCAGGTGAACCCTGATTTTGGGATTGAGGCTTAGGTCAAACTCACTGCCCTATAGTGCAAAAGATATGGCCACTCTCAATGACGCTATTTCTTTTGTATTCATAGGAAATCATTGCGACAAACTTTCTGACCAATTTTCATGATTGGTTAATAAATGTGGCATCTAGAGTGTGATAACTTCGTCCAGTAGAGCTTATGCCAATGTGATTTGTCCATTGTCCATTCGTAAACTTTTCCTGTGTAACATTCTACAGGTCACAATTTTCATCTGATTTTCATGAAACTTGCTCAGAAGGTTGCATGCAACCAGTAGATTCAGATTGTTTATAGGGTTAGTAGGTCAAAGGTCAAGTTCACTGTGACCTCTAATAGTATTTCCTTTATAATAACTTTAATCAAACTTGTTGAGAAGGTTGCCGTCAACCCTTAGATGAACCCTTGTTTTTTGGGTCAGTAGGTCAAAGTGACCCAAGCTTTGAAAATCTTCAAACTTCAAAGGATGATTGGTCTTACTGAGTGATCGATCCAAACCTATGAGGTCAGTGGGCTAAAGTCAAAGTGTCCTGTTAGCTTTTCATTGACAACACTCTACAGTACCTGTAATTTTTAGTTGACTTCATGAATCTTGATCAAGTAGGTTGCATGAAATCTGTTGATGATCCAAATTGTTATTGGGGTCAGTGGGTCAAAGCCACAGTGACCTGAACTTTGAAAATCATTTCTGCTCAACATTTTGAGATCTAGTTATCAACAACAGCTTTGAAACTTCATACGATGATTGGTCTTATTAAATTGACGATCCTTACTGATTTAGGGTCAGTAGGTCAAGGTCACAGTAACCTCTGTTTGCTTTCCATTGATGTTTGCAAACTTAATCAGAACAGTCCAGTAGAGCAATACTGGCCATTTAACCTAGTTTAGAGGACAGGAAATATTGCTATATAACACTGTGACCTTGACTTTTGGATTAGGTGGCTGGGTTGTGTGCATGACAAACTCACTACTTGGGTACAATGCTGTTAAGTAATTGAAATTATTGAAATTGGTCTATGTACTAAAAAGAGTGGACAGGAACTATGGCAGTACAACTTTAACATAAGTTCAAGCCCTTAAGTTTTACCCTCGATAATTTTACGACCTTAGTAACCTATTTTAAATTACGCAATTATCTAGACAATTCACCAGCTGGCCATCTTAGAAATGACAATGTATATGGCCCGGGTTTGCATATGCTATTCGATTACGTTAAGTTAGATTGCAGTAGTCACCAGCTGGCCTTATCAGAACAGACCTTTGTCGGGATTTGAATGTAGAGTGGCCAATTTTTCAACATCAATGACCATTATTAACTAGCTGGCGGCTAGTTCACGATCTGGCCATATGAGAATGGACCCATATTGGGGATGATTGTATCAGAGTGGCCAGTTTTTATGCATCTTTTTTAAAATTTGTTGGTGTCATTAGACAGGTATATTACCTTCATCCTATGTCCATTAGAAGAAACATGGGACTGTATGACATAATAAATTTAACAATAAACAAAGTCAATATTGTACATGAATTTATTCATTCATATACTTGAAATAAAACCCTAACAGAGTGAAATGATGTATATATAATTTTTTATCACACACCCTGCCTCAAAATACTCTGTTCAAATAACAACACTACTAAAACTCACTTTTATCTATTTCACTTTTTTGTTTTGTTCCTTTCATGTACCGGTATGCTTTCAATGGTACACATAGTTTATATCAAAAACAGAACGTTGGTACAAAATTTATAATAAATAACTGGTCTAATGTTTAGACAGTTTTAATCATATTGGAAACTGATGTAGGTGAAGATTGAGCCATCCACTCTGATGGGATAACCGATGTAAGATCTCTTTCCGATACATTCTCCAGCAAAAAACCACATGGCTACTTCAAAGGCAACAAGGCTGTTCAATGTAGCTTGCTGAAAATAAATCAAAAACATACAAGACAGTGTTCAATAGTATTGTAGTACTGTATAGTATTGCAGTGTTCCACACACATTCTACAGTTGCACAACTCTTGTTAATAAGAAAGGATCCCCTAAAGATTTGTTAAATTCCAGCTCAAAGTTCGTTCCTGAGAAACAGCACACACCAGAATGTTGGAAGGACAGATGACCACACAGATGGAGACTGTCTGACCATTACTATATCCCCCTGGTAAAAAGTAAAATCAGTAGGACTCAAACCCGTGATGTTCAATCAGTTTGAGGTTTTAGTGTGGCTAACCACTCAAGTTACTAGCACAAGTCCCAAAATTCTTAACAAACATCAAATCTCATCAACAAACTACAGGTAGAAACAACTCACATATACTGTAAAATCTTTCCATGCTCCACTCTGGGCCTTTGATATGATGGCCTTGGCTTCGTGACCTGCAGCTTTTGGAAAGTCTGCTAAACTTGGAGGTCTCAGCTCTACGACAGCATATTTCTTAACGATTGGCCACTTCTTTTCCATATAGACTTTAGGCCCTGTAAAAGTAATTTGTTTGATAAAATCTTACGTCTATGATTCAATCTATATCAAAATATTGCATATGGTATACATGTTCATCACACAGCTTGAGCATTGATCTTTCAGACACAACAGATGCACACCATTCTCCACTTCACTGGGACGTCATACTGAGTCAACTAATCAGATTATTAGATCGCATTCATTTCTTCATTTGGTAAAAGTTGAAAGTTATATTGCCTTATCATAGACTCGAATGCAATTTTATATCTATTTCAGATGAAACAAAAAGCTTTTAACAACACAGAATTATGATAAATTTAATTCTATGATAAGTTACATGACTAGGCAGTCGCCTTCTTTAATTTTTTCTAGGATTTTGTACATTATAGGAATAACTGTTTTGTAATTTTGATATTTGCCACTGTATATACGGTTTTTATTGATTACTTAAATATTTTTACAGTTACCAGCGTTAGCCATATCAAAAATTCTAAGTCCAAAAGGGGGAATAGATTATGTCACAATGTTTCATAGAGTTGACCTCTATTGTGTAGAGATTGGGGACATGATGGTGAACCCAAGGGTATGCAATAGTTGCCAGTCTTATGTCAATGCACTTTGAAAATATTTGTGGTGCAGTAGACAACTTTATTACATAAATCCTAAGTTGGAAAAGGGGCATAATTCTGTTAAATTTAACGATAGACAGAGTTACCTCCTCTTATTTAGTGATTGGGGACATGATGGTGAACAAGTATGCAAAGTTTCAAGACCATATGTCAATGCACTCTGAAAATATTTGAGGTGGTTACTCAAACTTTAACATAAATTCTAAGTTCAAAAAGGGGCATAATTCTGTCAAAACTGCTTTGATATAGTTACCTCCTCTTGTTTAAGATTGGGGACATGATGGTGAACAAGTATGCAAAGTTTCATGGCCATATGTCAATGCACTTTGAAAATATTTGAGTTGGTACAAAACTTACAATAACATAAATGATCTAAGTTGAACAAGAGGGCCAAGATGGCCCTATATAGCTAACCTTGGTACAAGTCCACTTGCCTAGGATAACCGTGGAAGATCACTTTCAGATACATGTTAATATACCAAATAGGTTCTTCAAAGGCTATAACGCAAGTCTTTGTAATAAACAAGTAACCCTACAGGGCATGGTCAATTTTGACCCCAGGGGCATATATTTGTGTCACACAAACTTTGAAGAGGTCTACTATGCAATGCTTCTTGCCAAATATCTAAGACTGTCTAGGCCTTGTAGTTTTAAGTACAAATAGTATTTTTAAGCTTTTGTCCTATATAAACCTATGTTAAACTGAAGTGACCCTATAGACGATGGTCAATTTTGACCTGGGGGGTAATAATTCCTGAACAATCTTGGTAGAGGTCCATCTGCCAATGCTACATGCCAAATATCTAAGCTCTAGGCCTAGTGGTTTCAGAGAAGAAGATTCCATTTGAAGTTCTTTCCTGAGAAATATGCACAAACCAAATGTAAGGACTGGCCCCAGTGAGGGGTCTGAATTTTTGATCCCGGGGTATAATTGAACAATCTTAGTGGAGGTCTCACTAGCCATATGCTAAATGCTAAATATTTTAAAGCTCCAGGCCTTGTGGTTTCAGAGTATAGCAAGATTCCTAAAGTTTTTCCTATACAAGCCTATGCAAAACTAATCAACAAACTACAGGTAGAGTCAATTTTGACCCAGGGTAAAATTTGCAACACTCTTTGGTATGATGTCCATTAGACAATGCTACATGCCAAATATCTTTATCTCTAGGCCTTGGTGGTTTCAGCTCTACGAAGCAAATTTTTAAACAATTTCCCATTTTTTGCCATAGCAACTAGAGTTCTGCATGGAATGGAATTTCTTTGAACAATTTTGGTAGGCTTCATGCAAGGAACATTCCTGCATAGTTTTATCAACACTGGCCTAGAGGTCTTCAGAGCTTGAGCATTGATCATTTCAGAATCAAAATGTTGACACCATTTCCGTTGACAATCATCCTGGGTCAAAATAGCTCACCTTGGCATAGCCAGGTGAGCTTAAAAAAGGGATAATTCTGTCACAATTCTTGATAGACTTACCTCCATTTGTGTAGCGATTTGGGGACATGATGGTGAACAAGATGCAAAGTTTCAAGGCCATATGTCAATGCTTTTGAAAATTGATTTCAGGTGGTAAGTTAATTTTAACAGTCAACTTCTTAAGGTCTAAAAAGGGGCATAATTCTGTCAAAATGCTTGTTAGAGTTACCATCCTGTGTACAGAGCTTGGGGTCATGATGGTGAACAAGTGTGCAAACTTTCAAAGCAATATCTAAATGGACTTTGAAAATTATCTGGATGTGCAGAGCTGAAAACTGAACTTTGGTTTGACGCTAGCGGTCACGCCAATACTTTAGGATAGCTCCCCTTTTCATAGAAAATACGTGCTAAAAACAACTTCTTAGTGTTTTAAGAAACTACCATATTAAAAACAAATTCCTGGAAATTCAAATAATGTCAGAATAAATAGATTCATTTGATTGGACAATATCATCTATAGTCCACAAGCGGTTGTCTGACAGTGAAAATTTAATCTATAGCAAACAGTGCAGATCATGATAAGACTAGACATCTCAAAAGCCGGTGATGAAACACCAACTTGGCATTAATTTAAACAATGACAGCTTTTGAGCTGCAAATAAAGACTATTTAATGCCAATTATGAGTAATAAATGTTGAGAAGCAATGTTGTGTTTGATACAGGAGGAATGTCTATGTTAAAAGCCAGTAAAAATGATTGCTTATGTGACTACATCATTGAATACGTCAACCAGAAGTGACAGACAAGCAAGGTTGAGCAAGGTTTTTAAATAAATTACAAGTGATTCAGAGACATGGGCCACTGTCAGTTTAATCTGGCTAAAAAACTTCAGTGTACCCGGTTAATATGCTTGACAGGATAGGTACACTAAAGCTTACTCTAAAGGAAAATCGTACGAACAATCGTGTATTTCAGTATTTCATAAGAAATGGGTGAAAACAATAACTTAATTGCTCAATTAATCTTTTTATTTGCCACATTTAAATGTCAACGTACAATGAAAGTTTTGAGCAGGTCAGAATTTACACCGTCATCTTGCCAAATTGACAGCTGTCACATGATCACTCCCGAAGATTTCTGCGGCAAATCGTCGACTGATATATATATTTGGAATGTCAGTTTTAAATGTAAAGCAATTGTGTAGATTTGCGGAAAAGTCAACAGGTCAATGCACTGTCTATCTTGCCAGAACTAAGTTTGATCTAGACTAGCTGTCTCTTCTAGCAAAACCTCTAAGAGTACGTCTAGATATAATACTTTATAAAGGGATGGTATTGCTTTAATATATGCATGATATATGTATTGTAAACTTAAATATTTTACCACTTATTGTGAATAATCTCGATCTGTTACATATACGACAATTTGACAGGCGCCATCCTGCTTATAATTTAATATGTTGACCTAATGGGAACCATCATTGTACATGTTGTATATTCTTGCATATATTCAAGTGTATATGTTTACAAAGAAGGTTCTAATTAAACAGCATAGTAAGATAAAGAAAAGAAGAATATGGTGTAGAATTTTTAGCTTCGTTCCGACTCCGTAAACCAAAAAAAAAATTAAGATTAATTTTTAAATTTAACAGCTGCACTTTCCATCTTTCCTTTTTGTCTCGATTTGAGTGCCTTGCTACGATTGGCTTAAATGTAGCACTTCAGGTTACAAAGTTAAATACAAATACAACAAATTTTACTTAACTTGTAGTCATGCTTTGCACAACATTTGATCATAATTACGTCCAACTGCAATGGAGCTCAATAATAAGGTCAAACTAGCAAACAGAAATCTCCGATCATGAATCATTTAACTATATATCAAAAAAATGTTGCTGACCCTATATAAAGTCTGCATTAGTCAGACAGCTCATTTTTAGTTCACTATTACAGGTCCAATATTTACAATACATTATCAGGGCAATTAAAATGTCCAACATACATATACCTTGTATAAAGGTCCTAAATAACAAGCCTATTCACTTAAGGGTTTTGCTAGGGATACGGAACTTTAGAATATAGAAGGCTCGGGTCAGATTTAGATACAAACATACAAAATTTTAGCCACTGCCAATAGGGAAAAGTCTAAAATGCTTTCACCGTCTATCTTTGTCCCAACAACTAAGTTTGACTCCCTTAGACTATTGCAAAATTCTCCATGACATCCGAACTTAGTCGACATACCTTCAGCCATATAATAAGAGGGTTGGCAACAAGTTACCAGCGGTATATAATTGTTGCCATAACCCTCTTAAACTTCTTTAAACTCGTCTCAACAAATAATGGGTTTGAGGGACCAACCCAATCCCACCTAAATGCTATTAGACTGAAGTGACCTTGGGTAATAGCTATCAAGAACTTGGGAATCTTAAATAATACTACAACTCAAATATAAAAAAGAATCATGAATAGTCTTCTTAATCAGCATAGATACCAATCATAAATGCGTACTGGCATGATGCAATTTGATTAGCTTCCTTAAAACTGACTCGTATCGACATTATATTCATAGGCATTAGTGGCCATCTTGCCTATTCATGTCGAACTTGGCCATTATTGCCACTATTTGATTGAAACGAGCACTTCAGGTTACAAACGTTATAAAATCGTTTATACGAAAATCCACTCTATCGGGCATACCTTACTCTCATCCACAAATTCAAGCTAACATATTTGCTCTTGTTGACGGACTTTTATAAAATTTGCTTCAAATCAATCAAATTACATGAGTAGGTCAGTGGTACAGTGGCTCTTCTTCTCTGGTGATGGCTAACAGTCAATAGTGAAATAGTATGGCCATGCGTGAATTAATTAAGGGTTTAATCAATGTTTCCATCCGTAGATACTATATACTTGCTTTTATCCTGTTTTTAACACTACAAATATTCTCCTTTCTACACAACAGATTATATATACACATATTTAGCAGGCATTTTAAGGTGCTAGGTAATGCACATTTTTTATCACTAACTGTCTTAAAGTGCCAGGTGGACTGATCAGTAGCTTGGAAAACCTGACAATCTTTACTTTTTCAAGTTCTCTCATAAAGTTATTCTCTCTGAGAGCAGTTTGATGCATGTGTCATGGCTATCGGACGACACGGTGAATAAAATAAATAATAATCAATAAAAAGTCATAAAGAAAAGATGAAAATCACGAGTCATTGTATAAATTATTTGTTTTGTAGCATCAGCTCACAGCAATTTGCAGAGGAATTAGATCATAACTTGGGAGAATGTCACCGTAAAGAATATATTATTAAGAAAGAAGAAAATATGCAGGCGGTCGGATAGCTCTGTCGGGAGAGCTTTCGATAATTTGCAATGACAGTAATTGAGTACCAGTTTGCTGTTTAACTAGCGAAACCAGAATAAAATGAAAAAATACATCATGAAGTTAGTGAAATAATCTAGTGTAGTGCAAATGAGTACAATGTATTGGTTTTAACAATAATTTTGTCTACATTGTGAGTATTTGTGTCTTCTTATTGTCAGCCTTTGCAAATGCATTCACGTCATTAGTTTTAACAATATTTTATTAACTCAATGCATTTACATCCTATCATAGAAAATAACACAATCAATGCATACAAGATCAACAGCTTTTTACCAGTAATAACCTTGTAATTCTCAGGAATCTTAACAGTCTGACTTGTGTCTCATGGGTCGGCCGGGACTTTAAACTGTCTAATGATGACGATAACAACATTTTTACGGACTCTCTCCTGGTATTTATATCTTGTGGAATAAGATAAAACAAAAGATAAATATTTCTTTTTGAACTAGGAGGAAATAACGACCACCCGTCCTTTTACAGGCATCACCATGCAATGGACTCCCACCAATGGAAACATGGACATTTTGTTAACGTCGCCTGTTTAAAGCGCACAAATTTTAACCTGTCAGCTTATGCAGGCTTCAAACAGCTTTACCGAAATATTTAGTTAAGTTTGTGGTTTAAGGGCAACATTGAGTCTGAATAAAACTATAGTCATATTTATAAGTATACTAGAAATCCAACTGAATTTTATTTGGTTTTATTTATATTATTTATTGACATGCGTAGCCCCTTAAGGCAATTTACACATCAAAGAGACACGAGGAAATCCTTTCGAAAAGGTGCGTTTCATTGACGCAAATGTCTTTATTGATTGTGTGTGTACAGTCACTACATCGATGAAATCAGTTGATATTACAAATTAAACAGGAATACCTTAATGACAATCATATAGTTTATAGGCTTATAGTACTTCAAGCTTTCGGATCATTAGTTTTGTTATGGAATCGTTACGTGCATATCACGTGTACATACTTGCCTTTCAACTTCTTCTGTTGTTTTTAAACTGCAGTGATGCCAGGCATCTAACATTCAGAAAATCTGATGCAGCAACAAGAATTTCGCAACCTTTAAGCGAAAGTGGTGTCAGTTTTCTAGGAAAACCTACGAGAAACTCTGCTGTAATACCACAAATAGAAGAAAAACTCGAGCGCACCCGTCAATCATCGGTAAAAGCTCAGATTGTTAAACCCAGTACGGTTAATGAAGATGTTCGAAGTCATTCTGACGCCAGACCAACTCCGGAAGAGACGTCTCACGCACACAGTCAGTCGGTTTTAGATTCAAACGAGCATCATGCAGAAGAAAAGAGGCCATCATTATCTTCTGATGGAGATGTAATGATTGACAAAAATAGTCCTTTAATGGACAAAATCATTGCCCAAGACAAGAATGCTGAAAACAGAATAATTTCGAATGAGGGGATTACCCAAACATCAGGTTTGACGAAGACACAAGAACCGCATCATGCTGCACATACGACTGAATTTAAGGTTAGAAGAGATAACTCTGAGGTGGTTGGTGATTCGACTGAAAACGGCATTGGGAGAAGTTCTGAAGTACCAGTAACGACCTATTCTGATAAGCTGTCTAGCATAGTAGGTGATGACAAAAGTGAACAAAACAATGATGCCACACATAATGATGAACAAGATACTAGTGCTAGCGCTCATGAATCCAGCCCTTTACAAATTAAAGAGAGCCAAGCACCTCAAGAGGAAGTTCTAGATAGTCTACATCACGATATTCAGACGAATGATGATTCACATGCACAGATTATGAAAAATCCTCAAGACACACTACAAACTCGACAAAATCAAGTACTTAACAAAAATAATTTGATTGAAGACTTTGAGAACGATCATGGAAGTAGTTCTCCAAGTTCAACAGAGCCCAAAATACACGATGTTAATGGTATTGATGTTGCTAGTGAAAAAGACAATATAGATTTGGTCGGTAACCATAGAAGCGCTGTAATTGACAGCGATAATCAAAGTAACACTCTTAGACCAAGAATTACAGTATTTATTGAAGAAAAAAATAGAAAAAATGGGCATACTCAGAGAGTTTTGGCAAGTGATGGAGATGGGTTAGTTAAGAGCCACTTAGTACACGCAGACGAGGTAGTACCGTCAAACACTGCTAAAAGTACGGTGGGAAATGAAAAAAAAGTTGACCCTAGTTTAATCAAATCACCGAAACAGACTTCCACGGAGAGAGACTGGAGAACAATCGATACTCATAATTCAAGGACCGAACCACCTGTTGCTATTCTTGAGACGGCACATGACACAGTTTCACCACATAAACAGGAGATAGAAACAGCCGAAATTAATACAGAATCCTTGAATGACGTGGGGACAAATGGTATGTATTATATATTATATGAAACTATAAGCCTCAGCCTGCAGTAGGTCATTAAAAATCAAACTTTCAAGTCGGGCCTTGATACTTTTCTCAAAATGTTCTAACCAGATCAGATTATTTTATGCTCCCCTAATTGAAAGTTTTTAGTCGCAGATCTGTCGGTCCGTCCTTCCGTTCGGCACCACACGCTTGTCCGGGTAGAATAACTAAAAAGTATTGAAGGGATTAAAATGATATTTCACGCATTGATAGAGGTGTAGTGACAACGAACCATAACCCTAATTTTGATTAGATCGTGTAAATATTTTACACTGCGACAACTTTAACCATATATACTCAGTTCCAAAAGAAAGTGTGCACTTTTTTTCTGTGATTTTTCATCGACTACTTTTCTGAAAGCCTATATATTTGGTACCAAAATTGAGATCTGTTTACGTACAATATGGCGAACATTTTAGATTTTGCAATCGATCGATGACAAATACACATGAGATATAGTGTGCGAAAATTGAAGCCGATACGTCTGCTAAATATTGAAATATTTAAAAATTAAGACGTGCACACTTTCTTTTAGAACTGAGTATTAACATGTGAAAAAATATGCTTGTAGGGAACAAAGCTCGAAAAGAGTGCAACATATTTACTTGATATTTAGTGCAATTAAAGAGGCTATTGAAAGGAAGTACAATGTTGAGGAATCATAACTTTATCAGGGCCTATGATTGATTTACGTCCCTTTATTACTAAACATTGCTTGTCTACAATATTTTCACACTAATTAATTGGAACTTGTTAGAACTGTTCATTCGGAAATACATGTTTTGGAGAGCATTAATTTTTGTTACTAACACTCTTGTTTCATTCAAGGAATATTCAGTTATAAGTGTATGTAATTCAAACTAGAATCATCCGCAAAAAAGCATACCGCAAAACATGTATCAGAAAAACAAGCGACTTTACCGTTTAAAGCAATATATATTTTTACAGCACAAGCAGTAGATAACCTATCAACGAATGGTAAACCATATACAACGCTTACACCGACAGTGACCTCTGTAGAAACGACGACACGAAGACTGGAGAGCACAAGAACAACGCCTGAACAAGCAAACAGCGATGCCAACTGGGTGAATTCTACCGAAATCACACCTACAGAACGGACATCCGAAGATGTAGAACCACTCAGTATATTCACTAATGATATAAAGTACCAGAGGTTCCCCAGACCTATGAGTCTTACAACACTGAAAAATAAGGTATGTAAATCAGTAAGAGACCCCGGAAGCTCTGTGGTTTTAGCAATTTCTGAACAATTCATATGCGTTTCCAAGAACCTATGTATCTATTGTAGACAAAACAAAAGTATATATGAAATAATATTACAAAACTGTCAAACTTTGAAAAGTTCTCTCTCCCAGTCTATGTGATGTGAAAACTGTTTTAATTTGGAAAATCATGGCCCTTATACAAACTCTGTTTATGCCCTAACTGTTAGTGGGACCATTCTTCTTTTTATGAATTGTTTTTAATCATAAGGGATATAAACATGTAGAAAAAGTTAAAAGCTGTCACGGCTTTTCAGATAATTTTCAATAATTTTTAATCACATTCTAAGCATACATAGTCTTGCATGTGCGTAAGACCAAACGTTAGACTCTTTCTTTTCTTGAATATGTCCACAATCATCTCTGCAGTAAATCAAGTTCCATATGAATGTTCACAAGTCCAATAGGCCCTGTAGTCAGGCAGGCTCCCTGGTACGTCTTTAACCATTTCGTGCTATAACTACTGACGATTTATCAGAGTTCTAGTACATGTTTAGTCTTTTTGATATAATTTCTTTTGGAGTTTAAATACAGTCCATGCATACAGTAGTTCGTTCGCAGACGAGTTTGGTTTTGAACCGATTTAGAAAGCTTTATGCATTTTCATTTTTGCTGGACTCCAATAAAGGATCGAGGCGTTTAAGTGTCAAGGGGTCTGTTTACTAATATATGACAAGGCAATGTAACAAAACTGTACAACATAATTTATTATGTTTCCGCAATAGTGTCCAGGCGTAAAATGCTGACGGTAATTATGTCATATTTGTTTAATTAAACTTACTTATCTTTTTAAAGGCATATTCATAGGTTGTTAAATTAAAATATAGCATATTTTAGTTCAAATACATTCTGACATTTTTTGTTCAATATTTTATCAATCTCGTTATTTGGTATATTTTGGAGCTGTTGATCTAGTAGAGAAGGCCCGTACATTTCGCTTTGGTCTAAGGGAAATAACTACGTTACAAAAAAGAAATATTGTACATACTTGCTCCCCTTGTCACAATATGTTTGAAACTAGCGTAGAATAATACTCGGACGAAGTTTACGACTTTCAGCATTTAAGTACAGCCGATAACATATGTGTCATAATAAATTTTAGTATTAAATATTTCATATTCTCTGAAATAGTTCAGCGCTCATGGATCTTTCCAATGATTATGAACACATATATTTATGATATAGCAGACTGCAGCATCAAAATTCCTGCAGCCAGTACCTCACGTGCTCTTTTTATTTTGTTGACAACGTTACATCATTAATCTTGGTATAATTAAGTCAATTGCGATACCAAATATGAGGTCCGAAAGGAAAACAACGAGGTCCGAAAGGTAAACAACAGCCATCTTGGGTCTCTGGTTCTTTAACAAGACCAACTTGTATTGCTGTCTGTTAAACTAAATATTTTAGATAATCATTGAAAAGTGTTCCATTCAGTCCCTAAGATTTTATTCTGACATAACAAAAGCATTCAATTGACACCTTTCTTTCACATTCGTTGTACTTTTGAACTGGTTCGATGTTACATGTGTATTGTTATTTGTATACGATGTATTTGCTATCTGAAACGTACACGATACGTACAAGCACACCAAAAACGGCTATGACTGTATCAAAACACTTTCTTCTTTCACATTTTAAAATTTTGAATGGCGCAATTCCACTTAAAAATAAATATATAAATTAATGTTAACTTCAATCTGTTGATATTTTGAAATTTGTTTACTATTTGAAATGTCACCAAAGTCTGCTATATATACTGTAGTAAAAGTTTCGAAATTACATATGTAAAAGTTAACTTATTAACCAGTTTGCAAATCCCCATCGGGGAGGCTTGACAGGTTACTAAAGTTAGCAATTGTTTCCCGATTTCGTTGGAAATCGGGAGTTTCCTTTGTGATGCGTGTTTGTGGTCGCACGGTCTCAAAACTGTCCAATTTTTTGAAAAACTATTTCTATTAACATAAAATGATTTGTATTCATTTATATTTAACGAAGTATCCCCCCTCCCTCTTTTTCACAACGCCATCTCTATATTTTTATAAGTTTTGCTCAGTGAGTACTCTTTTGTGATCACTTCTCACAGTGAATGTTGTTCAGTGATCACCTCTCAAGGTGAGTGCTTCTCACGGTGAGCGTTGTTCAGTGACCACTTCTCAAGGTGAGTGTTGTTCATTGACCACTACTCACATTGAGCATTGTTCAGTGAGCACTTCTTACAGTGAGTGTTGTTCAGTGAGCACTTTTTACGGTGAGTGTTGTTCAGTGAGCGCTACTCATTTTGAACCTTGTTCAGTGAGCGCTACTGAATGTGATCATTGTTCAGTGAGCACTTCACACAATGGGCATTATTCAGTAAGCACTTCAGTTAGTGATGGTGAGCACTACTCAAAGTGAGTTCTTTTTATTGAGCACTGCTGATGGGTGAGCCTTGTTCAGTGAGCACTACTCACGTGGTGTGTTCAGTACGCCTTACTGAATTTGCCATCAATAGACCACTTCGCTTAAGATTACTAGTTGATTACTGTTAGATGAGCACTTCTTACGCTTACTGTTATTAGTGTTAATCAAAGTAGTTCTTTTTATTGAGCACTTTTAATTATTGTTCAGTGGCACTTCTCAGGTGAGTACTGTCCAGTGAGCACTCTTAGATGCTGTAGTATTGTTCAGTAAGCAATCTAAGGAAGTAGCTGTTCAGAGCACTTCTCACGGGCAGTTAAGTGAGGCATGCTATACGTTATGTTTGCCATGAATAAGACCCCTACCCTACGATTTTATAGAAGACTCTTTTAGCTTTGTATTGGCTATAATTACTCCCTTTAACCTTTTATTTCAGTTTTCAAGGTTCAAATTGCAAACCTCTAAAAAATATTTATATTTTACAAGAATCCAACAAAAAGCTGTTTCAGCATGAGGCATTAAAGGCTAGTCTATACGGTTGATAATGAACATGTCTGTCTTTCATTTTTGTTTAGGTATCGCTTATTACCTTCCTTAAACCTTCTCATATTGAAATTAGATTGATAAAATATTTTTATTTCAAGATTAAAAATGTTTTGATAATAGATATTGATAAGAATATGTTGTTTTGATTTTAATTTTATCGCTTTTAAACATACCCTTTTGAAAAGACTGATGAGAAAAATCAGATAAATGATTAGTGTAATACAAATCTAGATCTACCTGAATAAAATAGCAGTCAAACTTAAAATAATTGGCTGCTTAAAACTGCTGTAAAAATGGCATTCAGTGTCGTATAGCAGTCTGTCTGCGGCAAATTGACCATTTCTGAACCGGAAGTACATTTTGAGATCATTATAACGTCATCAGCTTTTATATCTTGTTCTCACGGATAATTCCGGAGATGGACGAATTATCACGATTGGTTTAGAGATTCCTTAGGAAAAAAGCAATGGAACACTAAGCTTTTTTTCATATCTTTACAGATTTGTATTCTCCAGAAAATGTCAAGAAATCGAAAAATTCAAGATGGGAAAACTTGTGGGAAACACAGACCTTGCAATGTTCGAAAAAGGTATTGACCTTTTATAAGCCTATAAATAAGAAGTATCTGGATATGTTGAACATATAATGAGACACCTTTAAGAGTGGAAAAAAAATCACATTATGTGCAATGTTATTTCAAGAAGTTATGTCTCTTTTTTAATAACGTAATGACCCCATAGCAACACCAAAACACGTTAATATCAATTAGCAATTCTAGCATTTTTTGACAAAATAGGAATCTGCAGCTTAAAAAAATGTTCACATGGACATTGCTATTTAATACACATCCTTTATTCAAATGATAGTAAAAGCCTGCAAGCATCATTTTATTAACAGATCTATAAGCGGCGTTTGGAATTGAAATATCTATCGAGTTGTGCTGTATATGCACACTAGAAAACTTGCTTTTCTTTCTCTTGCAGAGACGACAGACGGACAAACTGAGCGCATTTTGTTTTTCTCGGAGAGACCGGAAGACTATGTGTTCTTTATGTCGTGCACAGATATGAAAAACTCGCCATATGCGTGCAGAGATTCTTATTACGTCACTTTAGACTCGGTTCACGACCCACCGAACAAGTTCCCATGGGGTGAAGCGGCACGTGAACTAAAATCAAAAATGGATCTAACGTTTGAAGATCCAAGATTTCTTTTCAATTTTGTTCTATTACGTAAGTGGTTTTCGATTACAGTTTGAGCTCAACATTTAAAAAAAAAGCTTTGTGAAACGAAACAAGTAGTAATGATATGTTAAATAAGCATAATTGCAGTCGAAATGTAGAATACTAGATCTATTTTATAAAGTTATTTAGTTACAAATCCTGAAACATTTTGCAATTTGTCAGTAACCTTTCCTCTGTTGGCGCCCCAAATGATTCTGCCTTTGCTAACAGTATAGATCATGTATGTACAGACTGATCATAGTCTACACTGTCTACTATCCAGTCCGTTAATATGCAGTGAGCACACTTTTGGACAATTAATGGTTAATATACTGTCCAATTAGGAAAATTGTTTCAGTTAAGTTTAGTTCAGATATTTATCGGGCTCAAAGTTATTTTCATTACATACTGTTTTTTTCCAGCTTGTGCGAGAAAACGTTCCAGTAGTTAAAAACGCCGTATCCGAAGAAAGATATACGTCCAAAGTAGTCAGACAGAAAACTGTGTGATATTTTCATTGTGCCATATTTGTGTGTTGATTTTAACATTAAATTATGATTAAAAGTTGTTGACAGTTTGTACAAATATTGCCTTAAAAGCCATTTTATAGGACCAAAGAATATTGACAAGGTTTTCTTTGACAAAGTTGTTGATGGTTTTGTTTGAATTCGTATTCGATTTGGTACGTAGCTTTGTTGAAAAACAATCTGGCTCCTTTAGCCCTATTAACAATGTGTCGGCTGCTAAGCCGGGATGACGAACGCTATTGGGTCGCACTACTTTAACCGGAAGCGATGTGGTATGCAGCTTACTGTAGAGAATGTTTTGACCAGTTACTGTGTGGTGCGTCTACCCTTTCATGATCGCAACAGTTTTCAGGAAAACAGCCAGTGTCTTTGCTTTCTGTATTTTTATGGCCACAAAGGTGGGCATAATAAAATCGCACCGTCTGCACTTCCATTTTTGCGTCCGTCATGCATTGAACGATTTTGAAATAACTTCGCACACATGATCAGCACATTAGGACGACGTGTCGCGTACAAGCTCAAAGGTCAAGGTAACACTTAAGGGAATCCTGTGTACATGTATACAATGTAATTCGTGTCCGGACTGTAACTTTCTCATGCATTGAAGGATTTTAAAAATAATCACTTGGCACAAATAATTGGGACATCAAGACGACGTGTCGCGTGCAAGACCCACGTTCCTGCCTCAAATGTCAAGGTCACGTTTAGAGTTTTAAGATCTTGTATACGTGGTAACTCTGTCATGCATCGAAGGATTTTAAAATTACGTGGAATAATTGTTGATCACATGGAGATGACATGTCACGCGCAAGTCCCGCGTCCTTACCCTGAAGGTGAAGGTCACACTTAGAGGTCAGACGTTTTAACATTTTTGGACCATCTAAATTTTCGATCTTTTCCGGCCATTTATATATGGGCAGCTACGTCCCTTGAATGCTGTATATATGCACACTTTTCATGTCTGGATTGTAATTCTGTTATACATTGAAGGTTGAACAAATGTTAAGCACTTGCAGATAAAGTGCTGTGCGCAAGTACTAGGTCCTCACCTTGAAGGTCACAGACAGTGAGACATTGCTTTGAAGGCATTTAATACTTATTAGGGACTATCTATAAAATGTGTATAACTTAATGAAAAAATCATGTACACAGCAATAATTTAGCATTTTATACGTACAAGTGTACATATTTATTTAGAAAAAGTTGAAAAACAGATAAAACTGCTATTTTACATAAGCATAATATACAAATAAAAGTTAAATATATAAGATATACATGTACAATCCTTGATATTTCTTCTTACTAAAAAAACCGGTATAGCATATTTATTAAATCCAAAATGATATAGAGTCTATATAGGTAATATTTGTTTCAAGAAAACAATGAAAAGTCAAGAACTCTCAGCTAATATTAAACTCATGTACTTATCACAAAACAATTCTGATGACGTCATCTATAGTCAAACCCGTCTTACACAGCCAACCACGGCGACATCCAAAGTGGACACTTACAGCAGACTATGTGTACTGTATAAATGGAAATTTGTACTAACGTTTTGACACGTATACTTTAATTAAAGCTTGTACAATGACACCTTCTCAAAGTTTCTATACGGGAAGATTTCTAGCAAATGCTTCAGGTGGCTATCTTATTCAGGTTCAACTGTTTCCGAAGAATGGCTCCTGATAATATTTTTACTTCTAATGAAAAAAAAACTTAGTAAATGAGTTCAAATCGTTGATATATTCATTATGTTACAGTCTTTGACTTCTTTGTTTTCGACTTTTTTGCCTTTGCTTTGAATGCTTTCTTTCCTTTGCCTGCCTTCTTTGTCACTTTCACGCCCTTTTTCGCTTTTTTGCCTTTCGCTGTCTCGCTTTTTCCAGCATTGGTGTAGAGAACTTTGGTTGGCAACGCACTGAAAGTAAACAGATGTGTATAACTCAGCTACAATCGATTGGGCGTGTATTATTCGTTTTCCTCTGCGTTTACGTTTATGGGTTACCCTAGTGGAAATATTGACCGGTACGGTAGAATGATACATGACGTCACAAATGCGTAAAAGAAGCCGATAAGAAGTTCCTTTATCAAAACACGTGTTATTAAGACAACTTTCGATACTAAAAACCAACTAATCAGGAAAAAAATGATCAACGTCTGCTTCAGTAATATGAAGTGATGATATAAGTTTGTTAGTTAACATCATATCGTGACTATTTGTACACAAGTCACTTGGGAAATTAAATAATAGTTATGTAATTACCTTTTCTTTCCTTTGGCCCTTCTCTCGGGAATGACTATTCTGAAATAAAAAAATTAAACTAAATTAACAAACATATCAAACTGAATGGCTGGTACAATAAATAGACTAGATATTTGTCATGGAATGTCCTCAACAACAGTAGATTCTACAAGATAATTAACCTAAGCAATTTTAATCAGTCAGAATAGTTCTGCTTGTCCTAACATTTTGAATACTAGTAATTTGATAGTATTCGAGGTGGTCACCATAGCCGTGATCATAGGGGCAAACAGTCGAGGTTCAGCTTTTTCCGGTCTGGTTTTGACTTTTTACTGAGTCGCAATTAACAAAATGTTTCTCGGATATTCATTCTTATATTTTACAAGCGAAGTAACCGGTAGACAGAAATTATTTATTCCCTAGGCTGTGAGGTCCTACGGCTTTGATTAGTTTCCCCGGAAGTCCCTTTCCTATTCGGAACATCTCGGCTTTTTCTAAGTCTCTTTCCTATTCGGAACATCTCGGCCTTTTCTGTAGAAGTAATTATACTTACATCCGACAGCCTGGAGATGTTTCGATATGAACGCTACCTCTGGATCTCGTGAATGTCTTCAAACTCGGACAAGCACTTTCGGATGCACTCTTACCACTAGACGTCTTCATCTTAGACAGATTACTGAAAAAATAGAGGTCTTTCTCAACAAACACATTTCCTATGTCTTATCATGAGCGTTTCTGCAAATTTATGAGGTAATTAAGGTTGTCGGGGGTGAACTATAATTACCCTGTCGGTCTGTCTGTTCGTCCGTAGTTTGTGGAGATAACTACTTATTGGCCTGGGGACTGAAAGTCCCTAGGCCTAAGTAAGCATACCACATTTCAAACACTGCAAGAAATTTAACTGTGCTATGTGCGAATTACAACTGTAAACATGCGCTATGCAAAAGTAGTGCAAGACAGACCAAATCAATCTTCTGTTTGAATGTCTCATATGGTAAGAACAAATTACAAATAAAAAGAGTACATACAACTTCAAACGATTGCAGGAAGGTATATAGCTTACGGGCTGCATTACACATTTTTTTCTGTTTTAGAAATTAATGCGCTGTTAGCTGATTACGGAAGATAATCATATGCATATCACGGAAAAGTACGGATATTTACGGAAACGTACGGAGCTCGATATAAGAGTTTTGTAGTTTGATTTTCAAATTTCCGATGTTATTTCATTGACAACTTTGTTATTTACGAACGATTACATATATATTTACCTAAAAATAAATTTCTCTAAAGAAAGATATAATTTACGTACATTCCCGAGAAGGAACTCACGTGATCAAAATCACCCGCCATTTATCGAGGACGCTGCATGTCAAGGCCCAGTGAACGGTTTCACCGATTACAACTTCAAGGTAACCCAGAATCATATTTGGTTTTCTCTGTTATACACATTGTACAGTACTGTATTTATATTTCATTGCTGGTATTGCTTTGTTTATTTCTGTTTTAAGGTCTTGTCCTTGGTACACAATAATTTTCGATCCACATCATCAGATCATATCGCTTGAAGTTGTACAAAGCGCAGATCGAATTATTTTTATTGGCTTAAACAATTTATAATGTTGACTATGTGATTATTTTTCATTTAACGTACGTTCTATAATAAAAGAAACTTCCCTGCCACCCATATATTTGTGAATCATTCATTCTGTGTCATATATTGAATTTCGTCCTCTGCACATTTCGACCCGCGCTTTAGGTAAGGTTCAGCGCAAAACACGTAGGTCAAAAGTTGTTTTTCGGGGAGTTAACCTATAGCCCCCAGGCCTTCAGCGCTCACAGCGCTTTGATTAATATAGTTGTCATATCAATCCATGGGTTTCAGAGTTATTTCTCCTTTGATAATGTTCCATACATGTGTATTTGTATGTAGTTTCTAGTGGTTTGTGGCTCAAGGTTTTCAAAGGTGCAACTATTGTACCATATATAGTTACTATTTCGTGTAGACATTTAAGGCATATTTTGCTGCATATTCGACAAGTTAGTGCATAGTTATGTACTCTTGTTCTACTTTCGTAATATCATATATCTGTGTGTAGTTTCAATAATTTTATTTTTGAAGTACTTGTTCAGGTTGGAAGCTATTAAAATGAAACTTTGCCAAACTATATACAGTACCAAGAAATAAAGACTTACAAAATATAGCTGGTAATATGCATATGCCTGTCGAAGTTTTGCAGAGTTATGACTCTTAAACAGACTATTTTATTGGCACAACGTACGTTGCACAGACTGCCTCGTCAGTCTTCAGTGGGTTTCAGTGACATTTGGCTAACATTGTTTTGGATGAAGTGTATATGTGAAAGTTTAGTTTAGTGTATATCCGTCTAGGCATTGACGAGTTATGTCCCCTTGTATATACTTTATGTTCAATCATGATCTGTACTCTTCGCTATTCAGTCAGCAAATTTTCTGAGAACTCCCCTTTGTGACAATTAGTGGGTCTGACCAGCTGAAACATTGACACGACCATTTTAGAAAATTAGCAGAAGCAGGGTAAGAGGTAAGTTAACGGATAGGTCGATATGAAAAATCAAAATAAAATCAGATTCATCAAACACGACTTCTTCATATTCTAGAGGCCACACAACTTAATGAAAATGACGATGACAACATTTTAACTTCTAACTTACACGTCGCCTTTTCCCTTCTTTTCTTTTCCCTTTCCTTTTTTCTTTGAGTTCTTTGCCACTTTCAAATCAATCGACCTAGAATGACGAAAATAAAATGTAAGTAAAGAATTGTTTCTTTTCCGTTTTAAGTACATGTATATTCCCTTAAAAAACAATAACATTTGCTGAACTTTTTTAGCAGTAAGATTTATTACACGCATGTGTGTCATGTTTTTTGACAACTCTGGTTCTTTTTTCAAATCAAGAAGTACTATTCAACCCATTTACTTCGTGTTTCCCTTTTTATAGACCTTTTTTAAAATTTATTTTACGCACTTTTCAATCATCCAAATTATGTACCTTTCTAGTTTTGTTTCTTTATTACGTGACCTGCTGTGGATCCCCCCTTTTTAAACCCAAAAAAAGCCCCCCCCCCACTGGCAAAAAGAAAATGGATAGGACAATAAAAATAATTTAAGAAACCAAAGAAAATATATACATCGGTAATCTATAGATGAACAAGCAAGAAAAAACAAATAGTGGTCTATCACCTATAGTTGTGTGTAACATTTGTGTTGGGAGAATCTGAAAGAATGCAAAAATTGCGCTGAAATTACCAGTATATGCTTAAAGCTAAAACGTGGTTGTGTCAAATTGCAGATTGATTAATTTATTTATAATGTTTAGGTTTGTACATGTACTTACAACTGGCAATCCAACTCCAGATCAAAGACAATACTCTCGCCCTCAGTTCTGTATGGATATTGCGTACATGCACCTGACCGACCATCTGCGGCATCGGCGGCATCGGCAGCTTCGGCAGCTTCTCCACCAGAATTGCCAGTTGGGGCTTCAGCCTGTTCACCAGTAGACAAAGCTTCGCCCGAAGCCTGCTCCCCTGCAATGCCAGTTTGGGATCCAGTCTGTCCGCTAGGAGAGCCAACTTCGGCATCGCCTTGTCCTCCAGCATTACCAGTTTGGGATCCAGTCTGTCCGTCAGATGGACCAGCTTCGGCATCGCTTTGTCCTCTAGCACCACTAGTTTGGGATCCAGTCTGCCCGCCAGAAGAGCCAGCTTTGGCATCGCTTTGTCCTGCAGCATTACCAGTTTTGGAACCACCTTGTCCGGCGGTAGAGCCGGTTTCGGCACCGCCTTGTCCTCCAGCATTACCAGTTTGGGAATCACCTTGTCCGGCGGTAGAGCCAGTTTTGGCACCGCCTTGTCCTCCAGCATTACCAGTTTTCGATCCGCCTTGTCCGGCGGTAGAGCCAGTTTCGGCCTCGCCTTGACCTCCAGCATTACCAGTTTTGGAACCACCTTGTCCGGCAGTATTGCCAGTTTCGGCACCATCTTGTCCTCCAGTATTACCAGTTTTCGATCCACTTTGTCCTGCAGTAGAGCCAGCTTCACCTCCAGTCTGATTCCCGGCATTGCCTGTTTTGGATCCGCCCTGTCCTGCAGAAGAGTCAGTTTTTGCCCCACCTTGTCCCCCTGCCTTGACTGTTTGGGATCCACCCTGTCCGGCAGTAGAGCCAGTTTCCGTCTTGCTTTGTTCTCCAGCCTTGCCTGTTTGGGATCCAGTTTGTCCTGCAATAGAGCCAGTTTCGGCCTCGCTTTGACCTCCAGTATTACCAGTTTGGGATCCTACTTGTCCTTCAGTAGAGCCAGCTTCACCTCCAGTCTGATTTCCGGCATTGCCTGTTTGGGATTCGCCCTGTCCAGCAGAAGAGTCAGTTTTTGCCCCACCTTGTCCCCCTACCTTGCCTGTTTGAGATCCACCCTGTCCGGCAGTAGAGCCAGTTTTCGCCTTGCTTTGTTCCCCAGCCTTGCCTGTTTGGGATCCACCCTCCCCAGCAGAAGAGTCAGTTTTGGCCTCGCTTTGTCCCCCAGTATTACCTGTTTGGGATCCAGCCTGTCCAGTAATAGAGCCAGTTTCGGCACTGCTTTGTCCCTTAGCACTGCCAGTTTGTGACTCACCCTGTCCGGCAGTAGAACTATTTTCTCCTCCAGTCTGCTTCTCGACATTGCCCGTTTGGGAACCATCCTGTCCGACAGTAGAGCCAGTCTCGGCCTCACTTTGTCCTCCAGTTATATCTTTTGGGGATCCACTCTGTCCGGCAGTAGAGCCCGTTTTAGTCTCATTGTGTCTACCTGCATTGATTGTTTTAGATCCAGCCTGTCCGGCAGTAGAGCCACTTTCGGTCTCACTTTGTCCTCCAGTAATATTTTTTAGGGATCCATCCTGTCCGGCAGTAGAGCCCGTTTCAGTCTCGCTCTGTCCACCTGCATTGCTTGATTGAGATTCAGCCTGTCCGACAGTAGAACCAGTTTCGCCTCCGGCATTAGTTTTATTTGTTTGGGATCCACCCCGTTCGACAGTAGAGCCAGTTCCTGCCTCGCTTTTGCTTCCAGTATTTCCCATTTTTGCTTCACCCTGTCCGGCAGTAGACCCCGTTTCAGTCTTATTTTGTCTTCCTGCATTGATTGTTTTAGAACCAGCCAGTCCGGCAGTAGAGCCACTCTTGGTCTCACTTTGTCCTCCAGTAATATTTTTTAGGGATCCATCCTGTCCGGCAGCAGAGCCCGTTTCAGTCTCGCTTTGTCCACCTGCATTGCTTGTTTGAGATTCAGCCTGTCCGACAGTAGAACCAGTTTCGCCTCCGGCATTAGTTTTATTTGTTTGGGATCCACCCTGTCCGGCAGTAGAGCCCGTTTCAGTCTCGTTTTGTCTTCCTGCATTGATTGTTTTAGATCCAGCCTGTCCGGCAGTAGAGCCACTTTCGGTCTCGCTTTGGCTTCCCATATTACCTTTTTGGGCTACACCCTGTCCGACGGTAGAGCCCGTTTCACCCCCGACCTTAGTTTTATTTGTCTGGGATACATCCTGTCCGACGGTAGAGCCCGTTTTACCTCCGACCTTAGTTTTATTTGTCTGCGATACATCCTGTCCGATAGTAGAGCCTGTTTGTTCTCCGATGTTACTTGTTTTCGATCCAGCCTGTCCGACAGTAGAGCCAGCTTCGCCTCCAGCCTGCTCCCCGGAATTGTTTGATTGGGATCCAGCTTGCTCGTTCGCAGTGCCGGTATGGGATCCAGCTTTATCACCAGCGGTGCCGGTATTGCTACCACTTTTTCCTAACACTTCATTGTTATTCAAAAGCGTTCCTGTGAAATGATATTTATTATGCTTGTAGAAAGAACATGTTATGCTGCAAGGCATACAATCATAGATTAAACAAACGTTGATTTAACCGTGTAGTACATTGCAATGTCGCAGGATAAATTTTAATATCTATTTCTAATTTCTGAGTGCCCAAGAGTGTTCTTAATTCAATTATCTAATTCAGTAATGTAATTGAGCTGTTAATGCTCAGTTGAAGATGATCGCTGCTCACTAAGTTCACAAACAGTATTATTGTCCCCCGCCAAAGGCGAAAGGATATTGTTTTGGCCTTGCCCTTCTGTATGTCCGTCTGTCCGGACCCATAAATAAGGAATCAATGGATATAATTTCATGAAACTTAAAATAATTATACACTAGCATAACACTCTTAGTTTGCTTAGTAGTTCCAGAGTTATTGTCCTTTAATTGTTTTTTCTTCTTTATTCAATATAAAAACATTGAAATTCTATTTGTCTGCAACCGGTTATCAAAATTTAATTGTAATTGGCTCAAAAAAATTCAGTGATCACTCTTGTTAAAGTGGAATTATGCCATTTTTTTAGTAAAACCAGCTGAAATAGGTGTGTGACAAAAGGTAGAGGAAATAATAGCTTTTAACCCAATCACAACTCTTCCTGCTACCAGCTACGACATAAAACTTTCCAAATTTCATTTTCCTATTTTGACTGGGAGAGTCATTAAGAAAACACGCATGCGGAGTTGCTCCCTTCCACGCCAATCTCTACCGGCAACAACACCAATAACACAAGAAACCCCCCCCCCCCGATTACCCTCCAAGAAAGGATTATTTTTTAGTCCATTTTTTTTTCTAAAGTCAATCAATGCGTTTCTTGTTTCTTTAAATGGCACAATTGCTTTAATGTAAGCGTTTAATATCCACATCCTGTTTTTGATTTGTTTTAGAAGCGATGCCCTCAAGATGTTAGATGCAGAAAAGAGTTACACCTCAGATGAGGCCCCGGTTTGGTGGTGATATTTTTAAAAATGCTTCTTTTTTCTGAAAAGGCTTGTCAGAATTTGATTTTGTTTGGCACAAATAATCAATTTTGTATTCTCTAACAACCCAAAATTTAGAAACTGGATTTTTTTTTTACAGAAATGAGGCCCTTAAAGAGATGCAGTGCTTATTTTTTATAGATAATTAAGAATTCTGAAATTAGCAGTACTGATTTAATATTGTTTACAACTGACTGTTACATAAAGAATTACCCCCCAGGGGATGAGCCCCCAGTGTGCGGGAAATTAAAACAATTCTGAAACCCTTTCCAGTTGTTCTTTTTCAGTTATTGTTTCATTTTGCGGGGGTTATAAAGTCACTGAATTCGCTTCTTATTATTTAATAACTTGTTTCGCACTTGAGTGTAAATAAAATAATCATGATAAAAATAACTATTAGCATCATTTCCAAAAATTGTAATCCTCGGCCGTGATACAGAACTTTTTTAAACGGCCACTGAATTAAATCAATAGAAAAACGTAGACATAGCGTTCTTTTGACTGAATCATTGAGCGAGAAAACACCAATACACATTAGATAGGTTAAAAACACTAAATTGAAAATTTTAAAGAGTTGCCATACCTATAACAAGGGAAAATAGTCCCAATCTGATTAGATATCCAGCTTTTCCCATTTTGTCCGTGATTAACTAAGGTCTTAATGTCTTCATGAAAATAACATGTCTATTTAATTATACCAGAAGTATGCCCATATTTAGTATTTATATAAGATATACGAGTAATTAATAAAACAAAAAGGGGCGGGACTAACTTTACAGCACCAAAAATACAGGTACGTAGCTAATGAGTGTATATACAAACTTGTACATACATGTATTAAGAAAATGGGGGACTTCATTTATAAGTGGATGGTGGTTATCAATAATAATCATCTTTTCATGGGTTCAAGTTATTAACTGAAAAAAAAAACATGAAATCGGGAACTATGTGCGATTAGTCTGATATGATATGGTTTAGAATTCTCTGTTCGTAAACGATTCGTTCCATTATGTATGCCACTGTGCCTTTTTTCTACTGAAATTTTAATTTTTTGTATATTTTTGAAGATTTAAAAGACACCTTATAACATTTACCGTGCCGTCGGAACGTCAAAAACGATCATGTATGGTGTGACGTCATGCGTGATGTCATTACATCACAGAAAGTCGACAATGTCAAAGTATAAGACAAAGTTGGCATTTCGCAAATCCACGTTACCCTTGGCACAATTGATACTACATGTAGTTGCATAATATTACTTTAAGTCTTTAAGCCGTTATAGAAAGCGTATCATTAGCACGACCATATTTGCGTCGAGGCATGTGAATTTCATATGTGCTCATTGTAAGTAGTGCTCCCTGAACAATGCTCACCCTGAGTAGTGTTCACAGTGAGAAGTGCTCACCGTGAGTGCTCACTCAACAATGCTCACCATGAGAAGTACTCAGTTCTTTATGTTTTTTATGTAATGTTATGTTATGTTTTAGTTATGTTCTTTAATTTATACTAATTTATTTATTCTCGATTGCGAAACAAGTTCTTACAACTTAGATTAATCGCTCTCGAGACTCATTCCAGATGGAATTAACCTCGAAGAGAGAGAGACAATGTGGAATTATTTGTGTCTTGCCTAAGGACACTACCGACATGGCTATGGTAGGGATCGAATCCGGGGCCCTTCGATCCTGAGACGAACGTGCTACCACGGCGCCTACACAGTAAAATATTTAAGAAAATATTCATTTATTTTTTTAAATATGAAACAAAACAATGCTTTCTTATTTTTCAAAGCGTTTTCATTGTCCGGATACGTATAATACGTACCAACTTTCCTGCAACATGTAGATGATCCCTGTTGTTTTGGGGTCAACGGGTCAATTAGGTTGGATTGGCTCATTTTTGCGATGTTGGACAAGTTTTGCTATTTTACGATTTTATCCTTGTACTTTTCCATTCGGGCCTCATATTTGGTCTGTAATTATACATGTAGGTGTTGCAGCTTACGACTTAGTCATACTCACTCTTTATGTGCAATGTTGTCCCATTTTATGTCCTCTGAAGAGAAGCCGTTAAATATCATAATGACGTATGTTTTGCCCGTCCGGTTTGTCCCTCTCTCCGTCAACTTTTCCTCTACAGTTCGCAATTTTCATTTGACATTGATGAAACATGCTGATAAGGATCCCTGCTACTTGTAGATGTTCCCTATTGTTTTCGGTATCAGTGGGTTTCAAGGTCAAGGTCACAGTGACCTCCGATAGCAATTCCTTGATAACACTCTCCAGGTCACAATTTTCATTCAACTTTCATTAAACTTGCTCAGAATGTTTCCTGCAACATGTAGATGATCCCTATTGTTTTGGGATCAACGGGTCAAAGGTCAACTCACATTTCGGTTAGCGGGTCAAATATCAAGGTCAAAGTGACCCGAACTTTGAAAATCTTTTCCGCTCAATTTCTTGAGATCTACATCACCACAGTCTTCAAACGTCATAGGATGATTGGTCTTACTGAGTAGATGATCCCTATTGCTTTTTGGGGTCAGTGTGTCAAGGTCACAATGAACTTCAAAAAACTTTCTTAGGACAGTCCAGTCTGACCAGTAGAGCGATTCTGGACCTTTCGGGCCTCTTGTTTTAAATCGTTTAAGTAAAATGCTATCAGCGAATTTTCCGTGAGTAAACATCATGAACAGTTACGGTACTATCCACAACTCTAAAAAATGAAAAAGAAATTTGGCAAGGTAAATGTTAAAACAATGACATAAATAACAGACAAAAGAATGCATAACGTAAACACTTATATTTCACCACGATTCACTATCACGATTTTCGTCAGTGTTACAGGAGTGACGTAATGAGCAGTTAAATTTGGAAATTATATCAACATAGTTGAAAAGAACACGTATCCAAACTGTAAAGGAGTTTACAGTAAAATCTGTCTTTAACAGCCAGTCAAAAGCAGCAGAAGAAATGGCAAAACTAAAGTAGGTGACAACTTGATGCACGAGCAAGTACCTTAACTACTTTTAAAGGGAGACGGTTGTCGAATTAGCCTTCTGAAAGGAGATGCTTCTGAAGGGACGATTGTCGAATCAGTTTTCTTGAGGGAGATGGTTGTCTAATCAGTCTTCTAAAGAGAGACGGTTGTCTAATCAGTCTTTTGAAGGGAGATGGTTGTCTAATCAGACTCCTGAAGGGAGATGGTTGTCTAATCAATCTTTGTAAAAAGATGGTTGTCGAATCAGTCTTCTGAAGAGAGATGGTAGTCCAATCAGTCTTCTGAAGGGAGATGGTTGTCGTCAGTCTTCTGAAGGGAGATGGTTGTCCAATCAGTCTTCTGAAGGGAGATGGTTGTCAAATCAGTCTTCTGAAGTGAGACGTTTGTCTAATCAGCCTTCTTAAGGGAGATGGTTGTCTAATCAGTCTTCTGAAGGGGAGATGGTTGTCAAATCAGCCTTTTTGAAGGGAGATGGTTGTCTTGATGGTTGAGCGGTATATCCCGGGCTGAATGAAGTATAAATTAAAGCCGAACTATAAACAAGTTCTCTTTTTGTTTTAAGCTTTAAGCGTTGCACTTCGCTAACAAAAATATGAAAATAACTAACTTATATTCAAAGTTTTTTGTCCTGCCTATCTCTTCCTCAAACGTGCCTCAATTCTCTATTTCTGATATCAAACCGAGGTTGGACCGATATCGAAACATCCACTGTGTTAAATAAGGTTTGTACCTATTTAGAGAAGAATTTAACGTAAATTCGTTAAATCTTAAATGATTTATGAAATATTTAAACATATTTCATCATATTATACACAACATGTTGTTCACGGTAAACGGTTGATATCGGCCGAATATCGTACCAATATCAAAAACAGATATCAGTCAGCCTACTTAAAACTGATATTGGTCCAATATGCACATGCTTGCTGGGTAATCAGTCTTCTGAAGGGAGATAGTTGTCTTATCAGCCATCTGAAGGGAGATGGTTGTCTACTCAGTCTTCTTAAGGGAGCTGGTTGTCAAATCAGTCTTCTGAAGGGAGATGGTTGTCTAATCAGTCTTCTGAAGGGAGATGGTTGTCTTATCAGTCTTCTGAAGGGAGATGGTTGTCTAATCAGTCTTCTGAAGGGAGATGGTTGTCAATCTAATCAGTCTTCTGAAGAGAGATGGTTGTCTGATCAGCCTTTTGAAGGGAGCTTGTTGTCTTATCTGTCTTCTTAAGGGAGATGGTTGTCTAATCAGTCTTCTGAAGAGAGATGGTTGTCTAATCAGTCTTCTGAAGAGAGATGGTTGTCTAATCAGCCTTCTGAAGGGAGATGGTTGTCTAATCAGTCTTCTGAAGAGAGATGGTTGTCTAATCAGCCTTCTGAAGGGAGATGGTTGTCTAATCAGTCTTCTGAAGGGAGATGGTTGTCTAATCAGTCTTCTGAAGGGAGACGGTTGTCAAATCAGCCTTTTGAAGGGAGATGGTTGTCGAATAAGTCTTCTGAAGGGGAGACGGTTGTCTAATCAGTCTTCTGAAGGGAGATGGTAGTCCAATCAGTCTTCTGAAGAGAGATGGTTGTCAAATCAGTCTTCTGAAGGGATATGTTGTCTAATCAGTCTTCTGAAGGGAGATGGTAGTCCAATCAGCTTCTGCAGGGAGATGGTTGTCAAATCAGCCTTCTGAAGGGAGATGGTTGTCAAATCAGCCTTCTAACGGAGATGGTTGTTAAATCAGTCTTCTGAAGAGAGATGGTTGTCAAATCGCCTTCTGAAGAGAGACTGTTGTCGAATCGCATTCTGAAGGGAGATGGTAGTCCAATCAGCTTCTGAAGAGAGACCGTTGTCAAATCAGTCTTCTGAAGGGAGATGGTTGTCAAATCAGCCTTCTGAAGGGAGATGGTTGTCAAATCAGCCTTCTGAGGGGAGATGGTTGTCGATCAGTCTTCTGAAGGGGATATGGTTGTCAGATCAGCCTTCTTAAGGGAGATGGTTGTCAAATCAGCCTTCTGAAGGGGAGATGGTTGTCAAATCAGCCTCTGAAGGGAGATGGTTGTCTAATCAGTCTTCTGAAGGGAGATGGTTGTCTAATCAGTCTTCTGAAGGGAGATGGTTGTCTAATCAGTCTTCTGAAGGGAGATGGTTGTCAAATCAGCCTTCTGAAGGGGAGATGGTTGTCTAATCAGCCTTCTTAAGGGAGATGGTTGTCTTATCAGTCTTCTGAAGGGGAGATGGTTGTCTAATCAATCTTCTGAAGGGAAACGGTTGTCGAATCAGCCTTCTGAACGGAGATGGTTGTCTTATCAGTCTTCTTAAGGGAAACAGTTGTCGAATCAGCCTTCTGAAGGGGAGATGGTTGTCCAATCAGCTTTCTGAGAGAGATGGTTGTCTAATCAGTCTTCTGAAGGGAGATGGTTGTCTAATTAGTCTTCTGAAGGGGAGATGGTTGTCTAATCAGCCTTCTTAAGGGAGATGGTTGTCTTATCAGTCTTCTAAAGGGAGATGGTTGTCTAATCAATCTTCTGAAGGGAAACGGTTGCCGAATCAGCCTTCTGAACGGAGATGGTTGTCTAATCAGTCTTCTTAAGGGAAACAGTTGTCGAATCAGCCTTCTGAAGGGAGATGGTTGTCCAATCAGCTTTCTGAAGAGAGATGGTTGTCTAATCGTCTTCTGAATAGAGATGGTTGTCTAATTAGTCTTCTGAAGGGAGATTGTTGTCTAATCAGTCTTCTGAAGGAAGCTGGTTGTCCAATCAGTCTTCTGAAGGGAAATGGTTGTCGAATAAGTCTTCTGAAGAGAGACGGTTGTCCAATCAGCCTTTTGAAGGGAGATGGTTGTCTAATCAGTCTTCTGAAGAGAGACGGTTGTCAAATCATCATTCTTAAGGGAGCTTGTTGTCCAATGAGTCTTCTGAGGGGAGATGGTTGTCAAATCGCCTTCTCACGAGAAATGGTTGTCAAATCAGTTTTTTAAGGGGCTTGTTGTCCAAACAGTCTTCTGATGGGAGATGGTAGTCCGATCAGCCTTCTGAAGAGAGATGGTTGTCTAATCAGTCTTCTAAAGAGAAACGGTTGTCAAATCAGCCTTCTGAAGGGAGCTTGTTGTCCAAACAGTTTTATGAGGGGAGATGGTTGTCAATTCAGCCTTCTGAAGGGAGATGGTTGTCTAATCAGTCTTCTGAGGGGAGATGGTTGTCAATCAGCCTTCTGAAGGGAGATGGTTGTCAAATCAGTCTTCTGAAGAGGGATAGTTGTCAAATCAGCCTTCTGAAGGGGAGACGGTTGTCGAATCAGCCTTCTGAAGGGAGATGGTAGTCCAATCAGCTTCTGAAGGGAGACGGTTGTCTAATCAGTCTTCTGAGGGGAGATGGTTGTCTAATCAGTCTTCTGAAGGGAGATCGTTTTAATCAGTCTTCTGAAGGGAGATGGTTGTCTAATCAGCCTTCTGAAGGGAGATGGTTGTCAAATAAGCCTTCTGAAGGGGAGATGGTTGTCAAATCAGCCTTCTTAAGGGAGATGGTTGTCTTATCAGTCTTCTGAAGGGAGATGGTAGTCTAATCAGTCTTCTGAAGGGAAACGGTTGTCGAATCGCCTTCTGAACGGGAGATAGTAGTCTAATCAGTCTTCTTAAGGGAAACGGTTGTCAAATCAGCGTTCTGAAGGGAGATGGTTGTCTTATCAGTCTTCTTATGGGAGACGGTTGTCGAATCAGCCTTTGAAAGGAGATGGTTGTCTAATCAGTCTTCTTAAGGGAAACGGTTGTCGAATCAGCCTTCTGAAGGGGAGATGGTTGTCAAATCAGCCTTCTTAAGGGGAGATGGTTGTCTAATCAGTCTTCTGAAGGGTGATGGTTGTCTAATCAGTCTTCTGAAGGGAGATGGTGGTCTAATCAGCCTTCTGAAGGGGAGATGGTTGTCTAATTAGCCTTCTGAATGGATAAGGTTGTCTAATCAGTCTTCTTTAAGGGAGATGGTTGTCAAATCAGCCTTCTTAAGGGAGATGGTTGTCTAATCAGTCTTCTAAAGAGAGACGGTTGTCAAATCAGCCTTTTGAAGGGGAGATTGTTGTCAGTCAGTTTTCTGGAGAGAGCTGGTTGTCCAATCAGTCTTCTGCTGGAAATGGTTGTCTAATCAGTCTTCTGAAGAGAGACGGTTGTCCAATCGCCTTCTGAAGGGAGATGGTTGTCTAATCAGTCTTCTAAAGAGAGACGGTTGTCAAATCAGCCTTTTGAAGGGAGATTGTTGTCAGTCAGTTTTCTGGAGGGAGCTGGTTGTCCAATCAGTCTTCTGAATGGAAATGGTTGTCTAATCAGTCTTCTGAAGAGAGACGGTTGTCCAATCAGCCTTCTGAAGGGAGATGGTTGTCTAATCAGTCTTCTAAAGAGAGACGGTTGTCAAATCATCCTTCTTAAGGGAGCTTGTTGTCCAATGAGCCTTCTGAGGGGAGATGGTTGTCAAATCAGCCTTCTGAAGGGGAGATGGTTGTCTAATCAGTCTTCTTAAGGGAGCTTGTATTCCAAACAGTCTTCTGATGGGAGATGGTGTCCGATCAGCCTTCTGAAGAGAGATGGTTGTCTAATCAGTCTTTAAAGAGAAACGGTTGTCAAATCAGTCTTCTGAAGAGAGACGGTTGTCCAATCAGCGTTTTGAAGGGAGATGGTTGTCTAATCAGTCTTCTAAAGAGAGACGGTTGTCAAATCATCATTCTTAAGGGAGCTTGTTGTCCAATGAGTCTTCTGAGGGAGATGGTTGTCAAATCAGCCTTCTCACGAGAAATGGTTGTCAAATCAGTTTTCTTAAGGGAGCTTGTTGTCCAAACAGTCTTCTGATGGGAGATGGTAGTCCGATCAGCCTTCTGAAGAGAGATGGTTGTCTAATCAGTCTTCTAAAGAGAAACGGTTGTCAAATCAGTCTTCTGAAGGGAGCTTGTTGTCCAAACAGTTTTATGAGGGGAGATGGTTGTCAATTCAGCCTTCTGAAGGGAGATGGTGGTCTAATCAGTCTTCTGAAGGGAGATGGTTGTCTAATCAGTCTTCTGAAGGGAGGTGGTTGTCCAATCAGCTTCTGAAGAGAGACGGTTGTCTAATCAGTCTTCTGAGGGAGATGGTTGTCTAATCAGTCTTCTGAAGGGAGATGGTTGTCAAATCAGCCTTCTGAAGGGAGATGGTTGTCAAATCAGTCTTCTGAAGAGAGATGGTTGTCAAATCAGCCTTCTGAAGGGAGACGGTTGTCGAATCAGCCTTCTGAAGGGAGATGGTAGTCCAATCAGCTTCTGAAGGGAGACGGTTGTCTAATCAGTCTTGAGGGGAGATGGTTGTCTAATCAGTCTTCTGAAGGGAGATCGTTTTAATCAGTCTTCTGAAGGGAGATGGTTGTCTAATCAGCCTTCTGAAGGGAGATGGTTGTCAAATAAGCCTTCTGAAGGGGAGATGGTTGTCAAATCAGCCTTCTTAAGGGAGATGGTTGTCTTATCAGTCTTCTGAAGGGAGATGGTAGTCTAATCAGTCTTCTGAAGGGAAACGGTTGTCGATCAGCCTTCTGAACGGAGATAGTAGTCTAATCAGTCTGCTTAAGGGAAACGGTTGTCAAATCAGCCTTCTGAAGGGAGATGGTTGTCTTATCAGTCTTCTTATGGGAGACGGTTGTCGAATCAGCCTTCTGAAGGGAGATGGTTGTCTAATCAGTCTTCTTAAGGGAAACGGTTGTCGAATCAGCCTTCTGAAGGGAGATGGTTGTCAAATCAGCCTTCTGAAGGGAGATGGTTGTCTAATCAGTCTTCTGAAGAGAGACGGTTGTCCAATCAGCCTTCTGAAGGGAGATGGTTGTCTAATCAGTCTTCTAAAGAGAGACGGTTGTCAAATCATCCTTCTTAAGGGAGCTTGTTGTCCAATGAGTCTTCTGAGGGGAGATGGTTGTCAAATCAGCCTTCTGAAGGGAGATGGTTGTCTAATCAGTCTTCTTAAGGGAGCTTGTATTCCAAACAGTCTTCTCAGAGGAGATGGTAGTCCGATCAGCCTTCTGAAGGGAGATGGTTGTCTAATCGTCTTCTAAAAGAAACGGTTGTCAAATCAGTCTTCTGAAGGGAGCTTGTTGTCCAAACAGTTTTATGAGGGGAGATGGTTGTCAATTCAGCCTTCTGAAGGGAGATGGTTGTCTAATCAGTCTTCTGAAGGGAGATGGTTGTCTAATCAGTCTTCTGAAGGGAGGTGGTTGTCCAATCAGCTTCTGAAGAGAGACGGTTGTCTAATCAGTCTTCTGAGGGAGATGGTTGTCTAATCAGTCTTCTGAAGGGAGATGGTTGTCAAATCAGCCTTCTGAAGGGAGATGGTTGTCAAATCAGTCTTCTGAAGAGAGATGGTTGTCAAATCAGCCTTCTGAAGGGAGACGGTTGTCGAATCAGCCTTCTGAAGGGAGATGGTAGTCCAATCAGCTTCTGAAGGGAGACGGTTGTCTAATCAGTCTTCTGAGGGGAGATGGTTGTCTAATCAGTCTTCTGAAGGGAGATCGTTTTAATCAGTCTTCTGAAGGGGAGATGGTTGTCTAATCAGCCTTCTGAAGGGAGATGGTTGTCAAATAAGCCTTCTGAAGGGAGATGGTTGTCAAATCAGCCTTCTTAAGGGAGATGGTTGTCTTATCAGTCTTCTGAAGGGAGATGGTAGTCTAATCAGTCTTCTGAAGGGAAACGGTTGTCGAATCAGCCTTCTGAACGAAGATAGTAGTCTGGTCAGTCTTCTTAAGGGAAACGGTTGTCAAATCAGCCTTCTGAAGGGAGATGGTTGTCTTATCAGTCTTCTTATGGGAGACGGTTGTCGAATCAGCCTTCTGAAAGGAGATGGTTGTCTAATCAGTCTTCTTAAGGGAAACGGTTGTCGAATCAGCCTTCTGAAGGGAGATGGTTGTCAAATCAGCCTTCTTAAGGGAGATGGTTGTCTAATCAGTCTTCTGAAGGGTGATGGTTGTCTAATCAGTCTTCTAAAGGGAGATGGTGGTCTAATCAGCCTTCTGAAGGGGAGATGGTTGTCTAATTAGCCTTCTGAATGGATAGGTTGTCTAATCAGTCTTCTTAAGGGAGATGGTTGTCAAATCAGCCTTCTTAAGGGAGATGGTTGTCTAATCAGTCTTCTAAAGAGAGACGGTTGTCAAATCATCATTCTTAAGGGAGCTTGTTGTCCAATGAGTCTTCTGAGGGGAGATGGTTGTCAAATCAGCCTTCTCACGAGAAATGGTTGTCAAATCAGTTTTCTTAAGGGAGCTTGTTGTCCAAACAGTCTTCTGATGGGAGATGGTAGTCCGATCAGCCTTCTGAAGAGAGATGGTTGTCTAATCAGTCTTCTAAAGAGAAACGGTTGTCAAATCAGTCTTCTGAAGGGAGCTTGTTGTCCAAACAGTTTTATGAGGGGAGATGGTTGTCAATTCAGCCTTCTGAAGGGGAGATGGTTGTCTAATCAGTCTTCTGAAGGGAGATGGTTGTCTAATCAGTCTTCTGAAGGGGAGCTGGTTGTCAAATCAGCTTCTGAAGAGAGACGGTTGTCTAATCAGTCTTCTGAGGGAGATGGTTGTCTAATCAGTCTTCTGAAGGGAGATGGTTGTCAAATCAGCCTTCTGAAGGAAGATGGTTGTCAAATCAGTCTTCTGAAGAGAGATGGTTGTCAAATCAGCCTTCTGAAGGGAGACGATTGTCGAATCAGCCTTCTGAAGAGAGATGGTAGTCCAATCAGCTTCTGAAGGGAGACGGTTGTCTAATCAGTCTTCTGAAGGGGAGATGGTTGTCTAATCAGTCTTCTGAAGGGAGATGGTTTTAATCAGTCTTCTGAAGGGAGATGGTTGTCTAATCAGCCTTCTGAAGGGAAATGGTTGTCAAATAAGCCTTCTGAAGGGGAGATGGTTGTCAAATCAGCCTTCTTAAGGAAGATGGTTGTCTTATCAGTCTTCTGAAGGGAGATGGTAGTCTAATCAGTCTTCTGAAGGGAAACGGTTGTCGAATCAGCCTTCTGAACGGAGATAGTAGTCTAATCTGTCTTCTTAAGGAAAACGGTTGTCAAATCAGCGTTCTGAAGGGAGATGGTTGTCTTATCAGTCTTCTTATGGGAGACGTTGTCGAATCGCCTTCTGAAAGGAGATGGTTGTCTAATCAGTCTTCTTAAGGGAAACGGTTGTCGAATCAGCCTTCTGAAGGGAGATGGTTGTCAAATCAGCCTTCTTAAGGGGAGATTGTTGTCTAATCAGTCTTCTGAAGGGTGATGGTTGTCTAATCAGTCTTCTGAAGGGAGATGGTGGTCTAATCAGCCTTCTGAAGGGAGATGCTGGTTGTCTAATTAGCCTTCTGAATGGATAAGGTTGTCTAATCAGTCTTCTTAAGGGAGATGGTTGTCAAATCAGCCTTCTTAAGGGAGATGGTTGTCTAATCAGTCTTCTCAAGACAGACGGTTGTCAAATCAGCCTTTTGAAGGGAGATTGTTGTCAGTCAGTTTTCTGGAGGGAGCTGGTTGTCCAATCAGTCTTCTGAAGGGAGATGGTTGTCTAATCAGTCTTCTGAAGAGAGACGGTTGTCCAATCAGCCTTCTGAAGGGAGATGGTTGTCTAATCAGTCTTCTAAAGAGAGACGGTTGTCAAATCAGCCTTTTTGAAGGGAGATTGTTGTCAGTCAGTTTTCTGGAGGGAGATGGTTGTCTAATCAGTCTTCTAAAGAGAGACGGTTGTCAATCATCCTTCTTAAGGGAGCTTGTTGTCCAATGAGTCTTCTGAGGGGAGATGGTTGTCAAATCAGCCTTCTGAAGGGGAGATGGTTGTCTAATCAGTCTTCTGAAGAGAGACGGTTGTCCAATCAGCCTTCTGAAGGGAGATGGTTGTCTAATCAGTCTTCTAAAGAGAGACGGTTGTCAAATCATCCTTCTTAAGGGAGCTTGTTGTCCAATGAGTCTTCTGAGGGAGATGGTTGTCAAATCAGCCTTCTGAAGGGAGATGGTTGTCTAATCAGTCTTCTTAAGGGAGCTTGTATTCCAAACAGTCTTCTCAGAGGAGATGGTAGTCCGATCAGCCTTCTGAAGGGAGATGGTTGTCTAGTCAGCCTTCTAAAGAGAAACGGTTGTCAAATCAGTTTTCTTAAGGGAGCTTGTTGTCCAAACAGTCTTCTGAGGGGAGATGGTAGTCCGATCAGCCTTCTGAAGAGAGATGGTTGTCTAATCAGTCTTCTAAAAGAGAAACGGCTTGTCAAATCAGTCTTTTAAGGGAGCTTGTTGTCCAAACGTTTTATGAGGGGAGATGGTTGTCAGTCAGCCTTCTTGAAGGAGATGATTGTCAAATCAGCCTTCTTAAGGGAGATGATTGTCAAATCAGTCTTCTGAAGAGAGATGATTGTCAAATCAGCCTTCTGAAGGGAGACGGTTGTCGAATCAGCCTTCTGAAGGGGAGATGGTAGTCCAATCAGCCTTCTGAATAGAGACGGTTGTCAATCAGTCTTCTGAAGGGAGATGGTTGTCTAATCAGCCTTCTGAAGGGAGATGGTTGTCCAATCAGATCGGCTTCTGAAGAGAGACGGTTGTCTAATCAGCCTTCTGAAGGGAGATGGTTGTCAAATCAGCCTTCTGAAGGGAGATGGTTTTCAAATCAGCCTTCTTAAGGGAGATGGTTGTCAAATCAGTCTTCTGAAGGGAGATGGTTGTCAAGTCAGTCTTCTGAAGGGAGACAATTGTCCAGTCAGCCTTCTTAAGGGAGATGATTGTCCAGTCAGCCTTCTTAAGGGAGATGATTGTCAGTCAGTCTTCTGAAGGGAGATGATTGTCAATCAGCCTTCTAAGGGAGACGATTGTCCAGTCAGCCTTCTTAAGGGAGATGATTGTCCAGTCAGCCTTCTTAAGGGAGATGATTGTCAAATCAGCCTTCTGAAGGGAGATGGTTGTCAAATCAGCCTTTTGAAGGGAGACGATTGTCCAGTCAGCCTTCTGAAGGGAGATGATTGTCCAGTCAGCCTTCTGAAGGGTGATGATTGTCCAGTCAGCCTTCTGCGGGAGCTGTGTCTCCTTCTGAAGGGAGATGATTGTCCAGTCAGCCTTCTGCAGGGAGCTGATTGTTCTACATCCTTCTGAAGGGAGATGATTGTCCAATCAACATTCTGAATAATGGGTCGATGGTCTATCCAGTACACTTCACGTTCAATTTAAAATACCAATTTCCGGTGTTGAAAGGGCGGGAAAACATTCTTATTAAATGTATTATTATACAAGACCAATAAAGTGATGTGACTGACATGAACTCTGGGTGGCTTGACTTTGATTGGTGGATTCTTTTTCAGTTGAGCAGCTTAGGCAAAATTTTAGAGAATTAAATGATATTTTTTAGTACCATGCAATAAATCAGCTAGATCAGGATATTAAACTGGGACTTTACCAGCTGGTAACATGGTATGGGGCAACAAAAATATTATACTTGTATACTGAATAAATTCGGGTTGCCATGCAATGCACTTGTACGAAAAAATCTAAATTGGAGAGGAGCAACACTCAAAAATGTACATGTACGTGAAATGTTTTACTCGTCGTATGAAGGACTCTTGAGATATAGAATCTATATAGAGGATAATTGTTGGTTTCGGTGTAAGATCACGTTATAATTTCACCGAGTGGGCACCAAAAGTGATATTTTCACGAGTGACGAGTGAAATTATAACGTGATCTTACACAGATACCAACAATTTTTCTGTTTATTTTATGTCTCAAACTCTACTTTTGCTGATTATTTCATTAAAATGTCGAAAATCGCGGGACACGTCACCAGAAAGCATCGCAAGCATGACGTCATTTTAACGACGTCATCGTCATTTGGTTTCCGGCATTCATTACGCTCGGTATACGTTTTGAAGTTAATACGGGTAACAGATTTTGATAATTTTCACTACGTGGACTGTGAGTTTATCGGAATATAATCCACCGTTATATTTCGATAAACCACCGAAAAACCTAAAATAAATGCATCAATTCATTAAGATAAGTGACTGCTTAACTGAGGTGTCTACTATTACAGGTTTATCTGTACTTCTTTCTTTTCATATTGAATGACTGACACAGTAGGGGCCTAATGTGCGTGGAATTAGAATAAATCACACGAGAATGACGTCATCTTACATCTGTGACAATGCATGTTTCATATGCACCTTAATGGGTAAATGGAAACACCGATTTATCATAAAAAGATGACACTAAAAAATTGCATTCATTATTAGCCTTATTTGAAACGTTTACAGTTTAAATACTGTAAAATAAATGATCCAACTTAGTTTTCACTGTTATACTCAACAAAGCATGTTGTCCCTCGCCGCATTAGGGAATATTGAAGGATTTATGTTGACACCATAGCTAAAACATTTAAACTAATGTAATAAAGCGTGCTGCATGCTATGCCAAACATCTGAAACACTATCTTACGACTTGATTAACCGCTGTGCCATTTGTACGGCTCTAAAGAGCACGTGAAGAACACTAATGCATGTCAGTCACCACGTGTGTTTCAGTCAAGTTAACAGCTTATTTAGGTAATTTATTTTATGAAGTAATATTTGGTATACGTGATCAGGAAATCTTGTAAACAAAGATCAACGTTAACTTTTTAAATCTTAATTTACCTTCGCTCAGGAATTATGACAAAACAGGATTACAAGAGTACAAGTAACATCATATTGACCAGCGAAATAAAACGTGAATGACTGAATCTGAATAATTACCAGTTTAAATTAGTAAAGAAGCTGATCATTTTCTTCTATTATACAGTGTGTATTTCTTAGATATTAAACACATAACGAAATTGTTCAGGGTTTTTAATTTATTGTATAAAAATATATAATCAAACGATATAAAAACACTAGTTATAATATCATTTTGTAGTTTATCGATGTAGAAAGGTTCAAGGTCTGTTGGTCCACTTCATTCACCGACAGCTTGTGAAAGTATTATTGGTGTGGACGATCTGAAATAAACATATAAGTTAAAGTATTGTTATCGCTCATACTCATAATATGTCATATCGAATTTACGGATAAAACAATGAAAGAAATGTGTTGTATTTACAATAATACAATATTGACTTACATCTTTTCTTATCATCACGAGAAAGCGTTTCTAATTTTTGAAAAATGTCATTGAAAAGTAAAACTGCGCTATATTTATATACATGTATTTATATCATGAACGGTTTCCGTAAAAATAACGGTCAGTTTCGCTGGTAAGTTATCTTTCTTGGTAATTCAAATTAAATCGTGACCCCCGGACCAAAATTGACCCCGCCTTAGGCTTATATAAGAAAATCTTTAAACATCTTCTTGTCCCGAAATGAAAGGTCTAGAGCTTAGATAGTCTGTAGATAGCATTGCCTAATGGTTCTCTACCAAGATTGTACAAATCATGACCCAAAACGTCAAAATCGACCCCACCCTGGAGCTCATTTGATTTGACATTGAAATATATAGGAAAAGTTTTAAAGTTTTTAAATCTTCGTATCTTAGATCACACGGCATTGAGCTTAGATATTTGGCTACTAGTATTGCCTAATAGCCCTGTACAAAGATTGTTCAAATCATAGCCGTTGGGTCCAAGTTGGCCCCGCCCCGCAGTCACTTTTTTCAACACTTGGTTTGTAAAATTGCCTAGTAATGACACCCCTTATGTCCAATTTGGCCCCGCCCCCGGGTCATTTTTCTTTAAAACTTTGACCTAGGCTAACCTTGACAGATGGAATTTGGACTATGTATACAGGTTTTCTTGTAAATCTTAACTTCGACATAGACTGACCTTGACCTACTAACATACCTTCTTGTTTTTGAAGCTACAGTAGTTTGAACTATATGTATGTGGACAATTTTGCATGCAGATTTTAACTTTGACTTATGCTGATCTTGACCTTGACCTACTGACCTACTTTCTGTTTTGAAGCTGTATCAATGAAATTTGGACAATGTATACAAGTTTGCATGTAGGTTTCAACTTCGACATTGGCTGACCTGACCTTGACTTACTTTCCTGCTTTTTGAAGCTACAGAAATGGAATTTGAATCCTATGTACAGTTTTGAATTCAGATTTTAACTTTGACCTTGGCTGACCTTGACCGTTGGCCTAGTATTTGTTTCTCAATCTAGAGAGACGAAATGGCTATTTATGCAGTTTTGCAAACTAATTTCCAAAATTCCAATGACTGACCTTGATTATGACCTTTTGACTTGCTTTTTTTAAAGTGCAATGACTCTAATGTGAGCGATATAGGGTCATCTTGGCCCTCTTATTTACTGTTTGTCAGATTTTCATCAAACTGCACACACTTGTACAGCTTTATTGGAAGGTGTATCATGCACAAGATTCAGGTCATCAGCACAAATTAAGATCAAACTCAAATTGTTCGAAGCCCAAATATGGATTACAAAGCAGTTGGTCTTGTGCAAACTGTAACCTCTTTACGCTTCGTGCAAGCTCGAGAGGACTTCACACAACAGTGCATGAACATGGGACGGTATTTCGTGCAAATGCTAAGGCCATCAGTTCCAAGTTCAATGTCACCTTCCGGTGTCATAGCCGTAATTGGGGGAGGGGTTGGGAGGGGTGGGGAGGGGTTTAAACTTACCCGTGTTTTCCTTTCTTTGCCTTTTTCGCCGTTTTCACGTACCTGTGTATGCAAACAGAAATCAGTAATGATATCTCTTATTTCGAAAAGTTTTTTTTTTAATTTACATTTTACATATTATAAAATAACATTGACAAAGAGTTTTTACATACTTTTCAGCGCGCAAAACTAAAACAGGATCACTTATTTACATAACCACAAAGCTTAAGATTAAAACGTTGTTTGTGTAATATGTAACAATACATTGAATCAGAAAAAACAGAACCTTTTTAATCGAACGGTGTGTTATTTTTTAATTGTTGTCGTAAACATAACTTTTGAAAAAAACTTTCCGCCTGTTCACTTACATGTAACAAAAACAACAGCGACAAACCGACTGACACATACGCCCGTCACGTTACGTTTGTGGTAATTGATGACGTAAAATGTAATATGAAAACCAATGCAGTTTATTTCCCCCAATTAATGATGCCGCTTGGTAAAAATTATATCAAGGTAACAAATTGTGCTTAGTTTTCGTAAATTCAATAGATGTAACTCTGAAATGCCTCACGTAATCTGGGTCCAGTTGAAACTACTAGTGTGTTTTGAGTTCAGCATGGTTTTAACGTTTCGAACAAGTAGGTCCCACTGACCGACATATTGTGTCTGTGAACATTAGTTGATTTATACTTATTTAATTAAGCTCGATTGTGAAGAAAGCTTGTAGCTTATCGAATCACTCTCAAGTCCGCTTCCTGCACAAACCCGTACTGGTGTCATATGAGGAAGTACGGTCGTGACCCCTGTGGGGCTCGAAACCGCAACCTCCGGGATGAGAGGCAGACACCTTAACCTCTTCACCAACATAAAGTGTGACCCGATTTGGTGATGATTGCATTTGGGATTTTCATGACAGACTTTACGGTACTTATGACCTAGTTAATAGATAATCCAAACCAAACTATTCATATTGAGAGGGAGGAAAGTGCTAATTTTGATTAGAAAACGCCAATTTTACGAGATAACTTTGGACTGTATAGGGAAATCTTACTGGTTTATAGAACTTGACCGAGATAGTATGCCCATTAAAAATACTATAAAGTATTTTATAATTTGGCCTAGTTTTTTTACCATCAGTGACCCAGTTTCAGAATAGACTCAGATTGTATCAAGACATACATTCTGACAAACTTTCATGATAATTTGGTATGCTTTAACCTGGTGACCTATAGTTTTTTTATCTCATGAAACAGTTTCAACCTTGATCTAGAATTCATGAAAGCAAATCTTTTGTCTATCTTTTATGATCATTTCGCATTACACTGTGGCCTTAGAGTGCTAAGTCTTTTTATGTGATTTGAGCTGGTGACCTAGTTTTTAAACTTATATTTTCAACTTTCATACTGACCTGAATTAATATTATGACCAATTTTCACGATGATCGATACAAATATATGGGCATGTAGAATGTTTCCTAAGGATATTCTGTGATTTGATCAAGTTACCTGGTTGTTTGTCCTTGAGCCAGTTTCATAAACAGACATCGAATTGATCAAGAAAATAATTTGAGCTACTCCCATTATAGTAGCATCTGCAGTGTTCACGTGTTTTTTTATAATAATTTGACCTGCTGACCTATGTATTAACTTACCCAGTTTCTTATTCGACCTAGAGTTTGTCAAGACTTATGTTCTGGCCAATTTTCTTAATGACTGGATACAAATTAACAAGGTTATGGGGGCGTTTTATTGTTATAATGTCTTCCTTCGTACAAATAACGACCGATGGTAGATCTATCAGAAGTGCAACGAATCTAACTCTACATGGAAAAACATCGAGTTTACTGTAAATCAAAAGTTACAATGTACATTTAAGCCCACTTACATTATACATTTACCAGTCTGTATGAGAAAGCTCTCTTTCCCGTGTTGCTGCGCCGTTAATTCCGAACATTGGTCAGCTTCCATACCAGAGATCGGTCCGACGGAAATATTCTTTTCCAAGAACCTGTGAATGTAAACACTAGTATAACCTATGCCCGCCTGCATCTAATGAACTGTATACAGTAAACTCCGTTTATAACGACTCCGGATATAGAGAAAATCCGGTTATAAGAAGCAAATGTTCTCTACCCGAGTATTTTTTCTTTCTTCACTTTTAATGAAAATGTTATATGGATATAACAAACTCTTGATATAAGGAACACATTTAAATTGTCCCAAAGAGTTCGTTATAAACGGTGTTTACTGTACAATCATCAATAAGGCTTATGAATGATTGATTAATGGTTTTTATCATAGTATAAGTTTCTGAAAACAAATGAGTGTGATCTTTTCCGTTTTTCGACAGTACCATAAGTAGTACAAACAAAGTGGTGTTTCAAATACAGAGAAAGTTATCGACTGAAAAGCAAACGGTGCAGATTATGACCAATCTGCATCGGTGAAAAGGGCAGATTCACTTGAAACTTGCGTTTTATCATGATCGCCTTTTTTGGATAAGATGCTTTCGGGGATTGTCATGAAACATGATTTACCGGCACATGATATAACTTAAAAATGTAAAGAAAGTAAGAAAAGACAAGTCTATGAATATGCTACGTATTTTTCTAAATGCATATGTACGGCACCCAAACCTCTCCCCTCACAGCCAAATGATGATAATAAAACTATTATTCTAACGCAGTGCCGATGTAACGTCGTTTCTGATTGGTAACGTCGTTTAAATTTGCAACTATTAAATAACGATATATAGTCGCAAAATTCGAACGGCGTTTTAATTATCGCATGTTAGACACATTGTGCGTTAGAAAAGGGATAACTATTTAGTGATTTTGATATCTGCGACCGTATATACGGTTTTAATGACAAACAGTTTTAACACCCCCCCCTAACCCCCCCCCCCAAAAAAAATATTAACCACAAAAAAACCCAAAAAAAAACCAAAAACAAAAAAAAAAAAAAAATAATCCTATAATAAAAATACCCCCCACCTTTTACCCCCCCCCCCCCCCCCCCCCCCCAAAAAAAAAAATTCAAAATACCAACCCCCCCCCCCCCCCCCCCCCCCTTTTTTTTTTTTTCTCCACAAAAATCCCCACCAACCCACAAAAAAAAACCACTACCTTCCAAAACAAAAAAAAAAAAAAAAAAAAAAAAAAATTATTCATCAAAACTCCCTTTTCTTTTTTTTTTAAATTTCACACCCAACAAAAAACAAAAAAAAACAAAAAAAAAAAAAAAACACACAAAACACCCTCCCCTCCTTCCAAAAAAAAAAAATTTTAAATAAAAAAAAAAATTTCTCCCCCCCCTTAATATAAAAAAAAAAAAAAAAAAAAAAAAAAAAAAATCTCTCTTCCCTCCCAAAAAAAAAATAATCTAACCAAAAAAAAAAAAAAAAAAAAAAAAAAAAAAAAAAAACAACCACAAAAACAAAAAAAAACACAAAAAAAAAAAATTATTTTTTACACCACCACAACACCCCCCCCCCCCCCCACCAAAAAAAAAAAAAAAAAAAAAAACAAAAAAAAAAACCCAAAACCAACCCCCCCCAACCCCAAAAAAAACCAAACAAAACCCCCCCCCCCCCCCCACCCCCCCCAACCCCCCCCCCCCCCCCCCCCCCAAAAAAAAAAAAAACCAAAACCCCCCTCCCCCCCCCCCCCCCCCCCCCCCCCCCCCCCCCCCCCCCCCCCCCACCCCCCCCCCAACCCCCCCCCCCCCCCCCCCCCCCCCCCCCCCCAAACCAAAAAAAAAACAAAAAACACCACACAAAAAAAAAAACAAAACACCAAAAAAAAAAAAAACAAAATAAATAAAATAAAAAAAAAAAAAAAAAACAAAAAAAAAAAAAAAAAAAAAAAAAAAAAAAAAAAACCCCCCCCCCCCCCCCCCCAACCCCCCCCACAACCCCCCCCAAAAAAAAAAAAAAAAAAAAAAAAAAAACCCCCCCCATACCAACACCCCACCCCCCCCCCCCCCCCCCCCCCCCCCCCCAACCCCCCACAAAAACAAAACACCCCCCCCCCCCCCCCCCCCCCCCCCCCCCCCCCCCCCCCCCCCCCCCCCCCCCCCCCCTTCCCCCCCCCCCCCCCCCCCCCCCCCACCCCCCCACAACCCCCCCCCCCCCCCCCCCCCCCCCCCCCCCCCCCCTCCCCCCCCCCCCCCCCCCCCCCCCCCCCTCAACAGTCGCAAATATCAAAATTACAAAACAGTTATTCCTATAATAATAATAACAACAACAACAAACTGAATGACAGGCTTACATTTCATTGCCTTGTTCCCCATCTCGCTCCTTTTCTTTCTTTTCTTTCTTTTGTTTCCCTTTACCCTTTTTGACTTTCTTTGCTTTTTTCTGTTTCTTTCCTTTTGGGGGTTTTGAAAGGTATACGGTACTGAAAAGAATTGTTTCATGTATACACGAAATAAATAATAATAACAATAAGGTTCAATGCCCAGGAGTTTGATATTCAATCAAAAAACAAATAAAACAACAATGTACTAGACTAAGTGTTTTGCGGAAAAAAAACCCACCCTCTACGTACAAAAATGTAAACGGGGGAGACACATTTCTCTTATTTTTTATTGAATTATGCTTAATTTAAATGGGCCAGTATAATCTTCTGCGAACGTCAATGAGGATCAAAGGTCACCGTATCTAAAATTTTAGAAAACTGTATCTTATATAGATACGGTGGGCTTATTCTAGATATTTTAATTTGAAAACTGTCTGATTAACATTATTTTAATATAAGTATCAAATGTCTGGAGTTATGTCTTTGTTTTTTTTATAAACATTCTAAATTTTGATATTTTACTTACATTTTACAGTTCTTATCTTTCATCGAGAATGTTACTGTATTGCGGTTTTGGTCATATAGTCCGTCGGGACATGCTGTCGCCGTTCTTGAACTAGAGGTACTGCTGCTTCCAGTGCTTGATGCTGTTGTCTGTGACGTCGTTGATTCAGTTGTTACTGCCGTCGTTTGTGTCGTCACATCTGTGTTTGAATCAGTTGCTTCTGTAAGTGCCTTCAATATATCTTTGACACCTTGCCGAACTAAACGACTGATTAGATCATTTAGACTCTCTGTTGTTGTTGTCTGGGTGGTTGCCTGTGTTGACGCCGTTGCCTGTGTTGACGCCGTTGCCTGAGTCGACGCCGTTGCCTGTGTTGAAAGCGTTTTCTGTGTTGACATCGTTGCCTGTGTTGACGCCGTTGCCTGAGTCGACGCCGTTGCCTGTGTTGAACCCGTTGTCTGTGTTGACGCCGTTTCCTGTGTTGACGCCGTTGCCGGAGTCGACGCCGTTGTCTGTGTTGTCGCCGCTGTCTGTGTTGACGCCGTTTCCTGTGTTGATGCCGTTGCCTGAGTCGACGCCGTTGCCTGTGTTGACGCCGTTGCCTGAGTTGGCGTCACGGTCTGTGCAGTAGATGACGTAGACATACATGTGACGTAGTGTGTATATACTGTTAAGAGAAGAAACACAATCATGACAGTCTAGTAGTCTTCTTATAAATGTATATAGCTATAGATAGGGATCTCTTTGTTACGCGTGTTTATCTATTTGAGTGGTCCAATGTTGTTTATGGCAGGTTTTATGCAAAAAATCAGCTAAACCACATTAAAGCTCCTTCCGGTGTGATGCTTAATTCTTTTCGTGCCACTAAGCACTTTTTTGTTCATGAAAGAGTGTCGAAATTTGGTGGTGAAAGCCCTGCTTCTATTGGTAAGTTTTCATAAACCAACAGTCTCCGATTGAAAGCCATGCATTTTGCTTTTCTATGTTGGATTTGTTCGGAGTTTTATAAATGTTTAAAACCATTAAAATCCTGTTGTAATATTTGCCAGCCAGCAATATTTAAAATTAAACGCCAGTCAATAAGGTCATAATGATGAAAACTTAAATTTAATTGACTTTTATCTAAATAATCAGCAAATCAACTGTTAAGAATCCCTAAACTCTTTATACATACAATGATAAACACGAACTACATGTTTATTAAGAGTGGTGGAACCTATGCTGGCGGTATCCCTATGCTGGTGGTATCTCCGAAAAACGGCTATTTACAGAAAAACAGATGAAGAAAAATTGTCAGGGTACATTCAGCATTGACAGTCGATGAAATGCTTTTACAGCAAACGTAGTGATAGCCTCGCGTGCAGCTCTGTGACGTCACAGCAGCTGATACAATTGTACTTGATCCATTTCGCTAGAAAATTTCTTAAATATAGACATCAAAATCACCCAGTTAAAGTTAGCATTTTTGATAAAACTTATTTCTTTTGTATAAAAATATATATTCTATGGAAACTGTTATATATTGTTAGTTAATATTTAGGCTCTAAAAACTGTTTCCCACCTGTTGGTTGTCAAATATCACATACCGCCTATGGTTGGCCATCGCCACCAAAAATAATTAAGCCGCGGTAAAAATATTTTAGCTCCGGCATAAATATGATTTAAGCCGCGGCATAAATATTTAAGCTCCGGCATAAATATGATTTAAGCCGCGGCATAAATATAATTTTAGCCGCGGCTAAAATCTTTCAGCTCCGGCAAAAATCTGATTTTTTGCTGGCCAACGTCACCAAAAATAATTGTTTAAGCCGCGGTTAAAATATTTAAGCTCCGGCAAAAAACCGATTTTAGCTCCGACAGAAGTGTTACACTTTATTTTAGGCGCGGTAAAAAACGAAGTAATGTGGCCGGCCTTGTCAAAAATAATTATTTATGCCGGAGCTTAAATACTTTTACCGCGGCTAAATGAATTATTTTTGGTGGCGATGGCCAACCATAGCCGGCCTTGTCAAAAATAAATATTTTAACTCCGGTGTAAATCATATTTATGCCGCGGCTAAAATCATATTTATGCCGCGGCTAAAATCATATTTATGCCGGAGCTTAAATATTTTTACTGCGGCTGAATTAATTATTTTTGGTGGCGATGGCCAACCATAGTCGGCCGTTGTTACTGAATATTAAATATTTATATCGCGGTAGAAATGTATAACATTTATGCCGGACATAAAATATTTTAACCGCGGTTAAAATCATAATTTTACCGGAGCGAAAATAATTATTTTTGATGACAATGGCGAACCTATTCGGCAGCTGTCACTCAATATTAAATACTTTATTCGCGGTAGATTAATGCCGGGGTAAAAACATTTTTGCCGCGGCTTAAATCATATTTATGCCGGAGCTTAAATATTTATGCCGCGGCTAAAATCATATTTATGCCGGAGCTAAAATATTTTTACCGCGGCTTAATTAATTATTTTTGGTGGCGATGGCCAACCATAACCGCCAGCATTGGTTCCCTTCGAGGTGAAATTTCAAGTTTTGACATGTGTCGTGTCAATAGCTCCCAGAACGACACAGTCAAGTGATGAAGCACATCAACGTCTTGTTTCGATTTAGCAGGGATAACATTATGTTTTCGCCGAGGCAAATCAAAATGGTTAGGATTTCCTGCTTTCTGAACTGCTGATATACGTTCAAAATACCTCCAGCATAGGTTCCCCCACTCTAATGTTTTCGAGTGAATTATAGAGTTTTCTCAGTGAAATAAAAGTGATAATCCACAGTTTTGAAACAGTGGATTACCATTTTTATTTTTCACTGTTTTTGCAATCTTCTACCCGGATTTACGTCAAAAAGTATACCGAGCGTAATTAATGCTGGAAACCATGCGACGATGACGTCGTTAAAATGACGTCATTTGCGCTATGTTTTTTGATGACGTTTCCCGCGATTTTCGTTATTTTATAGAAACAAACTCAATAAAAGTAGAGTTTTAACCATAAAATAAACAGAAAAATTGTTGGTATCGGTGTAATATCACGTTAATTTCACTCGTGAACACCAAAAGTTGTCATTTTCACTCGTGGCTGCGCCACTCGTGAAAATATCACTTTTGGTGCCCACTCGGTGAAATTATAACGTGATATTACACCGAAACCAACAATTATCCTCTATATCTTTAAAAAAGATGGCCGGCGCAATCTTGAGTATATGAAAGCGATTCGTTGCTAGATTTAATAGTAAAATATCCTGTGAAATTTAACTATTATGCCGTCAGGAGGCGCCAAATATCACAAGGTGAGAAAAAGTGTGCACTCTGACCGGGGACGCAAACCAAGGGCCCTTCGCTTACAGGGTTAAACGAGCGAATGCTCTCTCGGCTGAGGTAACCGGCCGCTTACAAATATTCTCCCCAATTGACATGCACATCAGGAAAACAAACTTAATTTTTGTTTTTCTTATCAAATGTTAGTCGAAATATTGACCGTTATTCACTGGTCGAGAACGTATAATTAGTGTACACTTATAATTAACATTATGTTGGCTGTAACAACATATTATGTTGATAGATATGAACTATTTACGTACTAAAATTATAAAATTCTATAGATTTTGCATGTCGTCTGCCTTTTATACGCGCTTATATACGATAACAAAATATACATACCTATAAGTCCGACCAAAAGTGAACACGCATTAAATGTTACTTTCCCCATTTTCTTTGCTACCCTTGATACCTGACCAAATATTGTCGTCTGCAGTCTTGTTGGGGCCTATTTGTACCATTGTACACAATGCCGTGCCTGAGCGCATAAAAAAGTAATCAATCTACCACCTCCACCGTAATTTGCATATCAAACATCAAAGATTTGACAGATTTTACTCTGTTTGCGTACTGTAGCTGACGTGTTTTATTGTTTATGTTGTTGTTGCTGTTGTTGTTTATAATAATACACAGAATGATGATTCGCAGAACTGGACATTTGTATGCATTGAATGCAGTTTTTGTTTAACTGAACTGAATTTTGGACAACAGCACAGCCATTACTTAAGATGAACATCGGTCGAGGATACAAAAAGGGCAAGGTTTTGTTATTTTTGCCCATGCTTGGACAAAAATATGTTTTGCTTGAGTTTACACGGAATCACCGTGACGTCATTCGCCAAGATCGATACGATATCTGGTGTTTGCAATGTTCTTTATATCTTTTTGCTACCTTCTGAAGGATTTTCGAAATTCAAAAAGTTCTGAAATGCTCTCGATAGGGCCTCCTCATAATGGTTATGTTAAAATATTTTTTAAACGATTTACCGTTTCTTATTTAACACTTAATCAGTTTCTTTTTGGCGCAATAACCATTAACAAAAACACTGAAACAGTGCAAGTTTATATTCGTTCGCGATTTTTTTTTTATTTCATATTTTAATAAAAAAATGAAAATAATGAATTAATAAAAAAAATCAATATAATTTTCTGTAAATAACGCACTTTATATCGCTGGTTTTTTTTATACAAAAAATTACATATTTTCATCTGATCAGGTTCCAAATGTTGCACGTGCTATTGATAATACCGGTAGAATCTACCAAGATATGTCGATGAAACTCGCCCAAAAAAATTGCGTGAATGTTTTTTCTTCTTTTATGAATATTCAAAATTACATTATATGTGCGTTTGAATATATGAAAATAAGGTAAAAATGGTAAAATCTTAAAATATTTTGGCAGAGAAAATAAGGCTATAAAGAAATGTTTGCTGTACACTTTCATTTGTGATAGTTTTTACCAAATTACATAACTCCTCGAAGATTTTTGTTTGTATGTCATTAACAAAAAGCTCAGATTATTTTGGTACTACTTCTTGTCAGCCTTCTTGTAACCATGGTAACAGACTTGTTTCAATGATCTGATGTATGAAAGGGTCTAAGCAGTCTTATTACATAAACAGGATTGATCCGGTCCAATTTTGACTTTGTGTGAACCCTTCCCTTTGCATTGCACCTTTGACTTGCGATTAGAGTCCAATCTGTTGCGTATGGTACACCGTCGACGTTAACCTCGACTAAAGTTCGAGTAACAGATGAAGTGACAATTGACGATGGCGGGAGAAGACGGCGTAGAGGCTTCCGCAAGCTCTGAAGATTTTACCTGTTGTAGTAGTGGGTCCGTTCTGTCGGAAATAAGTTGTGACCCGTGTCAGGTTGGATTGTTGGCAAAGAACAGCGATCTCAGCAAAGCGGACATGTCTTACTGTCGATGGGTGACCTTGGCGTAGAACGACCTTGGCATAATATCTTCCCATCATTTTAATATCTCTTCATAAATATTAACGTTGTTTTGAAATTTGAAATAGCTCGAGGCCATCGACGCCGTCCAAGTTCGCCTTAAGTGACGTTCTAACAGGAAGTTGAGCGAGTTGATATGCACATGTTTAATAAATCAAAATGAAATTAGTTACAAACAAGCAAGTGACTAGATTATTCAGTTAATGTATGTAGTGACTTAACAGTGCGTAAATCGGTGTGAACATGTTACAAATGTTATACAATATGATTGAAGTTTGCAGCGATTCATGCAAAGTATAATTTCATACCCACGAGTCTATGATACGAATATGAGTTACGAGATCGTCCATGAATATAAGTTTGCATCTACCGTTGTTCGTAAATATATAAATCAACACGATAATCAATCGGGTATAAAGCACATCGTCTTTATGATACGCAAATGAAAAGACATTAAGATTTATTCTAATAGAAATAAATTTGTTAAATGGGTTTTATTACAGAAAGTTTTTGAGAAATCGCAATTACTTTAACGGTAAATTAGTTACTTAAGTGAGTGATCTCTCAAAGTAAGTTGGTCCTCTCATTTAGGATTCCTCTGCTTTTATCGCTATTTGGTGTGTTCTGTATAGTGAGAATTTATCTTTACTTTTTTGCTACTATCCGGTATAATAAATAGATTGGCTTCTTGTTGGTGTCCCAATTTTGGACGGTCCAGTCATATTTCTATAATCAAAGCACAACTAATAACTCGCATATTTGTAAGAGAAACAACAATAAAGTCAAAGGATTCCCGCATATATGACGAGGAATGCTTTTGATAGGTCGGTCATTGAGCCGTGTCTGTTCATCCTTGCAGTTTTATCATGATCTGCACTTTTCGCTATTCAATCGGCAATTTTTCACTCGGAACACTCGGCTGTTGAATAATTGATTACACTGTCCAAACTGATAGATGGTCGAATTCATCTAAGGAATTAAAGCAGTGTAAGGGTTCACTATATATAGTTCAAGACCGTACAATAAACGATGCACGAGTGAGTTTAACTGCACGATTGTTCACTGAACAAAGGGCATGTTTCAGGGGAGAATGGGCTGTCATAATTCAAGAACAAGAGATTGTAAACTTTATAAGTTAATTTATTTTTGTGTAATAAAACATGTCACTGACATTTTTTTTCCATAAATATAATCATTTTCAAACAAGATTAAATACAGGAAAAACAACATATTTCATTTTAGAAGGTCCTTATAAATATGACAACAAATAAACAAAATTGTCTATGAAAGTAGCAAACGAATTTAAACAGGATTTTCTATAAAAAAAATGTTAAGTTAGAAATATGTATGTGAAGTTTATATATACAAATGTATAACGATTTTCAGTTTACTTTGTGTCATTAACAAAAATAATGTTTGGACTTTGACACGTGACAAGTATTTGCAAAGCCTGAGTTGTATCTAAATGATCACGTAATTAATCAGTTTTTACCCTTACATTCTGATGTCTGATCATGCTCCGCATTATGCACTACAGAAAAGTCCGTATATCGACTCCGGACATACCGAATTTCCGGACAAAAGGAACAGATTTTCTCTGCCCGAGTTTTTTCTTTCTTTATTTGATATTAAAATGAGATATACGGAACAAATTTAAATGGTTTACTATATTCGAGCAGTTGATTATCACGTCGGTGAATATCCCTTTCAGTAACTAAATTGAGAGGGAGTAGCCAATTTAAGAAACTCAACTAGATAAGGTTTAAATATTTGCCAAATGGCAAATGTTTCAGAAGTACCCCTTTCCACATCCAATACCACAGTTGAACTCGCAAGATTTGGAAAACATGCCAAAACTTTGGATTTTACAAAGCGGGGACAATCAAGTCACTTGCATCATTGAAAACAGCTATGAAAACATACAGATATAAAAATAAGAAAATCATACGATAAAAACAATAATTTTTGGTGAAAGTATTGAAGATTAATGACTGAAATGAATGGTAATTACATGGCTCTAGAGCGGTTGATGTCAGCCCTAAAAATGTAGTAGTCAAATATTATGGTTCTCATAAAACATTGTTAACGTCCAGCGTTTACTCTACAAATAAATGACAAGATATTCACAGAAAAGTCACTGAGCATTACTCTGTGCAAAAAGTTACCAATCAACACGTCGACAATTTTCTACGGAACTTGTCGGAGATTGCCGCGCAGATAAAGGTGATCACGAGACAGATCTTCCTAGTTCTTGTGGTTTTCAATATCTATTCGTTTTGCTGAACTTCTTACGAGATTTCCTTGGTTTTGTTTTTGGATTTACAAGGACACTGAAAAACTGGTCGGATATCTTTTTGTAAACATTGTTTATCAATTTGTCAAACTTTTTAAGTTGCCTCAATGTTCCCCGATTCACTAGTCTATCGTCATCTACAACATTTAGCCACGATTTTGTGTCAAAGTACATTCTGTCCAATGCTTTATCTATATCTCCAAAAATCTTGTTATTTTTCACCATAGGAAGTTGATCCGTTCCAACAGGAATGTCTTTCATGCCATTCAAACTGGTACTTGCAGGCACTGATTGGGCAGTTTTCATTTGTGACGTCATTTTGAAACCATCGTCATCGTTCATATTCCACCAATCAAAACTTTCATCACTGTCATCACTGTCATCACTATCATCGCTGTCATCGCCACCCCAGAAATCCCAATCTGAATCAGAATCATCACTATCAAAAATATCCCAGATATCATCAAACTCGAAATCGTCATCTGGGAAGAATGGGAAGAAGCCACCTGTCCTTGTTGTTGTTGTTTTCGTTGTTGTTGTTGGAGCACGTGTCGACGGACTTGCAGACGTTAGCGGACCCTTCGTAGTTGATTCTGTAATAGGTTTGTTAGTGGTCGGGTTTTCTGTCGAAGAAATTGTTGTTGTTTGTAAATGTGTCGTTGTTTGAATGTTGGTTTGTTCTTCCGTAGTCGTTGCTGTGTCTGTTGTTGTCGGTGACTGGGTGGAGGTTGTTGTAACAAGCATATCGGTGGTCGTCTCAGTGATAGGGATTTCTGTGGTATAAGCGTCTGTTGATGTTGATGTCATTAATGTGGACACAGGAGTTGTTGTCGGTTCAGTTGATGGTGTTGGAGCTTCTGTGGTCGCTTTCGTTGTTGTAGTAACAGTAGTTGAAGTTGGAATTTGAGTTGTTGTTGTCGATTGTGTTTCCTTGGTAGTTGTCACTGGAGCGTTTGTAGTTGTTGTTGGGGTTGCCGTAGTTGTTGTTGTCGGCGGAGCGTAAGTTATTGTCGTCGTCGTTGGGATTTCTGTTGTTGTTGTTGTCAATGGGACGTCAGTTGTTGTTGTCGTCGTAAGGATTTCTGTTGTAGTTGTCGCTGCTGGAGTTTCAGTTGTTGTTGTCGTCGTTGGGATTTCCGTTGTTGTTGTCGCTGCTGGAATTTCAGTTGTTGTCGCCGTTGGGATTTCTGTTGTCGTTGTTGTAATTGTTGTAGTTGATTCCAGCAGAGTTGTTGTCCCCAGTGTTTGCGTTGTTGTTTCGCCTTCTGATTCGTCAAACTCCGTGGTAGTTTTACCAGTTTCTGTGGTTGTTCCCCAGGGGAATGAAGGGATTTCGAAAGTGATGTCACCCCTCAGGACAGGCGGGCGTGTAGTGGTTTCCGCCGGTGTAGTTGGAAACACCGGTAAAGGAAATCTCATATCCCCGCGCATTACTATCGCAGGTAAATCGCCGTTTCCGGCAACTGCTGGTGTTGGTGTAGTTTTATTCACTTTAGGAGTTTCTGAAGGACGTCTGCGACCAACGAAATGTTCAAGGTCAAACAGATTCTGCTTGCTGATACTGATCGGTATTCCTTCAACTCGAGGTCTGATGGTAGCGCAACATGCGCACGAAATGCACAACACACCTAAAAATTGAAAAAGTAAACATTTCAATGTTGTTTATGGTAGGCTGTATCTAAATTCTAAAATCATCAATTAGATCTATTATTTATCCGCTGACATTTTATGTAGCTTACTTATCAAAGAGAAACTCCTTCCTTTAAAAGATCACAATGCAACAGTTGTACTCTTCGTATGTATAGCTACCTTTATTATATAAAGCATATACAATAATAATAATAATAATAATATTAATAATAATAATAATAATAATAATAATATTTATTATTATAAAAAGAAACAGAAGAATAAGTAGAAAACGAATAAGAATAATAGTACATTGTATAACAATAATAATAAAAAAATTAACAACTATGATGATGTTAAGAAGGATAATTATAAAAAAAATAAAAGCAATAATAATACGTGTAATAATAATACAGTACATGTAGATATAAAAATAATAATAATAATAATAATAATAATAATGATAATAATTTTTCTCCTTTTCTATTGTCATATCTTTTACCGTTTCATTAAAAACCTTTTTTGATGAAATCAGTGGTAAATTAAAGAATAAAATTTTGTAAAAAAAAAAGTGATCTAGATTTGTATTTTGTTTTTCAATATCTTAGTATTTTTTCTAGTGTTCTGAGATCTCACAAGAACTATCCTTTATTTTTCCATTGTTTCAGAAGTTAAATTTATCATAATTTAAATTAAATCAATATAATACATTAAATATATTTTGAATTTAATTTACTTACCAATTAACAAGCGAAAGTATTTCATTTTTTCTGTAATCTGTCCGTTTGATTTTTTGTATATTTTTCTATTGTTTTCTTAAATGTTATGAATGATCTTGATTTTGTCGGTTTATATAGGTACACGCACGCACATATGAAAAAAACAGGATATTTTATAATTTTTATACGGTGTCGTGTCACCGACACCCACTGGCAATTAATCAGATTAATTAGAAAGTTGTGTATGAAAAATTGACATTTGTGACGGGCAATAAAAAACTTTTGGACCGAGGTCATTTTATCACTGTAGTCAAAACGTATTTGATAATCAGACTTTAGCCGTATCTATCATTGACAACGCAAACAAAAACAACACTCGGCAACAACAAGAAATTACCTTAGTAGAAGAAATGTAATTTTATTATTGTCAAAGATCGAAGTTGTATTCGCATTTGTTGATTTCCACTGTGGGGTATTAAAAAGGTGGTATGTTTGCTGTAATGAAATTTATTATTTTGTTGGTTTATTTCTTGTATTTTTTTATGTTTTATCCCTTTCTCTTTAATGTATGGTAATGGTTTTCATCACCAGTGTCTCTAGAATGCACAACGGCCACCTCCAAGTTTAGCGTGTAACTCACTGTCGTTAATTTTATTACTTTCAGCCAAGGTAGTCAGGTCGTCAAGGGAGAAAAGGGTCATTTTCAATACGTTCACGTTGTTCAGGGATTATATTCAGCCAGCGATGTCCCTCTGTATCCGATAAGACGCAACGATGATATCAAAAACGTAACAGCATACAACACTCGCTTTTACTGAAATAGATTTAACTTGTGTTATAAAATGGTTCCCAAAAACTACCTCATGCCATGTTGTATACAATACTCATTTGTTAAAGCACTTTAACTTGTACGTATTATCTCTCATGGTTTAAATAAGTTCTAAAAAGGGGAGATATCCCTGTCACTCTCATTTATATCTAGCTGTTTACAAGGTACGTCGTAAAGATATGTAAAAACACATCTTGGAAAAAAAGACATGTTGCTACTTTGACACAGTATGCTATTCAACCATATACTTTCCCAGTTTTTTTATTCACTGGTATTCTTGACTTAGGTCTCGGTAAATTCTGACCTCAGCTTAACTTTCTTGTAGCGTACAGGGTTGTCTACAGTGATTTGAAGATGGTCCATCAAAGTTGAGGATTGGTCAATGACTTGCGACCATGACGTGTTTACAAACCGTAAAATATTGCTTCTTTTTCTTCCGTTGGTTGGACTGCAATAAATTTTTAAGCATAATACATATATCACACATATTTGCTATTGTTTTTCTCATTTTTACGAATTGTTCATTGCTAAACCATGCGTCCAAATATTTGATACGGATTCTGGCGTTTGATGAATACGCACTTTATGACGCATTGTCATATGCCCATGCCATATTTTTATAATAATACAATCTTAGGTTTACGGCCCGTTGTCAAAATAATTTGTCGACAGATTTAAGCCACTGGGAAAATATACTTACATTTTAAAAGTATCTCGCGCATGTAAGTACACATGCACTGAAAATATTTGTATCTAGCACATACTACATTTGTTAATGATTGATTTTAATCTAGTGAACAAATTTCATCACAAAAATCCAGGTACAGAGTAAAGTAACAGGTGGCTAGTTTTCGTGAGATTCATTCAATCACATGCAGACCTATATACTGTATATAGGTCCGTGGTTCAATATAGGAATAGCTGTTTTGTAATTTTGATATTTGCAACTGTATTATACGGTTTTTAATGGTCGGACATATTTTAACGGCGACGGCGTTAGCTGGAGATGTTAAATTTGTTTGCTATAATTAAAACGATTTTTGCGACTATATATACGTTATTCTAACGCAGTACCGATGTTACGTCGTTTCTGATTGGTGACGTCGTTTAAATTTGTGACTATAAAATATAGGAATAACTGTTTTGTAATTTTGATATTTGCGACTGTATATACGGTTTTTAATGATCGCAAATATTTTTAACGGCGACGGCGTTAGCCGGAGCTGTTAAAACTGTTTGCGACCATTAAAACCGTATATACGGTCGCAAATATCAAAATCACTAAATAGTTATCCCTTTTCTAACGCACAATGTGTCTAAATGAGATAATTAAAACGCCGTTTGAATTTTGCGACTATATATACGTTATTTAATAGTCGCAAATTTAAACGACGTCACCAATCAGAAACGACGTTACATCGGTACTGCGTTAGAATATAGGAATAACTGTTTTGTAATTTTGATATTTGCGACTGTATATACGGTTTTTAATGGTCGCAAATATTTTTAACGGCGACGGCGTTAGCCGGAGCTGTTAAAACTGTTTGCGACCATTAAAACCGTATATACGGTCGCAAATATCAAAATCACTAAATAGTTATCCCTTTTCTAACGCACAATGTGTCTAAATGCGATAATTAAAACGCCGTTTGAAGTTTGCGACTATATATACGTTATTTAATAGTCGCAAATTTAAACGACGTCACCAATCAGAAACGACGTCACATCGGTACTGCGTTAGAATATAGGAATAACTGTTTTGTAATTTTGATATTTGCGACTGTATATACGGTTTTTAATGGTCGCAAATATTTTTAACGGCGACGGCGTTAGCCGGAGCTGTTAAAACTGTTTGCGACCATTAAAACCGTATATACGGTCGCAAATATCAAAATCACTAAATAGTTATCCCTTTTCTATCGCACAATGTGTCTAAATGCGATTTTTAAAACGCCGTTTGAATTTTGCGACTATATATACGTTATTTAATAGTCGCAAATTTAAACGACGTCACCAATCAGAAACGACGTTACATCGGTAATGCGTTAGAATAACGTATATATAGTCGCAAAATTCGTACGGCGTTTTAATTGTCGCATTTAGACACAGTGTGCGTTAGAATAGGGATAACTATTTAGTGATTTTGATATTTGCGACCGTATATACGGTTTTAATGGTCGCAAATATAAAAAATACAAAACAGTTATTCCTATAATTTAAGAGTCGCAAATTTAAACGACGTAACGAATCAGAAACGACGTTACGCCGGTAGTGCGTTAGAATTAAATATATTCTGACAACGGTTTGACAAAAAATACGTGTACAGTATACGAAAGATAGGCAAACGTTTATCATTGTGTTAGACTGAGTAAAAATAATACAGTTCTATTATCATTCTATCAGCAAATTCATTATTCTATCCAAGTAAATATGATTTGGTAACGGGGGCTTTAAACTGGCGTCACCTTAAGTACAGATTTTGTATTATAGGCACCCTTAAAAATCGTATATCTCTACTCTTTTGACCGACACCCGGCTCCCCCACCCCCGCACATACACAAGGAAAATGCTTTGCTTTGATAGCGCGTTTATACTTGGTAGGCCGGAAAAAAGCAGTTCTTATTGTCCAGTATTGGAAAAATTGAAAGTTCCATATCGAAGTGTCTTTCAGCACACAATGTACTTTTTTGCGTTTTTGATATACAATGCCCGGCTTCTTCTTTTAATAGACTGAAAATGCCCGGTATAGACTGATACGTCATTTGCTTGATAGAGCCAGCTGAACTCTTTCTGTGGCTTTTCTCCATGGTTACTATTATGAGTATACGAGGAAAGTGCTAAAATAACAGAGATACTCAAATAACAGAGACATGGCGAAAGTGCTGAAATAATAGAGACACTCAAATAACAGAGACATGGCGAAAGTGCTGAAATAATAGAAACACTCAAATAACAGAGACACTCAAATAACAGAGACATGGTGAAAGTGCTGAAATAACAGAGACACTCAAATAGCAGAGACACTCAAATAACAGAGACATGGTGAAAGTGCTGAAATAACAGAGACACTCAAATAACAGAGACATGGTGAAAGTGCTGAAATAACAGAGACACTCAAATAACAGAGACATGGCGAAAGTGCTGAAATAACAGAGACACTCAAATAACAGAGACATGGTGAAAGTGCTGAAATAATAGAGACATGAGGAAAGTACTGAAAAACCAGAGACATGTGGAAAGTGCTGAAATAACAGAGACATGAGGAAATTGATGAAATGACAGCGACATTAAGAGCGTTAATCATTATTTCATATTTTGTTTGCGAGCGTCTGTGGAATTTGTGTCATATTGGAAGCGTAAATGATATATATGAAAAAGCAATTAGATATAAATTAAATAAAAACGCTACAAAACTAAATTGCCTGTACTGAAGTGCATACTACTATATGGCACGCTATCATACATGCACGTCGTTTAAAAGGGACTTCTTTCTTTTTTTCGGTACTGTTTATAGTTTATATAAACTGCAGAGCACGAGATAGACAGAAAATGGATATGATGTTTTTAATTCTTCAAATAGTTCTTCCAAAGAATTAAACCCCGCGATATTCCCATTAATATAAACGAGCATTGTTAAGAAATTGCCTGACATACAGTCTCGAACAACAGACATCGTATTCCTTTAATTACGGGTTCATCGACAACACGCAATCGTAAAAACAAATACTTTTCAAATTTATAGTCACGGTGTAACCGAGCTAACGGCCCGTACCCGTTCCTTTTGTTTTAGTGTAGAATCCATCTGTATTCTGATACTCCTTGTGTAGGAAGAAAATCTCAAGTTAGGCTCTGCATCAATATGATCATTGTTTTAAAAGAACTTAATGAAGCTATCAATTTTTCACAATTAAATCAGTATATGACATTATGATCATTTGCATAGGTGATGTGAGCGCAAAAGACAGTTTTCTTTCTTAAATACATTTAAATTCCTTATCTCAGTTTAACTGGATTTTTTGGAAAGATTGAAAAAGACTGTAACATGCAAAAAAACAAACAACGAATTATTCTCATACTGTTTTTCAATGAGGACAATATCAGTGTCTTTGGATTAACCACATGAACAGTGAAATTAAGGTTTAAACCTGATTCGCGGAGAGCACAAACAAACATGTCACAGACGAAGTCACCCTTACCGCCGGCAAAGTCGCCAATGCCGCCGACAAAATCACCGAACCCGGCGACATCAAAGAATCTGACAACTCCTGCAGCAAAGGCACATATCACACAGCCTACGCCGAAAACGCCGACTCATCCAGTTCCCAAAACACCCATTCCATCAGGACCGAAAACACCGACGTCAAAACCGGGGTCTAGAAATGGATTGCCACCAGCGCCGCAACTAACTGTTATCAAATATACTATAGATATTGATGTTATAAAGTGTCCCGTATGTTTGGAAGTGCTTAAATCTCCAAGAGTTATATCATGCGGACATTCAATGTGCTTAGAATGCCTTAACTCTCTTATCATGTACACAGAGTCTGCAAAAACCAAGGACTTCTTCCAGTGTCCAGTTTGTCACAAAAACATCAGGCCACGAGATAGCAAAGCACTGCGCCAGAAATGGGCTCATCAATTTCCGGTAAACGCTGTGATTTTACGTCTGCTGCGAAACGCCACGTTAAAAAATGCATACGACAATGGAACGCATAAGGCTTTCTGTGAAGTGTGTCTTGTAAACAACCTAACAAGATCGGTCGTGTCTTACTGTAACACCTGTCTCGAACACCAGTGTGACGTGTGTACAAAATATCACGAGAAACGCGACGACTCACGAGAACATGAAGTGACCACATTTGTTTTGAAAGAAGAACCCGCTGAAAAGGTAGAGGCCGTGAATAAAACCGAGTGGCAGCGAAGGTCGCGCACACAAAAAGGTGCCCATGGTGACGATGATAGACGAGTTAAATTCGACCCATTTCGCGATGGTCGTCTGGCTCCATTGAATACGGCCGTTGTAGCCCAAACAGTAACAACAGCCGATGGTTTCGCAGAGAAAACTATTGTGAAACTGGGACATTTTAATGGAAATGCTACGACGGATTCTGCTACTGCGGACTTTAGAGCAGTGGCATTCATGACAAACAACAAAGTCGTCCTCGCTGACCATGCGAACAAGAAACTTAAACTGTTCGACATATCGCACAAAACTCGCGTCGAGCTCATCACTGATTTGAATGTTCGAGCAGACCCAAGTCATATGTGTCGTGTCGATGATAATACGGTTGCCGTCGTCACAGAAAGAACGGGAGTTTTTCATATCCGTCTTTTTACAATAAGGGATAAAATTTCCCATTTTGTTCATCGCACTGTTGACAGCGTTCCGCTTGGACTTGCTTATCTTGAAAATACTGTCGTCTGCTCGTTCCTCGGACATCAAGCTCTAATCAAGTACCGCCTGACCAGAGCTCAGCAGCGCAAGATTGGCGTAATTGCGCACGACAGAAGCGGAAGTGATATATTTCATCACCCGGGAGCGATGTGCACTGGTACCTGGCAGGGAAAACCTGTCTTCTACATTGCGGACGAGACCGAGTATGGCGTTACCGTATCGGCAATTGATCTCCAAGGCGAAAAGAAGTCATCTGTCTTCTTTGAATGTGCGTTTCCAAAACCCAAATCTCCAAAGAGGTCTGCAAATGGAGTTTTAAAATCTGGACGTACAAACAAAGCAAGATCCGCAAAAACACCAAAGAAAGATGACGCCTCTGACACTACCGCAGAGTCGGAAAATACAAGAACAGCAGCAAAAGGCTCGACTTCAAGAGAAGTTAAACAAACCGCACGTAAATCTACAAGTCAGACAAAAGAAACTCCAAAGGAAAGGCTTAGTGGGCGTCACACGTTCCGAAGAGTAGACGATTTCGGAAGAGTTTCGGTAGACCGGCGGGAAGGGCGAGAGATCGAACGCCCATCCATGTCATCGGCCTTGAAAAGTGAGCTGTCCATTGACCTGAACAAAATTATAAAAGATGAATCCGACTTAAATGAAACAATTGGAAAATCAACTAGCAGACGATCAAATAGAATTGAAAGTAAGGCTGTTGAGAGGGCGCAGAGGAAACCTGTCGGCAAGGTACTACCGCAGCAGAACGGTTCAAATTCGAAAACTTCCGACAAAGCCTCTGATAACCAAGAATCAACCATCAACTTAAACTCAACAATAACTTCCAGCTCAACTATTGGCACTGTGTCATTTACCGTGCCGCCAAAACTTGTCTACAGGGCTGATAGCATTGCCGTAGACCAGGGCGGCAATATCTATGTCTGTATGTCAAGTTCCAACAAGATCCACCAGATGTCGCCTGACGGACGCGTGAAACGTGATCTGTTGACGGAAAAGGATGGACTGGTAGCACCAAAAGTCGTCTGCTTTTCGCAAAAGAGTGACGTATTCATCGTCACCAGTCTGAGAAGTAACAAGGTCCTCATGTTTAGACTAAAATGACTACCGCTAAGCATATACAATGTACAAAATGTACATGTACATGTATTTGAAAACTACTAAACCGTAGTGGTTCTTTAACAGTTGAATAGCATGACTTAAATTCAAGTGTTGAAGGCAGTTTTATACACGTGTACTTTAGATTTTAAGTTTGTAAACCATATGTTATGAGTATTATCTATAACCAGTGACGAACTTGTGCGCTTGAAAACTTGATTTCATTGTCATAATTCTGCCTTGTGAACTACAAAATGTGCTTAAAATACTGGAAACTTGAGTTAGTTCAGAGAACTAATACGTTGATATTCGGACTGAGAATGCAGGACAAAAAACATATCACCTCAGTTCGACAGCGTTTCCCCTTTCACAACGGTAGACAGAATCCATCTTTTTAATCGCTACATGTAGTAAAATTTAAAACCAAATTTCTACTAATCGATTTGTGTTAAAACTCATTTCCCGATTAAATTCTTTCTATTATAAACAGAACTTATTTATGACAAATTGAACAACTTACTAGGGAAATTAAATAAAACTAGAGCTATCACTAAATGTGATTAATACCCCCGAAAGACTGCTTTATAAACTGAGGAAGTTTGTAGTAACAGAATACCTTGCAAATAAACTAAAAAGAGATATTGTTCTTGGCAATTACTCTGTAATTTGTCAAGACAGAGTTATGGTTCTTGTTCACTAGACTTCTTCTCAATGTGCTTAACCATTGTATGAAGGTGTAGTGAATTGCAACCAGTAGTTTTCGAATTATGCTCCAGACAAGTAAAAGTAACAAAGGGTAAAAAACAGAATTGAGTCAAGATGGAGTTATTGTTCTCTTGCACTGCACTTCCTCTCATTGTGCTTGACCATTGCATGAAGTTGTATTGAATTCCAACTGATAGTTTTTGAATTATGCTTTGGATAAGGAAAAGTAACAAAGGGCAATAACTCTGTAATTAGTCAAGATAGAGTTATGGTTCCTATGCACTGCACTTCTTCTCAATGTGCTTGACCATTGTATGAGGTTGTATTCAATTCCAACCAGTAGTTTTCAAGTTATGCTCCGGACAAGGAAAAGTAACAAAGGGCAATAACTCTGTAAAAACTCAAGATAGAGTTATGGTTCTTGTACACTGCACTTCCTCTGCTTGTGCTTGATCATTGTATGAACTTGTTTTGGATTCCAACCAGTAGTTTTCAAGTTATGCTCCGGACAAGGAAAAGTAACAATAACTCTGTAAATACTCAAGATAGAGTTATGGTTCTTGTACACTGCACTTCGTCTGCTTGTGCTTGATCATTGTATGAAATTGTTTTGGATTCCAACCAGTAGTTTTCAAGTTATGCTCCGGACAAGGAAAAGTAACAAAGGGCAATAACTCTGTAACTAGTCAAGATGGAGTTATGGTTCTTGTGCACTGCACTCCCTCTCAATGTGCTTGACCATTGTATGAAATTGTTTTAGATTCCAACCAGTAGTTTTCAAGTTATGCTCAGGACGAGGAAAAATAACAAAGGGCAATAACTCTGTAAATACTCGACAGAGTTATGGTTCTTGTACACTGCACTTCCTCTGCTTGTGCTTGATCATTGCATGAAATTGTTTTGGATTCCAACCAGTAGTTTTCAAGTTATGCTCCGGACAAGGAAAAGTAATAAAGGGCAATAACTCTGTAATTACTCAAGATGGAGTTATGGTTCTTGTGCAATGCACTCCCTCTCAATGTGCTTGACCATTGTATGAAGTTGTATTGAATTCCAACAAGTAGTTTTCAAGTTATGCTCCGGACAAGGAAAATGCAACAGACCGCCCGACCGACCGACCAACCACCGGGTGACTCCTATATAAAGGATATAAAAAGGATTTTGTCTGGATATGAAATAAGAAGGCATTTGGAGTGTGGGTCATTTCCTAGGTCCATGCCTCTACCAAACAGGTGGATACTGTCGGAACAATGGCATCCAGTTTTTTTCTGTTTACAACAGGAATGACTGCTAGAGTCTATAAAGTTTGTGTCAGAGAAAAAAACAGAATTCTATAAATTTTTACAAATTTATTCAGCAACAAATTGTATTTAAAATGTTAAAATACTGCTTCTTGCAGAACATGTATTAATTAAAATACATACTTTCTGAGAGACGTCAGTGTGAATAATATGTGTCCACATGAAACTTAACATGGAAGTCAATTTACTTTTTACTAAATACTCAAAAAAATATGGCGCAGACTTCGACACCTATTCACTTCAAAACCAATTTTGTATAAAAAGGAAGTAATCAGAAGTAATTCACACTTACTTCTCAGTAACAGTAACATAGAATTTTGAGAAAATAATACTTTCCTACTGATGAACCATTTGAACACTTTATCTTAGTAATGCCTAGCTCAATACCTTTTTTCTATTTAAAAAATAATCTAAGCTATAACACGGACATATATACACATACAGGTCCGTGGCTATAAGAAATCCTTATGTAACATGATTCGAAGAAAGTAGAAGACTATGACCTATATTAAGCATAATTTCTTAAATATTAGCACTCTTCTACTTTGGCAAGCTTCATTTTGATTTTCATAGAGGGGCTTAAATTAATTGTACTTGTCACCAGAGCAGACAGCTTTGATGGGCAGGCGGAACACAGTCTAAAACTCAGGGCAAAGGCATAAATTCTTTGTTCCAACATGGCCAAGACTTTGTTTACTTCAGCTTGTATGAAGACAAAATTTTTACAGTAATTTACATTAACCCATCTCAATGACTGCTCCCTTGAATTCTGACCAGTACTTCCAAAAGAAGGGATTGCGGGAATCCTGGTCAAATTATGCTGATGGGATGTGAGCCTGCAAACCTCTGGGATGGAAATCAGACACTATCCCTACACCCAGGTGCGGAACACATAGTGCTTAAAGTTAGGTTTATATGTGTAATTACATATTAGTATATGTATAGTTACATGTAGTATGCAGTTATTGGTTACAGTAAGTGCTGTGAATTTTTATTCCTGTTACGTAAATGTGGGTCTGCGGACTAGAACAGAAATAAGTTTTCACATAAAAGGCAAAAGAAATCCAAATAAGATATCGTAAACTGTATCTTAAAGTACCCTTTATATAAAATTCTGACCGTAATTCAAATAAGTTAAACTGCTAAACAACATACTGGTATTTAACATTTTGGTGATCAACTTAAAAAATGGGACACACATAAGCCTGAAGCTGTACGTGTACAAAAAAAGATCAACATAAAACTGGGACACCAGTGAGCCTGCAGCTGTAAAAAGTGTATCCGAAAAAAACATGTTATCTAGAATACTCAAACTTCTTGTTTATTACAAACAACAGCCAAAGTCTGATATATTTTCTCTTTTTCTGGACTTCATTCTGACTCCTTTAAGTACTGAACAATAAACTATGAATGGAAAGACGGAAATATCAGTAGAAAAAATCTGAAAAGTGCTTAAAGAAGATAAATTTATAAATAAATAGCATATGTATTGCAATAGTTATGCATAACAATTCAATGACAGCTAACTGACAAAAAAATGATAAGACAAATAAAGGCTTTGTGAGTTTTACCGTAAGCAGTGTATTAAAACTAGTATTTGGGATAATATATCATACAGTTTATGCGGAAACACATGGTTTAAAATGAAGAATATCGGAAATAAATGAAACACTAACATTCTAAGCTGAAGTAGATATCACATACATGAACTGTAAATTGAGTAAAATTCATGATGATTAAATTTTTAATATTTCCTGTTAATAGCCAACTTCACCGATTGAAAAACTTTCAATAAAATTTATTTTACCCAGATTTACAGTTATAGAATTCTCATCTTGCGAATACTGAATTTGCAAATATGTCCGTCTGCTATCAATAGTACAAAATTAGCCAATTTACATTAAACCAACTGTAAAGTTTTCAATCCACTTCCTATATAAATACTGCTAAACAGATACTCGACAGTTACTGCAGAAAGGCAAATCCTTGAACACTTTGCTTGCTTAAAAGACCGCTGTGCAAAAGCAAACATTTTCACATTGACAGTAACTGTAAAAAGGAACAGAAAGAAGTGTTGCAATTGCCAGACACAAATACAATCCCAAGTACTATACATGTATTGGTACACAGCTTGTATGCTATGGATGAGCGAACAGTGCCGATTCATATCAGATTCTACTGATGTGCAGACTGATCAGATATCATACTGGTTGCAAATGCGTAGCGATGGTTTTCACGAAGTAAGGCTCAATAACGCTCTTAATAAAAATTATCTTCATTTTATCAAAGAAATCTGTCAAGAAAGAAAGCCTCTTAACTCTTACCCTGTTGGTGACAACTGATTCTGCCTTTGTCAACAATGTAGATCATGATCAGCCAGTACTTCTAAACAGCTTGATCATAGTCTGCACTGTTTGCTATTCAGTAGGTAGTTCTGGGTTCACTCTGGCATATTCATACTTTGCATCTATTTACTCAGAATTATATAACATCACATTAAGTGTTATTTTGAAATATTTATGTCAAATGTGTGGTTTTATTGCATGTGGCGGCATTGGTGAGTGACAGAGGGAACCCTGGTAATATTTCAGGGAACAAATAATGATATGGTCTAACTGAAAGATGTACAGGAACATCTAAAAAATTTAGTATTGCAAGAATAAATTACAGTGAAATTGAAATCAGAAACTGTAAATTAAAATGTCCTGTGGTACAACAAGGTGCCCATAAGGACTAATATCGCTCTAATGAACTGACCAGACTGTTCTGAGTAAATCTGTGAAAATGTTTTGGAATGTTATCAAGGAAAAGCCAACAGAGGTCACCATGACCATGACCCACTGACCCTAAAAAAATGTAGAGATCATGTACTTAGTAACCCCAATCATCCTATGAAGTTTTGAAGACTGTTGTTGATAATTAGATCTCAAAATATTGGGTGGAAACAATTTTCAAAGTTTGGGTCACTGTAACAGAGGTCACTGTGACCTTTTACCCACTGACCCCAAAAACCACAGGAGTCATCTACTCAGTAAGACCAATCATTCTATGAAGTTTGAAGACTTTGGTTGATACAGAACACAAGATATTTAAGGGGAAATAATTTTCAAAGTTCACTGGGTTACTGTGACTTTGACCTTTGACCCCAAAAAACAATAAGGATGTATGTTGTTAAAAGGAATTGTTGATAGATGCACAGACATCAGGTGATCACAATAGCTCACTTTAGGCTCAGGTGAGCTAAAGAGGAACAGGTTCTACAGACATCATAAGCTTTCTTGAAACATGCGCACTGTTCTTTTTTTTTTGGTTGTTGATTAAAACATAGATTTGTATTTTCAATTCATGGTAGTGGTAGAAAAGATATCCCATACCATCAAATCTGATTAAATATAAATTATTAACAAGATCATATTCACTGTGAAAAAATCACCCAGTTTTACTGATAAAAAAAACTTGTATGATAGTAAATGTGTCTCAAAATATCAGTTGATGTCTGTAAGTGCTTGAACTACTAATCAAGGACACATTATATACAGTTTCACAGTTGTAATACACTGCTTTTCGAAAGTGTTTCACCTAACAAAATGACACATCCTTAGATATAATCTGCAAACAGAAAAAGCCCAGGCATGTAATACTCTCTAAAAGTTGTTGTAACTTACTGTCAGTAAAACAGCTCTCTGACCCCCTGACCTACCTCTCTCACCCAGACATCAGAAACTTTCAGAAGGCAATGTATTTATGTATCTACCATAATCACAGCTCATACGTTTTCTGCTGATGAGGACATGTACAAATGCATGTAATGCAGTAGAAACCTGCATGTTACTGATGACCAATATTCCAACACAAATTATCACATATATTAAACTTGCATTACAGTTTTTTTTATCATCACTTGAATGTTAATTTCAGGAAATAGTTTCCCAATGCATGAATCACATACTTCATTTAACATTTAAACTCAATGTAATTTCAACAAAATCGTCAACTTAAATGCATTTGTCTTGCACTTCCCTCGTAGAATTTGAAGACTAAGTACATATGCACTAAGAACACTTTGATAAGTGACGATAACTACTTATCGGCATTATAATGGCAACGTTATTTACTAATATAAGAGCATTTAAACTAAATATTGTACCAGATACATGTACTGATACCATTGGATATGAATATTCTTCCGTCTTGCAAAACAGTTCATATGGTATTCAAGTTCCTCAATTAGCTGATCTGTCCTTTGGATTTCGTCTTGCACATTTTACGATGGGTGCCTTCATGGCAGTTTGTTTGCACACAGCAAAACGGCATAAACACCATACTTTTAAACATTTCCCTATGTTCACATCGCTTCCAGACATCAAGAATTTTTTAAAGCCCTTTCTAAATATCCGTACTTCTTCGCGGTTGCCATAATCTCTGCATATTGTTTGTCTAAATTTACCAAACTGTCATTCTTCACGCTTGGCATTTTGGGTATATGTAAATCTAGCGGGGGCTCGAGAAGTTTCGATAAGAAGTCTTGGAGAAGTTCAATTTTTTGTGCTGCAAAGAAAGAATGAAACATACCTTGCATACAGTGAACTCTATGTATAACAAACTCCTTTGGACTACTTAAATGTTCCTTATATCTGGCGTATGTTATATCCAAACAGCATTTTCATATTGAATGAGAAGACAAAAAGTCAGGTCCATAAAATCTATTCCTTATTTCTGAAATTTCAATATATCCGGAGTCGTTATATACAGAGTTTACTGTAGTTCTATGTATTATACAGAAAATCTGTCTCCAAGTTTTGGTCGCTAAAGTTGTGAAATTATTTAAATTTGGACAGATTTGGTTTAATGTTATTCGCGCTTATTTCAAATTTATTTCACCATTTTGCAACACTGGCAAATGGCGGAGGAGGCATACATCATTACGATAAAGCAAAATGTGTGGCCTCAAAACCACGACACTAAATACATAAGAAGTTACAGTAACTCCAGGTCCTTGACTCTAACCACTCAAACATGGAGGTCGTTTACTAATACACTATACTTACAACTACACATATATGTGTCTTGCAAAAGAATACAAAGTTGACAAACCTTCCATTTCTTGTCCAAGGAAGGAACACCATTTTTCTCGTATTTCCTCGACAGCCGTGATGTCCTCCTGATTACCACTGTTTATTACAATCGGTAGACATGGCAACACATTCTGCTTCATGGAATCCAACAGATTCGTAACATCCGTGTAATCTTCAAACTTTTGAGTGATTGCGTCATTTATATGCTGAAATTTAATGTTATATCATTAGAAATGAGATAATTGACCGGAATGACATTTTTTCCCTTGGGGTTCAATGAACTTTGAACAGTACTTCAATTATGCACAGTTTAGTTTTTTCTAGTAAGGGACAGTCTTAAATTCCTAGCCCCTTTATTACATCCCAACTTTCTCAGATAAATAGTGAGAGAGCTAGTGAGGCTCAAACCCATGACCCTATATCAGTGCCAAGTTGAGTGATTTCAAGCCAGTGACCTTGACTCCTTGACCACATGGAAGGGTCCCTATTTATACAGTTAAACAAAATGCAGGAGTGTAATGTTGACGATGGCGATGAAAATACAGTTTGTATGTGAAATACAAGGGTATATCTAAATGCCTCTCTTTATGACCTACATGACTTTTTTACATTTTAAATAGCAATTTTATTCTTCTTCACACTTTAAGATGTACAACCATTTTTTTCTAGATATCTTTTAACAGATACCACTGAACACATAACATCATTTTAGCACCACCGGTCTAGAAAATTTTAGTACCTGCAGAAAATTCCCTTTACTTCAATGCATCAAATCTACAAATAGTACATGTATATTTATATACATGTATTTATCTTACATAGACTGTTAAAACTCAACCGTGTTAGTTCATGCACATACTTGCATGTCTTGTGGAGAGATGCTCGAAGGTAAGCAGAAAGTTACAGATAATCAAGCAAACACACAAACTTACCAACAAAGTTTGTCTCAGGAAGAATGCGATAATTTTTGGTTCTGGCAGGCCAGCATTTTTATGGCTTCTCCTTAAGTCCTCTGACAATCTGTGAGCATGGATTAAAAACGACAAGGCTGGAATATATCTGAAACACAGAAAAATACAAACAACTAAAACGAAACCTATCTAAAATACAGAAAAAATATTTGAAACTGAAATGCAACATACAGGTTTCTGAAACACAGAAAAATACTCAGAGCCACAGTAAAATATTCAGAACAGAAATAATGTCAAACACATCAGGTTTTCACATAGCATCGTCCAATTTTTGCTTTGACTTGATCCATGATGGAACTTGGCTAAGATCTTACTGACTCAATATGATATGGATTAGACAAAGTGAAGAAATGTAAAAATAGTTCCATACAGCATTTTTTCTTATAAATCAAAGATCTATAACTCTTGACCAAATGGTCCAGCCCAATCAGGGTGAAAACTGAACTTGACTGAGATCTTACGGCCAAAAACTATACACTGTGTCCATTTTTCAGTACGATTCCGTTTGAAATGTGTATAATTCAGATTTAAATATGATTGCATTAGAAATGTGTATGATACGAGTTTAAACAAATTAATAGAGAACGATGGAAAACTTGGTTATGGAAATTCATCAAGCAAAATATCTCCACAAGAGCATGATAAGCACTTCTTGGCATTTAAGGATATGAGTTCAAAGTAATAATCAGTCAATGTAAGGTTAGAGTACTAGCGACAGTATATCTATGGCACCACTTGTTACACTAGTTTCATACAGATTGTACTCTTCATAATAATCATTGTCTTCAAATCTTTATATTTGACACACCACGATTATCAAAAAACCATTTTCGCTCAATGATTATCAAAAACCCATTTTCACCCCAAGATTATCAAAAACCCATTTTCACCCCATGATAATCAAAAACTCATTTCCGATGAAGAATGATGAAAAAGCAGTCAAATAGAGATTCAAATAATTTTTTGTCAACTTACTTTTCTTCAAAGTATGTAAACACCCCTTTGATGAACAAGAATGCAGTTCTCCTGTAGCTCTGGTACATCTCATGCCAACTCTGTAAAGAAAGCAAACACTTCAACATAAATAAGAATGTAGCCGTATAAGACAAACGAGCCAAAAAATATATACTCTATATAGAAAGGAAGGTAAGCAGGCAGTATGCCTCTTGTGCACTATAATATATCTTTTCTCTACTTAACAGTGAAGGTTTCCGTAAATTTTGGTTGAATTACAGTCAGTAGCTGTTTAGGGTTAGTCTTGGCAAAAATAATGCTTTATATTTACTATGTGTAGCAGATTAAGCTTTTGGCTATCAAAAAAACATTAAGCTATAAAAAGGATCATTCGCTGGGCTACCAGAACTGAAATACTGAACTCTGATAGGCTGGGCTACCAGAACTGAAATACTACACTCTTGATAGGCTGGGCTACCAGAACTGAAATACTACACTCTGATAGGCTAGGCTACCGGAACTGAAATACTAAACTCTGATAGGCTGGGCTACCAGAAATGAAATACTAAACTTTGATAGGCTGGGCTATCAGAACTGAAATAGTGAACTCTGATACACTGGGCTCACAGAACTGAAATACTAAACTCGGATAGACTGGGCTACCAGAACTGAAATACTAAACTCTGATAGACTGGGCTACCAGAACTGAAATACTAAACTTTGATAGGCTGGGCTACCAGAACTGAAATACTAAACTCTGATAGACTGGGCTACCAGAACTGAAATACTAATCTCAGATAGACTGGGCTACCAGAACTGAAATACTAAACTTTGATAGACTGGGCTACCAGAACTGAAATACTAAACTCTGATAAGCTGGGCTACCAGAACTGAAATACTAAACTCTGATAGGCTGGGCTACCATCACTGAAATACTAAACCTTGATAGGCTGGGCTACCAGAACTGAAATAGTGAACTCTAATAGACTGGGCTACCAGAACTGAAATACTAAACTCGGATAGACTGGGCTACCAGAACTGAAATACTAAACTCGGATAGACTGGGCTACCAGAACTGAAATACTAAACTTTGATAGGCTGGGCTACCAGAACTGAAATACTAAACTCTGATAGACTGGGCTACCAGAATTAAAATACTAATCTCAGATAGACTGGGCTACCAGAACTGAAATACTAAACTCTGATAGGCTGGGCTACCAGAACTGAAATACTAAACTTTGATAGACTTGGCTACCAGAACTGAAATACTAAACTTTGATAGACTGGGCTACCAGAACTGAAATACTAAACTGTGATAGGCTGGGCTACCAGAACTGAAATACTAAACTCTGATAGGCTGGGCTACCAGAACTGAAATACTAAACTCTGATAGACTGGGCTACCAGAACTGAAATACTAAACTGATAGGCTGGGCTACCAGAACTGAAATACTTAACTCTCATAGGCTGGGCTCACAGAACTGAAATACTGAACTCTGACAGACTGGGCTACCAGAACTGAAATACTAAACTCTGATAGACTGGGCTACCAGAACTGAAATACTGAACTCTGACAGACTGGGCTACCAGAACTGAAATACTAAACTCGGATAGACTGGGCTTCCAGAACTGAAATACTTAACTCTAACAGACTGGGCTACCAGAACTGAAATACTAAACTCTGATAAACTGGGCTACCAGAACTGAAATACTAAACTCTGATAAGCTGGGCTACCAGAACTGTAATACTAAACTCTTGATAGGCTGGGCTACCAGAACTGAAATACTAAACTCTGATAGGCTGGGCTACCAGAACTGAAATACTAAACTTTGATAGGCTGGGCTACCAGAACTGAAATACTTAACTCTGATAGACTGGGCTACCAGAACTGAAATACTAAACTCTGATAGGCTGGGCTACCAGAACTGAAATACTAAACTCTGATAGGCTGGGCTACCAGAACTGAAATACTAAACTCTGGTAGGCTGGGCTACCAGAACTGAAATACTAAACTCTGATAGACTGGGCTACCAGAACTGAAATACTAAACTCTGATAGACTGGGCTACCAGAACTGAAATACTGAACTCTGATAGACTTGGCTACCAGAACTGAAATACTAAACTTTGATAGACTGGGCTACCAGAACTGAAATACTAAACTCTGATAGGCTGGGCTACCAGAACTGAAATACTAAACTCTGATAGGCTGGGCTACCAGAACTGAAATACTAAACTCTGATAGACTGGGCTACCAGAACAGAAATACTAAACTCTGATAGACTGGGCTACCAGAACTGAAATACTAAACTTTGATAGACTTGGCTACCAGAACTGAAATACTAAACTTTGATAGACTTGGCTACCAGAACTGAAATACTAAACTTTGATAGACTGGGCTACCAGAACTGAAATACTGAATGCTTTTGACCTTATCTTGTACCTACCTTATATTGTAGCTCATATTTCTCAGACTCTGACATAAGTTTCTTTCTCCATTCAACTGCTGCCATTTTCATCTGTTTAACCCTATAATAAATAAATTTGTTACACTGGACCTATAAAGACCCTGTTATTACACGTGTTCGACACTATAATTATAATTATATTTTTTTTTCTCGTATACAGCATGCAGAAATTATACAAGAATCATGACCATAATCCTTACAATGCTTGCAGCACATGATACTGCCTTTGTGACCAGTGCAGATCATGATCAGCCTGCACTCTTTAGTCGGTCAGTAAATATTTCCTGAGAACCCTTTGAATAACTAATTCAAATATAGACAAATCTATATTTAGCCAGGTCAGGACTAAATAAAAACCCGAATATAAACATACTTTTCATTATCATCCGGAAGAATTTCGGAAAATTGTTCAAGCAGCATTATCAAAATAAACTCATTGCTACAGCCACAGTGCATCATGTATGTTACGATGTGTTGCAGTCGAGGATCGTGTATGGGAAACTCATTCCCTAAATTCTCTACAACCGCCTTCAATCTTTTATGTTCTATATCAACAGCCTATAAAGAAAACATACATTTTATTATTTCATGGAATATCGGTGTATGATAAACACTGGTTACGGCGTCCACATCTTTCTTCTTATAAATTCAACAGCATCAATCGCATTTAAAAAAAAATCTGGTATCGTAACTCTAAAAGGAAAATAAAACCTACGGCTATCATAGGACTTCTGCAGCTTGAGAAAGTAAACGGTACAATTATTATGTACATGCGTCTATTGAATTATCATGCAGGACAGGAGTTAATCCTATATACCACATCAAACCAACTTGCTTTATGGTCATATGAAATGTATCCCGCAACAACCTCTTTACGTCCACAACCTCTATTCGGCCGGCCCCGGAAAGTTTTAGTTTTTCGCAAAAACACGCCCCTTCCGGGCTAGCACGCGCACGTTTTGTTTATTAAACATCATGAAATGTCACCGTAATTTTTTCAAGAAAAATGGAGATTAGAAGGGTAAGTACACGTAAAGAATACACAGACTATTAAATTTTCACCTGTTTTCACTATTCCCAAAATATCACTTCCAAAATACATGTATTCTGCAATTAATCCAATGTTTGGATGTTGACAAGTCTTGCTGTATGACAGACGATCTTATTTTACAAGCTCCGCCCACTTTTCCAAATATGGAGGAGTATACTTCACACAGAAAGCTACGCATTTATAAGCTATGGTACCTTACGGTGTTTATTGATTTTCTTTGCAATAGAGTATTAATGATTCTATAGCTATCATTTGGAAAGCAATCGATTTATTTCTTTTTAAGAACCATATGCTCACTAGGTGGTCATACAGGCTGAATGTGAAGAGTGTAAGAGATTGGTACACCTGTCGTTTTGTACACAGGTAAAGGTTATTAGTTGTGGAGACACATTTTCTGTGTCTCATCTGTGCTGACCCCACCCACTAACTTTATGACGCTAGAAGTACCTTGTAAATACGTTTTGAATATTTAACTTCTTATTAACAGTTGAATTTGGAGTCAAGATTACTTTTAAACTGATTACTAATTATTGTCACGCACTGCTTTGAGAGCAGTATACTTTATACACATTGGCCGAATACGGGTTGTACAACTTCCGGTTAAGGGAAAATTGGTCAGCCATGTTGGAAAGGATATCTAAAACATGTGTTGAGGTGAATTTTGTTTTCATTGCATATCTATAAAGGTAAATGGTTATTTCACATGAATACATTGGTTTCAATTCGCTTATGTGTTTCAAAGTAACGAATCCGCGGCGAAATACCGTTAGCCGGCCGAAAAGAGGTTGTACCGGGATATTACACACAAAATTGCACCAGGTAATATGAGTCATTTAGAATGTTAAAGGCTTGACATGAAAACCACAGTGTATGACCCTTGACCTTTCAGGAAATGAAAAACTTGCCACACACATTCGCACTAAGTACATTTTGTATTCATGTATAAGAAGTGATGATTATGACCTTTACCTTTGAGGTAGCGGGAAAAAAAATGTGGAAAGTGAAAAAATCATATTGTTGTTCCAAAAGTAAATACTGATTTACTTTACTAGAACTGCCTCCCTAGTAGAATACAAGCTTTCATATTTTAAAACACTGTTGTCATTTTTCGAAAGAAATATTAAGTTTGTATTCTTTAACTATTCTTTATACGAGATTGGAGAAAACTCAAACTTTATTTTACATACACAGTTTACAATATCTGTTGGATCTTTCTTCTCATCTAGCTCTAGCACCTTGTGTAATGCTGCAATACTCTCAACAGAGGAGATAAGCGAATGTTCCTTTGCTAAGTTGACTGTGGGGCGAACAGACTGCTGTATAGTTTGTGTAGAAACAGTGCTAGAACTTGACATTGGTAGTGCTGGAAAAAGGGAAGAATACTGCTAAGTACAAAAGAAAATCAAAAAGTTTACTAAGTCAGGTGACATTATTGCAAAACAAGGGCTGTCCTTGACTATCCAAAGCCCTTTGTTAATGGAATCTATGCACCCATATCAACAGGGTATAACTTTGTCAAAATAGAATTTAGAAACCTAAGAAAATATCTTTGTGCTACAAAGCATTTAATCCACTAGTCATAGAGATATGCTCTTACGGGCAAACAAGTGCACAACAAAGCCTTAACCTGAGTGAGTAGAATAATTTGCACTATATAACGTATACCTGGTAATTAAGCTAGAGATAGGTGATTTTTAGCAACAAACTCATTGTTTACTTCTAACATACCCAAAGCAGACTTCAATGCAAAGCAAAGGGGAACTTTATCAAAGTATTTTCAATAGACCTCATATTGCCAAATGGCATAGAAAACCATGTAGTTTTCCCACTTTTTGTCGTTATTTAATACATTTCAACCTGTGTTGGTGGTCCCCTTAAATTAAGCACACACCAAAACTGTCCATAATTATATAAAGTGCTGAGCTGCAACCTACTTTAAATAGCCATTTTAATGCATCCACACGCTGGCAACTTAACACAGGTTAGACTGTATTAAACTCAACATTCATCTTTCATTGTACATTGAAATAAAGACTAGAAATACCAGGTTTGGGTTCCGCTATCACAGTCACACCTGCATCACCACCTCCTGTAGCCTTTCTAGCCAAATCCTGATCCCACTTCTCTATTTCCTCATCAAATGCCTTGTTGTCACCGGCAACCAGTTCCTTAAGGTCATCAGGAAGATTCTGAAGGTCAGAGGCTGTGCTGGATCCCGGCTTTCCTGTAACTGAGAAGAAATTCTGATGTAAGGCAACTGTTTTACCTGTAAAGTAGGGATGTCAACGAATACCCAAATTGGTATTTGGATATTCGGTCAGCCTTCCGAACGAATATCCGGATATTCGGTCGTTTTATGTACTAAATCTAACAAGTTGTTGATCAATTTGTCACATATTTTCGTGATCATAAAATTTATAGCTTGCAGTTACCCTAGCCAGGCGAATATTCTATCCCGATAACTTACTTTTATATCTTTTAAGTCAGACAATTAATGGCTTTAAGATTCAATCATTCATGTCATAAAATTAGGATAAAATAAATTTCATATACGTTGTTATTACGGGAGCTAACTCTGTAAGGACTGTTGTACTTTCAGTTTCGTTTTCTCCGTGACAGAGTCGTTACACGGACATTTATTTTCTTTTTCTGCTGCTTCAGTCCTTAAAGATCTGCAGGAGGCTTAATAGGACTGAGAAAGAAAAGATTCAATTAAGAACAACCTGAAAAGATTTTCATTTTAATTGAAAATGTAAAATTATTTAATAAACTTGTTTAATGTTTCTTAAACGGGGCGCTGTACAAAAAGATACTTCATAATTGCAACAGCTAAAGTAAGCGCCTCCCCATATGTATCGGCATAAACAAGGCTTTAAAACACTTGAATGATAAGAGCCTGGTTCACGAAGAGGTGGAATTGGCACCGAGTTTAGTCATATTTTAAAATGCTTATTGCAAAATAAGGAATGTTCTGTTCAATACAAGTGATCATCGTATTTTCACAATAAATAAATAACTTTTCAAAACTACGTGTTTTTATGTTAATATTTTACACCAAACATGACCCATTATTTGCAAAAATGTCAGTTTTCTCTGAATTTTGGCCCATTTTTTACTTTTTTCAATGTGGCCGCATTTCTTACCATTCTTAATATTATAACCAATTCTTTATCTTTATACAAGCTATAAAATATGTTAAAATCATCGATGGTGGGCAATGCCGCCATATCCAAAATTTAAAAAAACTGATTTTATTGCAATTCTACCTGAATATTGGAACCTGCTATCAAAAGGACGTATCTTCGTAAATTCAGTGTTGAAATGTCGTATATCATGTATGAAATGCTACAATGGGTGCTTATTCGAGTACTGTAAATGATAGACAGAAACATTAAAAAAAATAAACATGCAGGCCCCTATATACGCGTATATGGAACACGTATTTTTCTTTCCGCTCTTTGTTTCTTTGGGGTCAATAAACAGCGTCTGTAGCAACTGTCAAAGATGTAAACAACGATAGAAAATAGAAAATCTACATGATTTAATCCTCTCAAGGTAGGAATTTTACTATTTATTTTATGTTTTCCAGTGAATTATAGAGTTTTCTCAGTGAAATAAAAGTGATAATCCACAGTTTTGAAACAGTGGATTACCATTTTTATTTTTCACTGTTTTTGCAATCTTTAGCCCGGATTTACGTCAAAAAGTATACCGAGCGTTATTAATGCTGGAGACCATGCGACGATGACGTCGTTTAAATGACGTCATTTGTTCTATGTTTTCTGATGACGTTTCCCGCGATTTTCGATGTTTTATAGAAAAAACTCAATAAAAATAGAGTTTTAACCATAAAATAAACAGAAAAATTGTTGGTATCGGTGTAATTTCACGTTAATTTCACTCGTGAACACCAAAAGTAGTTATTTTCACTCGTGGCTGCGCCACTCGTGAAAATATCACTTTTGGTGCCCACTCGGTGAAATTATAACGTGATCTTACACCGAAACCAACAATTATCCTCTATATCTTTGCATATATAAATATTAAAAAGTATAGCTATCGCATTTTTTTTATCTGCAAGATAATCTTGATGTGATCTGGATGCTCTACGACTGTTGTTATGATATGGATAGAAACAAAATCTACGCATACTTTGTAGTTAACCCATTCATCCGTTAAATATGTATTTTTTGTTTAGAAACATTTTAATTTGTCTGAAATGATCGTAAATAATACAAATAGAAAAAAAATTAATAAAAGCAGACGCTTTCCATTTTTTTTTTTAATAGACTAGCGTTTAAGTAGTTATTTAAACACTAACTTCATGTAGAAAGCTGCCGTGGCGAATGGTTGAGACGGCGGTTTACGAATCTAAATGATGCGAGTTCGAATCCTACTAACTTTTTTTTTTTTCAAGAAAAATATTTTGTCTTCATGCAGCTTATCAAATTAAGTTGAAAATTGAAATAGTATCTATCAACACTAAATACGCCAATTACTTTGGGTTTTTTTTCAATTTATTCAAGGGACTGCACTGCTATAAACAAAAAAGTGTAGTCACTTTTTATGTGCAAATAACTTTTATAGACCAATTACTTTTTTTTGCGATGTTTATATTTCAAAACACATGTAGATAAAAAAGTAAGGTCTATCGTGTTTTTATTTCGTTACATTTCAGATGCCTGGGATCAGGCTGCCTTTCAATTGCATCACTTGCAAGACGAGAACTAAACCGAAAAATAGACGAAAAATAAATGCACATCTAAAGCAAGAAATATTACAACAATTTCAGATCTTAGCGACAGAAACTGATGTCATTTGCAACAAATGTCATTTTAAGCACTTCTACAAATTAACGCCAGCCAAAAGTTCAAAATCGCAAAAAAACGCATGTTGATTTCGACAGTGATGAGGACTATATTCCTCCAGTTACTAAGAAGTATGCTCTTGCAAGCCTGCCGTCTGTAATGCTGAACATTCCAGCTACGCCAAAATCACACTCTAGGTGCTTTATTTGTAAAAGACCAGGGCCGAAATTAATTGTTGTTCCGTCTGAGGCCAGATTTTCAGCTTTTGTAGAACACAATGTTATTATTAAGAGCGGGACAAGATGTTGTCCAGTTCACATGGATGAACATGTATTCAAACTTGGTACACTGAAATCTGTGAACACGGCAGAGTCCGCATACGTCAATCGCGCCACAATTCTCAAACTCTTGGCTGTGTGCCAAAGGAGTACAAAACGTCTTGACTTTTCTTCACTAAACAATAATGAATATTTAGATCTGACAGGGATTAGCCTCGCAGCATTTAACGATATTTGTTCTTGTGTCGAATGTCACATACGAAATACACCTACCAGAGATGTGCAAACAACTGTCGGAATATTTTTCTTTAAATTACGATCTGGGCTGTCAAATAAACTGCTTTCGGTATTATTTGGCATTACAAAGTCAAGCATACGTAGAGCGATCACTTCAGTCAGACAGACTTTAATGAGGGAGTTTGTGCCGCACAACCTTGGTTTACAACATATTTCCAGGCAAGAATTAATACAAAACCACACTCGTCAGCTGGCTACAACATTATTTACAGATGGATCCGGCGATTCTTCAAAGCTCATTCTTGTACTTGATGGTACATATATCTACATACAAAAAAGTCAGAACCATCGCTTTCAACGCCGTTCCTGCAGCTTACATAAAGGCAGGCCGCTGGTTAAACCGATGGTAATTGTGACAACAACAGGATATTATTTGACAATCGTAGGCCCTTATCTTTCGGACGCAAAAAATAACGATGCGAAAATCCTTAACCACATACTGAACAGAAATATTGAAGACATCAAGTCATACATTCGCCCAGACGACATATTCGTGGTAGACCGGGGATTCAGAGATTCCTTACAACTTTTAGAGGTATGATACTTTAATTGTGATTAGCTGGAATAATAGCATTATTAATTTCTATTAAGTACGTACCATTTCGGATCAAATATGCTACGTAAGTCAATATGTCATGCTACTGCATGTATACTGCATACAGTAGTGTTTCGGATACGTAATAAAAGGGATAGGTAAAATGATACTGCAAGTTAGTTTGTTACAAAGCCGGTCCAAATAATTACCCAAAGTAACACGCAACATCTGATATTTCATCAGTTCAAGCGTTGTTCATCAGTTAACAAATAACGGCTTTCTGTTCTCATGCGCAGTCGGAAAAATCATAACAGTCAAAGGAGTCAATGGTCAATAACAAAACATCAGTGGATACAAATTGTGTTGATTTATAGCATACTAATATACTAAAGTATAATACTTTAAATCATAATTTCTGTTATCCTCAGGACATGGGAATACGTCTGAGATGCCTTCATTTTTACCAAAAGGCCAGGCACAGTTTGGTACAGAAGTAGCCAACACCAGCAGACTAGTTACAAAGGTAGGAAAAAATGTATAATAGCAATTATAAACGTTCATGCTGAACATTACTACTAAAACTTAAACTTCTCCTATCTCCAATGCTACTGATACTGGCGCCATGGTGTAGTTGTTTAGTGTTATAGCATCTGACTCCTAATCCAGAAGTATAGGGTTCGTATCTTTTCGAGTACTGGTCAAAACAACAGTCGCTGAGATATTGTAACATTCATAACTAATTAATTTAATTAAATGACTTACACGTTTCTTTTTGTTAATAATAAATTATGTTTGTTCTGAAACATTCCCTGCCACTAATTGATTTTAGATTACATGTTTGCATCAACATGACCGTTTCAAAATTAAAAATTGTAAAAACAGAAATATTGTTTTCCAGATCAGATGGGTTGTAGAGTCAGCCAATGCCAGAATTAAACGCTGGAAGTATTTTGATCGTTTGCTGCCAAACAGTCAAGAACCATTTATCGGTGATATGTTGAAAATTATATGTGCTGCATGCAATAAGTATCTTCCGCCTCTGTCATCTTCCACTGAAGATGATGAGCATAAAGCACAAGAAATGTTGCAGCTTGCAGCCAATACAAATCTGTTGCAGGCAGAGATCGAGGACAGAAATCTCGAAAAAAGCTGCGCTGACTGGGTGCCAGTACACGCTACTGAGTTAGAAGATTTTCCGCGACTGAACGAAGATAAACTGCGAAACCTAACGTGTGGAGTGTATCAGCTGAAAATGAGTCCCAGATATATTCAGGAACATTTGCAGAATGGAACAGATATCCGCATACACAAGGACTACAATGGACTTGTTCGTGTACGACTTCAAAGTCGACATGTGAGCACTAAGCAGTACACTCTCTGGGTAAAATTTAACTCAGAGGATGTGATTGGCTGGTATTGTAAATGTCGGTCTGGGGCAAGAGTTGTCGGTATGTGTGCCCACTGTGCCGCTATAATTTGGTACTTGGGATACGCAAAGCAACGCTTTGTAAATGGTATCGGTGTCCGTGATTGGTGTGAGTATGTTGATGACGCTGGTGAAGTCCAGCCGACAATAGACAGCTCAGATTCCGAGAGTGAATGAAACCGACAAGTAGATAGGTGGACTATACTATAGTCACAATGTTCATACTGTAGTTATAATGTTCATAATGCAAATTGTATTTAAGAATGATATACAGACAAACTTCATTCGCTCGAACTCGAAGGGTCCGACGATTTGAGTAAGTAATTCGAACCATCGAAACCTGCCTTTAAAATGGCAATATCGGGAGTTCAAATCATTATGTTACATGTTAAAGCATAATGTGATGACCATGATATTTAATGTACATGTATGCATAAAACCATTGTATATTTATGTAACCATACTGGTAACATTTACAAAATATGTAACTGGAGTTGACGTAACTAGCTCCCTGTCGCCGGGCGTTTGTTTTATTTTTCTATAACACCGTCTTGAAATCGACTGAGCGAGCTGTGACATCTTATTTTGAATCAAATATCGTTAAAACAAACTTTAATTAATGCCTGTCTATTAGTGATTGTTATCAATGTTCGTACCGTTGCTTGATTAACATTATAACAATGTTTTCAGTTATTTGTTGAATGACGAACAATTAGATTAAGAGGTATAATAATTGTAGATTCAAGGATTGAGAATCAGATCTGAAAGTGCAAAGATTTGTCACGAGGATGCAGGTAATATTTCATGTTCTATTTTGATTACAATTGTTTGTTACTTCTGTTTTTGTAATTGTTCTTCCTTGAAGGTGTCGTAAACACAGTAATGCTCTTCAGAATTGTAGAAAAAAGGTATCTATCTTAAAGACAATTGATTTTGTCAGACACCCAAATCTTTTTTTTTTAAGTATAAAAGTCATTTTTTTCAGATCAAAGGCAGATTACTCCTTTAATTCACTCAACCTCATTGTAATCATTTTGATTAGATTTAATTTACGACTAATCAGTACACACTTATTGTAACAAGTTGTGATTACCTTTAATTAGTCGGTACAATAAAAAGTATTCAATACCATTGTACCCCGAGGATAACCGATTGATATTATTGAACAAAAGAACTACAGAAAAGAAATACCAGAAAGATGGAAAATGACCAAAAACGGAACGGTTTTTCTCGACCTCAGAATTTTTTTTTTTTTTCCGGCTTTCAGAGCAAAAAAAAAAAAAAAAAAGTCAGTCGCGAGGATTTTCATCAGTCGGTCGCGTTAGGGCAAACAAACATTTTTTTAAGGATGGCCCTAATAAATGCCAGGTTAATATACAATGCACTTTTATTTCACATTTTTAATGTTCCTGCTTTTTATGACCTCTTGGTATTGATGTCTTTTTTTGCAATATGTTTCTTGCAAGATTCGTATTAATGCATGTATATTTCACATTCACAAACCTCACAAATCTAATACAAGACATCCAAATTCTCGAAATGAACGCACGTTTTTTAAATAAAAAAAAATGCATTTCGTTCAAAATATTTTATTCTGATTAAGACGGTTTTTATGAGAAGAAAGCTTCAAATACCATAGCAAGGGTCATAGTTACATGTTTGATTTTAATGTGTTGCCATGGAAACAGATCTCAAATTTAATATCATTCTCTCCAGAAATATTAATATTATCTGAAGAGATATATTTATTAATTTAATTACTTTTTAAAATTCAAATAAAAGCGTTGAAAATTAACTATATAATTTATCCAAATCTTCCACATATGACCCATAATAGCAGATAGTATGATTCCATTGTTGCCATGGCGACAGAAACTGAATACGCAATCTTAAGAAGATGATTTGTGATATAGGTTGGCATAGCTCTTTTCTATAAACTAACCTAAAATGCTTCAACTCATTGAAATTGACCAATGTCTATTTTTCACATTCTTTACTCCATTACCATGGCAACCAAAACATTGTCGCTTTCTAAATCAAGCATTTACTAAGAAATATTAAGTTGCATGAAATTATGTCAAACATGAAAGAAATATTTATGTAACAGCTGATTTTTCTATTTCCCTGAAAAAATAAGACGTGTTGCCATGGCAACAGTAAAAAATTGATAACATTAAAAATTTGATATTATACATGCTTGTTTGTTTATCTTTCAACAAAAGTAAATTTCAATAGAATTTATAGTTGTGCCATTTTCACCTCTTCCTGAACCAAGCCCTTTGCCTTATAATCTAAATGTTTGTTCAACAATTCACACCTAGAAATTGAAACTCCTTTGTTTGCATAATCTCTTTTGTCTATCGCTAAAGATTGACTATAGAAAGTGTCATCACCAGAGCAACCGGGTATTGTAAACTGACACTTTATCGGCCGTAATTGAAAGTTAATTATTGTCATGAAAATAACACTTAAATATTTAAGTCTTTAATTGAAATTCGTTTTTTTTGTGTACGAATTTACCGAATACTCGGATACCTATATCGTATCTGAATATTCGGAAGCTGAACGAATATTCGGATATCCGGATATTCGTTGCCATCCCTACTGTAAAGAGAATTAACTGCTTCCCCAGCCGCCATCATCTGCAGTTTCAACAGTCTGTTTAATAAGTAGCTAAAATCTGTGTGAATTTAGTGAAATTTAAACTGAAATATGTGTATGATTGCAGACTTCAGCTCTTGCATTTCACATTCAACAAGACTGCTTTGGAGTTTTCTGATCACAACTCACTCTCTCAAATTCTGCAGATAGGGTTTAAACCGGTGATCTCAGCATACAACACCCTACCCCTACACCATGGCACTTCCCTGCATACTGAAAGCTTACATATCCCAGTCATAAAATGTTACATGATAGACCACTTACAAATAACAGATTACTGTTCAAAACTTTTCTAAAATCACAAAAAAACTAAGTTGAAATAGAAATGCTTTGTCAACATAAACTAAAAGTATGTCATACCAGCTTCATCAGCTATCCTTGACTTGTCTATGTACATGAGGCAGTAAGCACTCGTGTTGTGATATCCACCGATACTCTCCTTCGCCAGCTCATCCCACGATGCTTCACTCACTGTGATGTCATTGAACTTTAGCCACTGTTCACTCCCAGAATCATAGATATATGCCCAGTAGTGGCCAGAGGCAGCCTGACCTTCATGCACTAACACAGCATGTAGGTGATAGGCATTCTAAAAATAGACCAGACATACATCTATATCTCATACATGTACACTGGATCATCTGTGCAACATTCTACAGAAGTCACTGCAGAAACATTATGATGCTCGACAACCTATTGCATATCCACTAAATGTGAATGCAGCAAAACAACTTGTTGCTTCTTATGAATATCTAAATTTCATTATCTGTATAGATGAAATGAGAGACACTGGGATACAGTGCTTCATCTTCGTTTACATTTTTGAAAATATACATGTAACATATTCACACCCTTTAAAATTTACAAACACCTGTGCAGTCTGATCATTCTCTGTACTGTTTGCTATATAGTCAGTAACCTTTTAGTGATCAGCACTTTGTCCAATTAATAACATTGTCAAACCATTCATCCCAAGAAGTTTGAAGACTCTGGGTCATTTAGATCTCATTTTACTCTGTGGAAATGAAGTGAGACAGATGGATGGACAGATTTGGTAAAAGCAATAATGTCTCCCCCAAGTCAGGGCAGACAGAATTAGACAGACTTACAAATTCAGTCGGGTAAAGGCTTTCAATACAGTACCACACATTTAAATACAACTTGTGTATGGCAAACCTACCTTTGTCATTGCCTCATCACTATACATTGAGTTAATGGACTCTTCTAACCTACTTATGTCTTCTTGCAATTCTGAAATGGGCAAAAAAAAATTGAGTATTTGTTCCCATCATAACAAAAAAATGCATTTTTTTTGCAAATATTTGACAGCCAGATATTACAGGCACCCTGGCAAATACTTAATTTTTTTAAAATTTCATGGAATTCCTATCGTAAGTTCTATAGTATAAAACGATGATCTAAATCGGTGTACATGAACTGGAGACATGTTCTTGCTACAAAGGTATTTTGTAAAATTCCTGCTACAAATGTGTATTTTAAAATTCGAATCTATGTGTATTACCACAGCACATTTGCTAACAACACCTACATGTAAGACTGTATCATGTACAATTTTCTTAACTGTTAATGTCATATGAAGTCAGTGTTTGCAAAGTTTACCTCTAACATCAGATTCAACTTCTGTTCTCCAGCGATGAAGACAGTTCTGTAGCACAAGGAGCTCGCCCTCGGAAACGTGTCTCGGCTGCGGTGACCGCATCACATCCTCATACTTTGTTATATTCGGAGATGATCGACTGTCACTTCCCATTGAAATGTCTGGTGGTGTGCCGGAGGCAGTGGAATATGTAGTTATGTCGGGGATGGGTTGAGGTTGAGTTGGTGAGGTGGAGGCAATGGATGGAGACCTGCTGGAGGCTTCAGGAGGTTGCAGCGCAGAAGGTGAGGTGACGGCTGACATTACAATATCAGCCGGAGATTTGATTGGAGAATCCACCATCATGCTGAAAAATGAAAAGTAGCTATGAAAGGTTATGCAATATCAACACAGTGGATGAGAGGATATTTTTGTATCTAAGAGTTAACCGAAAGTCACATGTTAACTTATGCTAACCTCACAACTAAGAAATCTGGAGTTATTCATCGCTGTACACACATTCAAGTATCTGCATTAGTTCTGAAGATAACAAGTGGCATGCAAAACTTAAATAGGGCTGTCCAAATAAAAAAGTTGCATAATTTTGCCAACATTTATGCGAGACTTATGGGGCTGTGAGCTTGTTTATTGACCCCTAAAGTAAAAACAAGCTTAATTTTCTCAAATTTCATGTTTGATTTATGAGACTAAATGCTATGACCTTGTTCATTTACTTTGAAGACACTGTATGAAGATTCTAACAAACATCTGTATTACATTATGTACTTTTGTAAGATAATTTGAAAGCAAAACATTCACCATGATTTCCTATATAGCACAATGACCACCAGTCGAAACAAATTCATTTAAGAGTGTTTGTATAATTATGCTGAATATTTTGGTTTTCAGACAGCTGTGATCATATTACCTTGTATTTGGTGATAAACACTCCATTTCAACATCTAGTGAGACAGAGACAGATTTACGTGGTGCATCAGAACGAGACTTGGCAAACTCAAGAGCGTAAAGTAGGACATCCTGTAGGGGAAACCGCTTTACTCCTGAACCGTAATTGATGAATCTGAAAGTAGTTTAACCACATGTTAGTATAAAAAGTTAAAATACAACAATGTTTCTCCTCATCAGGCACACGAGAAAAACCAACTGATTACCTTTAATGATGTATTCAGTTCTTCCTACTCCTAGGAAAAAGTTTTGAACTACAGTTCTTTCATTTATTTTATGTACAGTACCAGAGGAAATATGTTCTCAAACTATAAAGAGAACGAAAAAGAGTTTTGTGATCGTGCTTATTAGGTCCACCATCCTCTTGCAAGCTTTATAATCGGTACGACCCATTGAAAGAGAGTCTTATAATTAACTATTTATAAATGTATAAAACATGTGCACATACTTGTCCAGTCTGGCTTGTAATAATGCTAATTTTTCTTTTAATTTCTTTGCTCTTTCTCTCCTATCCCGTGTTTCATTTCTGTTGCAGTCCATATACCTGAAAATCATGTGATTATTTCAGTGTTATGTTCTTATTAGAAACTACGCATGAACATGTTATTTCTTTCAGTACATGTCCTGTTATTTCATACAACTGTCCTGTCATTTCATTCAGTGTAAGTTTTAATATTTCATTCATGTCATATTATGTATTGCATGTCCTGACTGTTATTTCTTTCAATACACACCCTGTTATTTCTTTCAGTACATGTCCTGTTATTTCACACGAGTGTCCTGTCATTTAATTCAGCATAAGTCCTAATATTTCATTCATGTCATATTATGTTATTTTATTCGGTGTATGAATCTTGTTTTGTTAAATTTTGAAGCTTAATCTCATCACTTACAAACATTTTGCACTGAAAGACACCTATTCTCAGACTGAACAAAATATAAAATAGCTCTTACATATCATAAAAGACAAAAAAACAACTTACCTATCCATGTATATCACATGTGGGAATTCTATCTTATTGTGTATTTTTTCAGGTCTACCTATTTGCTGATTGAACTGGAACCGTGAAAGTTCAAAGGTCAATACCGGAGGTAACCGTGTAAACCATAACTGCAATATACATTATCATTGGTATAAATCTCCTGAACCTTACAGATCAACATACAACCCAAAAACATCTGCCTCTGTGGAATGGGCACACATAATTTACAAAAGAAATGCCAAGATAAATCATTGCAGGGGTAGTGTGTTTGCCATAGGACTGCAGGGTCAATGGTTTGATCTCTACTAGTGCCATGGTGGATATTGTCCTTGGGCAAGACACATTGATTCTACATTGCTGATCTCTCTTTGACATTGATTTCACCAGAAACAGTCTCAAGAGTGATTTATGTAAGACACAAGAACTTGCTTTGCAACTAAGAATGAATAAAATATCACAAAATAAAGCAAAGCCAAGAGAGTTGAACAGTAAACGATATTGACCTCTTGTCCAGACTTCTGAGTTGTTTCGCTGTTGACTGTTTCTATTTCTCTATGTGCAGTAGCTGCCTCCAGACTCTCGTGTATATCTCTGAAGCCATTAACCTGCAGCGGAAACTGTCCAAATGTCTCCTCATTGCTGAAGCCTTTACCTGAAAAATATACATGTACCATTAAAGCAGTAGATACACGGCCCTCTTACACACCCATAATAAAACGTATATCTTTAATGAAGATGTATCTTTAATCACAAACAGAAAAATTCTCCTATATTTAAAATTTAGATTAAACAGTTTCTCTACCCAGCAAAAAACTGAAATGAAAAATCTCTGCAGTTTTTTCATATTTTTTTATAACAGGTCCATTAATGGTCACATCTTTTGTTGTAAACATTGGCCAAGTTGTGAAAAAGACAAACAGTGAAAACATACAAATTTTGGTGGCGAAAAGTTAAACATGCAAATTGGGGAAAAGAACGCACAACTGGCATATGGGAACTGATTTTATAAGGCCACAAACCAAAGAAAAAAAATACTGCTGATTTTATTTCCTAGGTATTTCATCATAACATTAATGCTTCATTTTTCTAAAGGACACATTTTAGGAAGCATGCAAATATAGTGCACCGGTATGTAATGAAAACGTAAAGAATATTTTTTTAGAACACTATCAGAAAATATGCCCTTCACATTGATGAAATATCGATACAAAAACTTGATCGATCAAGCGACAGTGACAGCAATCAGATCTCGAGAGAGGCATAATACAAATATGAGATTTCTCAATGAAAAAAATATGACATTACCTTCATTAACACCATCAGCCCGATACCGACCATAGAAAAGATCTACCATAGGATTATTGGAGGGTGTCTCTGAATTATCTAACCTGTCAACAGAAATGAATGTACAACAACCTCTGTGTATAATGACTCCGAATATAGCAAAATTTCAAATATAATGAACAAATTTCCTTGTCCCAATCTGTTTTCTTCTTTATTTAATATGAAAATGCGATTAATTTATATATGAATATAGCATACTCCCTTTTTTTTGTTTGTAATATGTGCTTATTAGGTCCACCATCCTCTAAAGAGGCTATAATCGGTACGACCCATATAGTATACTCTGGGTATTAGAACAAATTCAAATGGTCCCAAGGAGTTCATTACCTACAGAGCTTACTGTACTTTAATTACAAGAGACATAGCAGATAACTGTTTGTTCCTGTTAGAGAAACAGATTTATTTCACTAAGTAAACACCAGATGTGATATTTTCACAAATAGCAAAGTCATGAAGCTAATTTCAGTGTCCACAGAATTTAATACACTCAAACCATCCCACAAACTAACAACTGTTTTGTTTAATGCTCTAAAAGAAATTTTAAGATATTTCCCTATCAAGGCATAAAACAGTACCTATTGCTCAGGTGAGCCCAAACAACTGTCTTTTTCTTCTAAATAATGATCCGAAACTATTGTACAGTCAAACCTGTGAACAAAGACCACTGATCGGACGAAGCTTAAGCAGACTTTGTTGCCAGGTGGTCTTTATTCTCAGGTGTTTCCACAAAAGATGAACAGTGCAAGGTTTTTTCCATACTGGTCTTTATTTGCCAGACGGTCCTTTTTTGGAGGTGTCTTGAACACAGGTTTGCCTGTATTTTGATTTCAATGCGCTAATTTGTTCAGAAACAAATGGACTACCTACAGTATGCAATATGTATTTGCCATCTAAGTCACTTACCCTTCAGCAGGAGTTGATGGCCTGGACGCTGACTTAAATGCATCTTCGAGCCAATCTAACAATTTATGCTGGAATTCACTCACATCCTGAAATAAAGTTTCTGTTATAATTATGATAAATATTGACAAAATTAAAACGAAACTGCAAACAGAAATGAGTATCCTCTTCTTCAACATAAAAGTTATAGATCTACAAAGGATGGGCATCTAACAAAGATACATATTAAATACAATAATGCTATTCTTTTTATACTCTTTCTGTATTCACAGTCACTTAAGTTAAATTTCAGCGTTTTTTTCTTTTGTTTGCAAAATCCACAATCATATACATAGAACATCCAACTACCGGCACTTTTTCCTTGATGTTTACTGCCCATTTCAACAGTAGTTCAGTTGTAAACAGGCAGGCAGTTTCCCTAACCACCTCTCCTGGGAAGAATCAGATACTGCAAACTTTTAGGTTAGAAGCAGAGCTTGAACTCCTAACCCCAAAATCACTGACAGGTTCAGTTAGCAACCGTAACCACTTGACCACCAGAACAGCCATGCTGTTCAACAACCAATAATATTACATTTATTGTCATTGTAAACAAGAGGAAAAATAAGTGTTATCATTGTGGTGCACTACTAGAATTAGAATCACCGTTTTCTAACTCAGATTGTCTGGATAAATGAACAGAATGGACTCCTATCAGATTGGACGCAGAATCACCTGAATCCATTCTGGTTGCAAAGGATTAACAGTGACTTTTGCACAGCGGGGCTCAAATTTTCTTTGAAACAAACCTGTTGGCTGTCTGTTACACTAGAGTTATTGACTACAGTGGTTGAGAAAGCTTCTTTCAGTATATCTACAGCTTTGGAAGGGTCCACATATTTTCTTTTGGAGCCTACCATCAAGGCAAACAGGTGACGTAACTCTTGCATAAAACGGAGGTTTCTTCTCACCTTGAGATAGGATTTGAGAATTAAAGAAAACATTCATTTAAGATACACATAAAACATGGATGAATTTATCAGAAATGAAAATGATAAACAAGAACATCCGCCCAGTCTGGAAATGACTTGCACTATTCTGCTAGTAAATTTTCAATTTACCGTTAAAACTACACATTAAGAGTAAGGCCCACAGTGCGACTCAAACCGTTAATC
>JAFMSR010000016.1:21111333-21430706 GCA_022818135.1 Saxidomus purpurata
TTGGTTTTGTCTGGAAAAAGGGTCCACATTTTAAGAAAAATTAAGTCTGTGAAATTACTGCATTCATCAATTCATAAATTTGCACACAATCACGGACTAATAAAAATATGGATTGGCAACTTCAAAAACTCAATAAAACGAGAATGTGTAAGAATTTTGATGAGAATTTGCCAGTAACCCCTTGCACAAACTTGGGTCATTTTCGTCTGTCTAGTTTTTGTATCATGAAAAAAATACAGATTGGAATACGTTAAACATCACATAAGAAAATAAAAAATACAAACCACTGAGTAAAAAGTATTGAGAAAGACATAATTGAATAAGATATACATTAAATTTTGAAGCAATATTCTTCAATTCAATTCAACATGGACAACAGGCAGACACTGTCGGATCATTCATAATTTTGAAAATCTCGCCACTTGCGAGCACTCAATGTTTTGTATAGAAATATAGTAGACTTGCAAATCCATGTGTACGTATAATGTAGGTCTGTGATAAGATCAAATAGCTGTAGAAGAACCAGATCCACTTCTGATATCAAATAGTTGTTTACAACTACACATAGATAAATAAGACTGTAGAAACTATGCTATCAAATTCAATCAGAACAATTAAAATAGAAATGCAGGACTCCCTTTATCTCAAAATAACCAGTACCTTTTATTTTCTAATAGTCTACGTACAGACGTATTTACAAATATTTAAAATTTATCCATCTCTTTCTATACTGCCTTGTGTAGTAGAGCATAATAATGCATTTGTACTTCCTTGCCCTTGAGCTAGCTTTTGTGCCCACTTAGGGTACTAGAGTTCCAATTCCGCTCATGGTGAAGGATTTTTCACAAATGTATCTGGGGCCGATGTAAATAACTCATGTGTTAAGAAGTGATAGCACCCTTAGAACGTGCCATAGACATTCATATTCCCAAGAAATTGAGGCTAATTTGGTCATGCTGGTAAGGAGGGGGTGTATGTTGTAGCAGTATAATATGGCATACTTCCTGGCCACTGAGGTAGCTTTTATGGCGATGTAGCAGTGTCTGCTTACAATACAAATTTTATTTATTGTCAGCTAGTCATATACAATAAACATTAGCATGGTTAGCTATGAATATCTATTGACAGCTTAGGGTACAAGACCACCAAGTTTGAATCCCTCTCAGGGCGATGGATTTTTCACGGTTACATGTAATGATATTTCCTGGATATTATGCAGCTTGTAGCAGCTCGCTTGTAGACCAAGCAGGAAACTTAGTTCTGGCTTCCAAAACTCTAAATGCCGCTGTTTTTATATTTTGTTTTTCGTCAGGTTCGGCTTATAAACCAGGTACGCTGAAGTTGTTTTAGCTACAGGAAACTAAGTGATATAATGACAGTCAAATATGATATGTGAATGGAGATGTGTACACTTTCCAACTGAAACACATACTTGACCATATCTTGGAAGAGCTGGCTGCTCAACGGTCATCTTTGTAAAGCAATGACACAAGCTCTACTCCCATCTGAAAATTTCTAAGTTTAGGATGTTTTCACTTTCAAAAAGTTTCTTAAATTTTAATTAGCGATTGAATCATCTACGAACATTTCAAAAAACTGATACAAGAAACAAAACAAGATTGTTATGCGTCGAGTAATAACAACATTTGCAGTAAAATATCAAATAATTAAGCCTTTTCGTATTTTTTAGTCCCTCAAGAATCCATGTTGACAACCTCGATGGGGTTTTCCCAGCCGGGTGGGAAACGAGAAATTTGATTGGGTGTTGAAAGTAAAGAATATTTCACTGTCTGAAATATAACGATTGATCTAAGATTCTTCCCTGCTATAGACATTAAATTCTATTATATAGTTTTCATTACATTGTTCAATTAGAACTTTAAAAGTTCTTAAAGTATTATATGACTCTAAAAGCCCAAAATTTAGAGAATATCTAGGAATTGCTAACAGCCAATGAAAAATCCTTTTACATGTAGCGTATTTGTAATGGTGGAGTCTAAACTTCCGGTTCCATCCTGGCAAAATAATTACTCATATAATGTGCAATTGATAGACACATTCGTATATATTTCGTAATTTAATACATTCAGTTTTATAAGTGAACCAATTGGTCTCAGATTTTAAACATGTCATTCATTGTAGATTCGTGCATCATGTTTTTCCTCCAGGTAAGTTTTCACCACCAGCTTTCTAAAGTGGGTGGGGTGTGAAGTATTGATAAAAATGTAGAATATATCCACTATTTTCTTTTTGTTGTAGTGCGTCTGAATAGTTTTGATCGTTTGGTGTTATTGTCATGATTTATTGATAAAAATCTGACCTGGACTATAGAATCTGCACTTGAATCAGGGTTCTCGGAAACGCTTAATTCCGCGTATTTGTACGCATACTTTTCCCAAAAGGACGCTAAAAAAATCCGACAATGATTCCACGGGACGCATACAATTTCCGTAAAACGCGTGACCCCGATTCATGACAATATACACGATTTGACAGCTGATGAAAGGTAAATCTGTGTACCCGTTTCGCGCGCTAAACCAATAAACACGCGTGGTGTTCCAATACTTGATTGACAGGTGTCGGGGTGTAATTGTGTTTTATGTAGACATCGACAGTGTATATATTGAATTAACATCATTTTATGCCTTTGTAAAGAATAGGCCGAATATTTTAATTGTGATAATTGGATTAAATCATGTTGCAAGTTAGTCGCATATTTGCAGAGTGACCGAAAATTAGCGAGTTTGCACAATGATAACTTTTGTTTTTCGGAAACGTTACAAATTAAAAAGACATAATCATTGCTCAATTTTTAATATTGTTTCAACAATGGAAACATTTTGAGATATATACGATCGGCGTTTGAGCATTTTACACAGTTTCAAAACACCTCTTAGACTAGCACAACTACTGTAATTGTGCGCCAGGGCTTTTTGCTTTATACGACGGCCGCGTAAAAACAGACATCTATGTAATATCAGTTTGTAAAATCGGTCGGTCGGTCTTTCAGTCGATATATTTAGGATACTCTTAGACTAGCAGGGTTCTCGGAAACGCTTAAATCCGCGTATTTGTACGCATACTTTTCCCAAAAGGACGCTAAAAAAATCCGACAATGATTCCACGGGACGCATACAATTTCCGTGAAACGCGTGCCCCCGATTCATGACAATATACAAGACACGATTTAACAGCTGATGAAAGGTATATCTGTGTACCCGCTTCGCGCGTAAACCAATAAACACGCGTGGTGTTTTCCAATACTTGATTGACAGGTGTCGTGTGTAATTGTGTTTATGTAGACATGCGGCATTGTATATATTGAATTAACATCATTTTATGCCTTGTAAAGGAAATGCCGAATACTTTAATTGTGATAATTGGATTAAATCATGTTCAAGTTAGACGCGTGCTTGCAGACGAGTGACCGAAAATTAGCGTGTTTGCACATTGATAACCTTTGTTTTTCGGAAACATTACAAATTAAAAAGACATGATCATTGCTCAATTTTTAATATCATTTTAACAATGAAAACATTTTGAGATATATACGATTGGTGTTTACACAGTTTCAAAATACCTCTTAGACTAGCCCAACTAATGGTGCGCCAATACGACGGCCGCGTAAAGACAGACATCTATAAATATCAGTTTGTAAAATCGTCGGTCTTTCAGTCGACTCTTAGACTAGATAAAATAACTTTGGACAAAGTGGGCGTAAAGGAAATGTCCGACCGACGATTCTGAAAGTTCGGTGAAAAAAGATAGAAATGTATGGAATGATTCTTGGTATGGGACATTTCCTTGGATTGAAAAAGTGACTCGTAACGATAACGATAGTATAGCGATCTGTTCGTGGTGTAAAGAGTCAAAACACACGAGTGCTTATTAAATTTAAACATAAGAGTAATGAATCAGATTACTAAATAAGCACTTTCATTTTGCTATAAAAATATCTATATTTCGACTCTGATACACTGGCATTGCTTGAAGCTTGTTATATATTTTGCATATTTTCATATTTCAAAACAATACAGTTGAAAAAAAACCCACACTTTTGTTTCCTTGTGTTATCCCAGGTAATCATACAATTGCAATACTGTAATACATTCATGTAGAAGCCAATCTTCCGTTTGGGTCAGCGCGCTGTACTTGAAAACATGGGACTCCAAACATTTTCAGATGGGACTCCTATTTTTTATGACATAGGAGTCCTGGACTCCTACTTTCAAAATCGTACAGAGAACCCTGACTAGATCAAATAACTTTGGACAAAATGGGCATAAAAGGAAATGCCCGACCAACGATTCTGAAAGTGAAAGTTTGGTGAAAAAAGATAGAAATGTATTGAATGATTCTTGGTATGGGACATTTCCTTGGATTGAAAAAGTGACTCATATAAATGAAAGTATAGCAACCTGTTCGTGGTGTAAACAGTCAAAACGCACTAGTGCTTATTAAGCATAAGAGTAATGAATCAGATTACTAAATAAGCACTTTCTTTCTGCTATAAAAATATCAATATTTCGACTCTGATACGCTGGCATTGCTTATAGCTTGTTTTGTATATATTTTGCATATTTTCATATTTGAAAACAATATACAGTTGAAAAAAACACACTTTCGTTTCCTGGTGTTATCCCAGGTAATCTATTTATGTCATACCATTGCAATACTGTAATACATTCATGAAGAAGCCAATCTTCGTTTTTGGGTCCGCGCCTGTACTTAAAAAACATGGGACTCCCAACATTTTCAGATGGGACTCCTATTTTTTCTGACATAGGAGTCCTGGACTCCTACTTTCAAAATCCTACAGAGAACCCTGTTGAATATTTAATGAAATGGGCCAGCAGCGGAAATGGTCCAGTGATGCACAATCAGATGAGTAAAATATGATTACTCAAGAGATACCAGTGTGACAGACCTGCAGAACACACTTGACTTTAGCACTCATGAGAACAGGTGTCAAGCCTCCAAACTGGTTATGTTTGACAAAATAACTACAAAATTGTAGCAATCTTCCTACCCAGTTATCAAAAAGTCCGAAAAAGGTTAACAAGACATACGCACCCCCTTAGGCACCACCAAACCCATGCAAACTCGGACTTCTTTAAGTACTCATTTTCCCCCATACCACAGTCCTGTAGAAAAAGGTTATCCTCGCATATTGTGACCCTGCCTGATCTTGAATCTTCAAGCAGGCAATAGCCAGCTCAGTTATCAATGGTACAACAGTTGTTTTTAAACTTTTTATTCGTTTACTCTTTTTTTAAAACAGTTTTAACAATCTTGATTCTCTACTGGAAGAACTATCTTGCACATTGTTGCAGTTATCTTATCTTTTATTAACACCCGGCGTACACCCTGCCCATAATACTCGTGAGAGATGTGAGGCAGTATGACAAGAGAAATAATTGGCATGGCAGGGCCAAGTGTTGGTTTGACATATCGCCATGTATATCTTTGTGCCTTAAACTGGTTACTTTCATATTTTTCATTGATTAATGGTTATAATGAAACAATCAATATTCTTTTTTTTTAAAATGACTTCAATTCATTAAAAAAACAAACAAGTGAAAATCAAAGTGTTCTTTAAAAAGTATTTGGTTGCTTTCAAAAGCAATACAAAACACTTCGGGGAGCTGCAGCAATTCAGCGTGCCTGACTTAGGGGGAAAAAAGAGCTTTTAGAAATAATTAAGGACCCAACCTGTGATGAGCTGGTTTTTGAAAATTACCAAAGAAATCAGAAATGTTTTATTCACAATTTGCTATTCTACAGGATTGGCCATGTCAACATGGCTCTAGTTATTCATGCTATTCTTTATTTTGCTTGTCTATTAGTTACAATTTTCATGTAAATGAATTGAAAGTTGTTAAGTTTCCATCTGTAAGAACAGAATATGTGTGCTCTTCATCCATAAATGCATTCTTAGCAGCCATTGATGTTACCGATGCTCTTATTCATGTCAACGAGTGTACTTCAAAATCTCCTCCGTCAAAATCCCCGCAATGGATTTTGCATTTTTTATGAGAAAGAAGTGTGAATAGATGTCTAATTTCACTGATTTTATTCTTTTCAATCATATGCTATAGTAAAGTGAAACTAGGGACAAATAAATGTTTAAGTAATTTAAATATTTTTTTTTCTTTTCATTCAATATTTGCTTTTCCACTTGTAAAATCCATTGAGGGGATAATGAAGACCTTGTAAAATCTATTGAAGGGATTATGACTTCTATGCCATTTTTGGACCAACAGGATTTTGACTGAAGGGGTTTTGAAGTACATTCGTTGACATCTATGCCGACAATGGCATCACAAAATAGTCACTGATTAAATTTCATGTCTAGACCTAAAACTTATTACTACATATTATTAAGATGTTTTTTTACTTTCAGGCTCTCTTCTTTGGAGGTGGATGGCTCTTCTTTCTGAAGATACTGTATAAAAATTATGAGGTATGTGTACATAATATGCATTTTTCAATTCTATTTACTGATTTATGTTTATGGGTTTGAGCATTACTCTTTGCGGTAGAATGTTGGTAGTTTGTTATGGAGGATGGGAGGCTAGTAGAACTGGTCCATCTTTGGAACAGCAGTATGGTAATTGCTTACTGTAAATAACTAAAAAACTATTGAAGCTTGCCTGAAACTGATTACAGGGCATGTTGTAGCATACATGCAAAAGCATGCATGCTTAGAAGCACACATATTGTATCTGTGACATGGCATGTTCAAGCACGCATGTTTCTTCATTTTTTCACTGATACTCCCAACTCACTCCCAACTCATTCCTGTCAATGTCAAAGACTGCTGAAAATGGAGTTTGAAGAAGTGATTGCACAGTTACTTTGTCTAATGAAGTCTGCAGCCTTTCACCAACATTTAAGAAATAGAAGGAGAACTTGGTAAAACTAATATGGATTTAAATGTATTAAAAGTAAGCATTTAGGTGAGTTTAAAAGGGTTTAGTTTCTTTATTTGGTCTGGGTAAAGTTTTGTTTCTTGCTCATTTCATTTCACTCCCCAATGAATGATGCAGATAAGAGGTCAGTCAAGTCAGTCATCTTTGATGTATGGTTAAATTAAACGATTAATTGACAGAAATAGAGCATGTTCTATATCGCTTGCTTTACATGACATTGTGTGCTTGCATTTTTCTCCGTTCACACAACGTGGTTTAGCACATGTATGTGCTCAAAACACACATGCTAAAATATCTCGGGTAAACCCCTCTTTAAATTCCAAGAAAGACTATTCCTGTTTCCTCAAATTTTCACGTCACTGTGTGAGCTAGGCATTCCTATTTTGTACATAATTTGCAGTCGCACGAAGAGACAGGAATTTAAATGACTGTGGTTACATTCAAATGTTTCAACAAATAGGATACACGGCTGAAAGCAAGCAAACGGCCTGTTTTAAAATTTAAGTTTCTTTTTTGTATACTACATGATATTGTATTGATATCACAAAAGTATTAACTCTGACCAATGACCATGCTACATTTCTAAAATGAGCTCATTCTTGACTTTCTGTTAGGACAGTATCTGTCACTCTAGGGGATCTTCGCAAAATATTACAGACTGAATTGCCAACAGTCTAGGCGATGATCAGAATACACAGACTGGCAAGGTTTATCATTATCAATACTGCATGCAAATGCAGACTTGCTGTCAACCGTGTAATATTTAGATAGTAAAAGTACATGAAGTATGTTTGTTCATATTTCAGGTTCATCATTCTGGAGTGTTGCTGGTATTCTCGACGACATTTTCCCTGTCATGTACAATGTTCGTTCTCATCATATTTGAAATTATTGGAATAATGGACTCGAGGTATGGAATTTTGTAATTTGAGCTGTGGATATGAGGTAAAGAATAATACTGGGGTTCTGGTGCATGTTGAATAAAACAATCAGGGGTGTGAGTTTGAAAAAAAAAAATCAGTATTATTGGTGCCCCTCATGAGAAAGTCCAGAGAGAAGAAGATTTATTTTAACCTGTAGATAAAAATGAATGTTGCATTACCATTGTCAAAAATGATGATTATACAGGTATATAAAGAAATAATGAGAAAAAAATCATCGCAAAACTAGATCTATGTTTTTTATTTACATGTATGTAACTCTTACCCTATTTTGCCTATTTATGCAATCTAATCATGATATACACCAGTCACTATACAGTCAGTAAATTGTCAGTGAACACCTTGTACAGTCTAAGTTGAAAGATGGGCGAATTCATTTTAGAAATTTAGTAGGTTAAGGGTTAAATTAAGCATAGCACTGTTCTTCATGCTAAAAAGAACCTGATTCAGCATAAGACAACAAAAATATTTAAAGTAGGGGCCAAAAAAGTTAATGATGCCTCATTCTTCAGGTGCAAGATGTTCTTTGTTGTATCACTGTCATTATAGTGATCATCATAACTATTATCACCATTGTCATCATCATCATCATCATCATCATCATCATCTTCACATTCAACTTCCTTATTTACTGCTAGAAAGATTTTATAATTTTGTATATTTATAACATCACATCTCCATTCTGACTAAACACTTAGTCAGTTACACTGTACACCTCTTATTTCTTATATAAGTATGTCATCTATTTTCAGTTCAAGATATTTCCACTGGAAGTTACAGCTGTTTGTCATTCTTTTCCTGTTGGTAGTTATCCTCCCAGCATATATTGCCTATTTCGTACTCAGTAACCTTAGACTTGGTAAGTGGATTTGCTCTATTTTAAACTGTTAACCTGCTGGGGGTAAGTCAGCGTTTTCAACTAGGGTAGATTATGATCAGCCAACCATTATGATCTGTACTGTTGACTATTTAGAAATCTTAGAAAGGCATTATGAACACTCTGGAAGCCACATTTGTACCCAATTATCCTGACAATTAGTCAGAATATATGTATTGGTGAACTGTAGGTCAAGTTCAAAAGTGGGTCACATTGGATCAAAAACTAGGTCACCAGGTCAAATCATAGAAAAAACTTGTGAACATTCTAGAGGCCACATTTTGTAATCAGTCACTATGAAAGTTTGTCAGAATGTTTGACTAAATGAATTCTAGATCAAGCTCAAAACTGGGTCACATTGAGTCAAAAAGTAGGTCACCCCGTCGAATCATAGAAAAACCTTGTGAACACTCAAAGCCACATTTTGTACTCAATCCTTACGAAAATTGGCCAGGATGTTTCTCTTGATTAACTCTAGGTTAAGTTAAAACTGGGTCATGTGGGGTCATAAACTAGGTCACCAGGTCAAATCATAAAAAACCGCTGTGGACACTCGGAACTCATGTGAGAGATAGGGTCATGTTGGTCCTCTTGTTTACAGAGAATGGGAGTCTAGTACCAGTATCAGTCCTTCCCAGGAATGATGGCCAGGTAATCTGCATGCCTGTATACAACTAAAATATACTGTTGAAATTAGCATTAATCCCAAAGAAAAAACAACAACAACAACGTTTGCAAGTTATGTCTCAAACAAGTAAATATTTCAACTTCGGAATTCAGCTTGTGTATGTTGTTTGCACTCAACAGCTGGTGATTGTATGAGGTAATTGAGTACATTGATTTAAGTGTGTATATTTCAAGTCTCGGACAAATTGATTAACTCTTAAAAATTGTTAGTGTCTGACATTTGCAATATTATTGATCTCATATCCGTAATTAGGTCTGCGACACCTGTAGTTGGATGCTTCAGTTATGCCCTAGTACCTCCGTACAAAAAAGTTGTTTAATGATTCTTGTGAATTTAAAAGGAAGAGATAGTATTATCAATAAAGAAAACTTCTACAAAATACTGATGTATGTGGTATTCAGACTTTCAGTGAAGGATGAGAGAACATTGTCTGACTGCATGTGAAAGCTGATAGGGATCAGTACTGGTTGCAATGGTTTTACATTGGTATTAGCATAGCCAAGCTCATTTATAACATTTTTGGACCCGCCTTCATGGTCGAATGGGTAAGGTGGCTGTCTGGAAAAAAAATAAACCTATAATTGATAAAGGGTCATTGCCATAGTATTGACGCCTTTTGTCAGTAAGTTGGCAGTTTCTTTCTGTGGGTATGTGTCAAGTACTTATCCTTCTCAGGAATGATTGTTAGGTAAACTGCCCACCTATAAAAAACTGAAATACCGTTGAAACAGGCATTAAATCACAGGAAAATCATTTGTGTAACATAGTTGATTAACACAAGAAGTTTCTTTATGTGATGTTTTTCAGTTCCACCAAAAGGTCATATACGAGTGATGTTGACATTTTTATCATGGTGTGTGTTTTTGTACTTCTTCTGGAAGATTGGAGATCCTTTCCCCATCCTTAGTCCTAAACATGGTATGTATACAATTAAAGTTTGTCCAAGGTCAATATCACTTTTAGCTGGTCCGCAAAACTATATATTGACCTCAACATTAGTCGTAAATTAATATATCATATACCTCATAAAAAGTAGTGAAAATTATGCGAAAATATAACAGAAATGAAGTCTTAAAATCCTTGCAGGACTACAGTACATATCATTTTCCAGGTCTACACATACTTTTTCGGATCGCCACGTCTATCTGATAGATTCCAGAGAGCGAAAGTGGGAATCTGAGCAATATTCAGACTCAAACATTTGTCCATTGTGATCTGTCTGAAAGTTACCCAATTTTATAACACAAGATCCAAACTTCTAGTAAAAAACTTGAGTAGCGGTAAATAATTGTGATGTATAATAAACTTCAAGATATGCTTCTTGCAGTGTTTTCAACCATCAAACTTGGTCTCACCATGATTTGTAATGTGTTTGTGTGCCGGGAACATGTTTTGTCGAGGTTCTTAATGATTTCAGAATAGAAACCAAACTTACTTTGTATTTACTGTATATTTCAGGTATATTTTCCATAGAGCAGTGTATTGGACGCGTGGGTATTATAGGAGTTACCTTGATGGCTATATTGTCTGGTTTTGGTGCTGTGAATTATCCGTACACATCCATGTTCTGTTTTATCAGGTAGATATTAATGGGCCTTGTTCGGCAAAAATCAACATTATGCCTTTTTAGATAACTGTATATTAGGTAATTTTCGTGTGATGATTATTTTACGATTTGTGAGCAGATTTATTCGTGGAAGGAGAATTATCTAGAAGTTAATCTATGTGAAATGAGTCTTTCACGAGATTTTTAAATAAGCGAAGTGGGCAATTTGCCAAAAAATAAATAATCGCAAATATTACCCAATTTGCAGTGGTATGAATCAAGGTCAACCTTCACATCACTTGAGTTTGGTGTGAATGATTCAATGCATTCTGTTTTACTGGTACCTTGCAATACAGTGCCCGTGTCCATATCAAACATTCATTAATAGGGCATTTAAATCAAGTTTTTCTAATCGATTTTATCACTCCTGAATTGTTTACGCAATAAATTCGAGCCATGCGGGTTGAAATGGTAAGCATTGTAAGATGTTTTCATGCAGTTTAAGATTTCTACTGAGCACATTGTTGTTCGAAGTAATAGGAAATGGTCCCTGTAGCTTTAAAAAGTGTACATTACTGGAAACAAACATTAAAAATGTTGTAGGGGCTGCTGTGGCCCTTAATCCTTAGAAAATTACTTTTCTTGAAGGTCACAGTCTATTGTCTGGAACTGCATGTATCCTTTCTAACAGTAATGTACAGTCTTCAGACAGCTTGTGTTATAGTTTACAGTTCCATGCCCTTTATACTACTAAATCACTAACAAATTTGATGCATTGAATATTTGGGAATGTTCTGTAGATTATAACATTTCTCACTCAGGCAATGCTAAAGTAATGTAATGTATTCAACGGTATCTGTAGGCTAGATTTCTACAGAGTACTGCAAAAGCATTCTACATTTTCAGTGTCACTGTCAACATATTAACTCCACTTCCTCTCTTTTCGCAAGAAAAGTAATAATCTGTAAGCACTTGTGAAGAATCCAACATTCTGAGCAGGGTTTGAACTTTCAGTATGTTAATTGGACACTCTGCCGCTAGCTGTTTGGCAAGGAAAGTTCAGTCCTTGGATTCTAGGAGTATTAATATCAGGGTGCTATCACTTCATAACATGTAGTTTATATTTTTTATGTGTTTGGCACTATTTTTAACCACATAAGATCCTGCACAGTCTACCATGTCACTACTATGAAAACTAGCTGTTTGGCAAGGAAGTATGAGTGGCATATTACACCTCTACAATATGTATAAATATTAGGTTTATAGGGTAGCTCGAGTGTCTTCTTTTTTTTTTCCTTTGAGGCCCCTGTAGCGTAACCCCGTTTATTATCCCCATGAATTGGTTGAGTATTGGTCGGGGAACCATCCCATTTCAACCTTACAAAACATATGCATGTATAAGATATATATTGAGTGTCATTATTAAGTTGTAAGTAATAAAAAAATATGTGTGGGTTTCCCATCTCCTGACTGACTTTAAAGGTTTGCTAATCACTCCTGAATTGTTGATGCAGTAAATTGAGTCATGAAGGTTAAAATGGTAAGTATTGTTGGACGTTTCATGCAATGTAAGATTTCCAATTTGCACTTTTTTTGGATGTAATTTGAAGTGGCCCATTAAACATTTAGCAACAATTCATCAAGAAGAAAAAGTGTCCATTAACAATTGAAAATGTTGTAGAGGCTGCTTTTCCCATTGGTCATTAAAATACTAGTTTTTATTAAACTTATAGATTACAGTCGATTGTCTTGAACTGCAAACTTATTCTTTCTAACAGTAGTGGCTAGACCTCAGACAGCTTGTGTTATAGTTTACAGCTCTATGCCCTATATACTACTAAATTGCTAATTTATTTGATGCATTGATAATTGGGAAATGTTCAGTAGATTCTAACATTTCTTTCACAGGCAATGCTAAAGTAATGTAATGTATTCAACGGAATCTGTAGGGCAGATATCTACAGAGTTCTGCAAAAGCATTCTACATTTTCAGTGTCACTGTCAACATAAAACAACTCCACTTCCTCTCTTTTCACACAAAAAATACAGTTAAACTTTGACTACTTAAAGTCAACAAGCCTGAGAAAAATGCTTTAGTTATCGAATGTCTTGGTTTATCTAAACTCTGGGCATTTACAAAATAAATATATCCTTATATAGGCCTTATTAACTGAATGCATTGATTTCCCCATCTGATAGTAATGTCGCCGTTTATCTTTAATATGTACCTATTGTGTTAAGGAGGTACCAAATGTACTTTGATGAATTTATTTAATGAAACAAAAATCCATGTTTATTGGCATGCTACTGTTCACTTGTTATAATATAACACTTGTGACATTTTCAAAGAAAAGTTTTACAAACATCATCTATGATACCCTTTGAAATTTATTCCAGACATTGAATGAAAAGTACTATTGAATTGTATTTCAAACTTTTCAAATGTACCGTAATAAAATATTAATTTAATTTCTGACTGATTTTATCATTATTTTCGTCTCAAATGTCTTAAATGTTTACTACCAACCTCAAACTTTCTTATGAGAAAATAATCAAACATACCAATTTTCAAGTTTTTCAGAACAAAAAAGGCAAAATAGATATATGAAAAAAAAACTGCTGACCAAAAATCTAAAAAAATTTTGACAAAGAAACTGAAAAACACACATCTTTTTTTTTTTGTAAACCACAGTAACTCATTCCAGTGTATCTCGCTCATAAATTGTTATTTTTTATGCCCCCGAAGGGTGGCATATTAAAATCGCACCGTCTGTCCGTCTGTCCGTCTGTCCGTCTGTCCGTCCGTCCGTCCGTCCCGTCTGTCCGGTCCCCCACTACCAAATTCGTGTCCGGACTGTAACTTTGTCATGCATTGAAGGATTTTAAAATAACTTGGCACACATGTCTAGCACATCAAGAGGACGGTGCGTGCAAGACCCACATCCCTACCTCAAAGGTGAAGGTCACACTTGGAGTATGAAGGTTATGGAATCCTCTATATATGCACACATTCGTGTCCGGACTGTAACTTTGTCATGCATTGAAGGATTTTAAAATAACTAGGCACACATGTCTAGCACATCAAGAGCCGCGTCGCGTGCAAGACCCACGTCCCTAGCTCAAAGGTCAAGGTCATACTTAGAGTTTGAAGGTAATGGATTCCTCCATATAAGCATATATGCACACATTCGTGTCCGGACTGTAACTTTGTCATGCATTAAAGGATTTTAAAATAACTTGGCACAAATGTCTAGCACATCAAGACGACGTGTCCCGTGCAAGACCCACGTCCCTAGCTCAAAGGTCAAGGTCATACTTAGAGTTTGAAGGTAATGGATTCCTCTATATAAGCATATATGCACACATTCGTGTCCGGACTGTAACTTTGTCATGCCTTGAAGGATTTTAAAATAATTTGGCACAAACGTCTAGCACATCAAGACCGCGGTGTCGTGCATGACCCACATCCCTACCACAAAGGTCAAGGTCACACTTAGAGTTTATAGGTAATGGAATCCTGTATATATGCATACATTTGTGTCCGGACTATAACTTTATTATGCTTTGAAGGATTTTAAAATAACTGTGCACAAATGTCTAGCACATCAAGCGGATGTGTCGCGTGCAAGACCCAAGTCCCTACCTCAAAGGTCAAGGTCACACTTAGTGTTTAAACTAATGGAATACTGTATGCATGATTACTCTGTCATGCATGGAAGGATTTTAAAATTACATAGCACATTTATTGAGCACATGGAGAGGACACAGACTGTGAGGCACCTCTTTCGGGGGCATTCGTCACTTGGGAGGGACAGCTCTTGTTTATTTCATCAATTCTATATAGACATGTGACAGATTCAGAGATACAGGGTATAGAGAAACGACTCATGCAGACCATGGATATGATCATGAACAAGAAAAGAAGGTATGATGCAACATACAATGTACAGTGAACACCGTATATCACAAAACTCCTTGGGACCATTTAAATTTGTTCCTTGTATCCGGAGTACGTTATATCCATAAAGGATCTTTGTATTTTATAAAGAAGAAAAAATAATTTGGTTTCTTATGTCCAAAATTTTGCTATATCTGGAGTTGTTATATACAGAGTTTACTGTACTTAGGTCAACTTAGGTGTTCTGGTCCAAGATGTTTGAAAGTTTTGACTCTCCATTTATATCACAGTAAAATAACTTACGACAATACTTCTTTTGCACAACTTATATTAACGCCAACGTTACGAAACAAATGTTCCTTAAAAGGTTTGATGACCATTTTCTGTCATTCACCCATTTTCAAGGTACGAATTGGTCCAATTTTGTTCATGTTGCTAGCACTTGATTCTGACCATTCTATTGAAAGAAAAAAACTTTATAGAAACTGCTAGTATCTGATAGTTTTAATAATTATGCATAGTTTACATATATTTTCATTATTTATAGTTTCCAAAGCACTGATATAAATGCTGAAGCTATGTAGTTCTCACTTCCAAGTAGCATTGTAGCAAGAAGTTGGTCTGTAATGTTTGATGGTTATTTGCTTTTACCATGAAACCTGCCTTGCAGCCAAAGGGTGCACAAAATGTTCATTTTGGTGGCTTCTTTAATTTAAACCTGTTCAATGGCCAAATGGTATACATCAGTACTGTAAACCACTTTGAATTCACGAGACAGTAAGTTCAAGATTTTTTTATCTCTGGGTCAATTAACAAGACCATGAGTTCTCAAACAAGCCATCCAGCTGGTTCTCACTGTTGTAACAATATCGATCATTTCCGGAGAACTTGAATTAGTGAAATGATGAAATCGTGAATCAGTGTTTTGTGGAAAAATGCGAATATTTCATGATTTACAGTTTATGCTTCTAAAGGCAGATGGCTGTTAAGTTGAGTTGCACACTAATACAGGTTCAACTGTAAAGTCAATAATTCTATAAATATTTCAGAATTGCTTTGGCAAAGCGTGAAAATCTTCGCTCAGCCAGTCAGAATATAGGTGGAGGATTATGGGGCATGCTGAAGAACGTCACAGCTGGCGGATCCACAGAAAGTATCCTACAATGTAGATGAAAGTCAATACAGACTGTATTTCACTACTCCCTGTGTATGCATTGGCGTTCAGTGCGTGTTAAATATATATATATGACTTTTATGCCCAGCGTTAAGCATACAAATGCATAGCAGACGTTTTAGGGTTTTGGTAATCTGCTTAAAAAGTGAATGTCAAAATGGCTTGTACATTTTGTACATGTTTTATTCCATGAATCCAAAAATAATAACTCCAGAAAGAATTTGACAGCATTATATACCTGTGTCTTTGCCAACTTTTAAGTATTTATCAATTTCTGACCTTTGTCTTGATGACAACTGAAAAAAGAAGATTTTTTCACACAATACATTTTGCATATGACGCAACAGTTATGCGTCTGAAAGGAAAAGATACCAGTCCAGTTGAATGGTTCCTTAACTATTGTGTAAGATATCACACAGTTAAAGCAGGAGACCGGTGCTCTGGAAGAATTGAGTCGTCAGCTGTTCTTGGAGAATGTAGATCTCCATACATTACAGGTCTGTACCTTATCGTAACTGATTTGCATTAGCGAAACCAGGTTTTCACAAGATGGTCTAATTTTTGGAGTCGTAGATGTATTTGCACTATTTTGTTGTGTAGATATGAAAATAACATGTGTAGAAATGATGGTGCTGAACATAAATTCGTAGACAGAGAATCACCAGGAATGTCCTAAAAATTGGAAGCCAGCATATATTTCTACATAATTATAGTACTTGATAGAGTGGTTTAGGAGTTTTGTAATTAATACAAATGAGTTTGTAGTCACAGCACATCCATGCAGCCTGATCATAGTATACACACAGAGGTTAGACCCTGTGGGTCTACAGTGTTCATTATTCAGTAAGTACTTTTCCTGAGTCGACACCTCTATGGGCGATTGACAGTACCGCCAAAGGTGTATTTTAGAAATGCAGTCACGGGTAATTGATCAAATGCTATACCGCCTGATGAATTTTCAATCTTCTTGATCTTTTTCTTTAAATTTAAAATCTTTTATTTGGAATATAGATTCAAAAGCTTCCAAGTTATATGAACTACTAGTTTGCTTGATGACCCCTTTCAGGAGTTCCTGACATTTCTGGTGGGGAAATGGTGTACACAGTCATTACAGGAGCTAAAGGATTGGATTGTGGAAGCCATATTGATATTTTGCTTTTTGACAAGGCTTTAGCCTATGATTGCTGGATAAACAACAACAGTAGACTAACTGGGTTTTTTCTTTGTTAACATTTTGTGCCAAAAAAAAGAATAACATTTTATTTTCTTGATTTCAGGAAAGGATGGAATTTTCAAGAACTTTTAAAGGAAAATATTTCAATTTTCTTGGCTACTTCTTCTCAGGGTATTGTGTATGGAAAATATTCATAGTAAGTGCAGATAACTCTTGTATACACTGTTCACCTGTGTAATGTCAAAGGGCCACGGAAAATGCTTTTCATCTTCATATTAACCTTGCTGAGATAAAACCAGAAGTAGGCCTTTCTACAGGACTGCCTGACTTAAATGCACATTTTGAAGGAGTCGGGTGGCAGAATTTGTATTACGTTCTTTTTAAGTAATAGTTGTCAGTTTGTTCATGGTTGTTATGACTACCAGTTCCACAAAGTATAGCTCGTCATCATCTGTGTTGTGAAAAAAAAAATCTATAACACCTTCAAATTTTAAAAATAAGATGTACAACCTTTCTGCACCCAAGGGGAAAAATGTGTTTGTAACATCTGGTGTCTTATTGCATTTGACGGATAAGTACCAGTATGTGTTCAAATATGATTTTATCTGGCTCAATTGTAGCTTATAGCAGAAATGCCAATCATATGTGTGAAAAATGTGTGTTGATTTTACTGTGTTTTATAAATGATGTTCATTAAATATTTCAAATTGTTTTAAACATGGCTCTTTGGGTTTTCTTTCAGTCAACAGTAAATATAATATTTGACAGAGTGGGAAAAGTGGACCCTGTGACTCGAGGTATAGAAATTGCTGTTAACTACCTCGGCATTCAGTTTGATGTAAGTACACTGTTTTACTTCAACTGTTTGAAGGATTGAAGGTACTGACAGCGTCCTTGCATGGTGCTTGTCATTAAAAAAGCATAAAATATTGTCGATTACAAGGAAATGTGAGGTTAGCATGCTACAAACTGGTTTAAACACCCCAGTTTCAGACATTTAGGGTAACTGACAGTTCTTAGGCAGTAATATTAGATTCAACCTGTTACTCTCTTTTGTGTTTGTTCTGTGCATTGTACATCTTGTCTTACAATTGATGCGTAACAGATAAAATGTACTGTATTCAGAAAACATTTGTACTTGTTTGTAATTCGTAATCCTCACAGGTTGAATGTACATACGTCACTTCTGAACTTGTCAACAAATCCTTGTTGTTGCTCTGTTTGTTTAAGGAGCTCCAGAGTCCAGGTGATCCAGTGTATTTGAATCCTGTTTCAGTAGATCAAGTCTCTTTGCATCCTGTTTCAGGAGACCCAGTGTCTTTGAAGCCTGTTTCAGTAGATCAAGTCTCTTTGCATCCTGTTTCAGGAGACCCAGTGTCTTTGAATCCTGTTTCAGGAGATCCTGTGTCTTTGAATCCTGTTTCAGGAGATCCCATGTCTTTGAATCCTGTTTCAGGAGATCCTGTGTCTTTGAATCCTGTTTCAGGAGATCCTGTGTCTTTGAATCCTGTTTCAGGAGACCCAGTGTCTTTGAATCCTGTTTCAGGAGATCCCATGTCTTTGAATCCTGTTTCAGGAGATCCTGTGTCTTTGAATCCTGTTTCAGGAGATCCCATGTCTTTGAATCCTGTTTCAGGAGATCCCATGTCTTTGAATCCTGTTTCAGGAGATCCAGCATCTTAGAATCCTGTTTCAGGAGATCCAGTGTCTTTGAGTCCTATTTCAGGAGATCCATTGTCTTTGAATCCTGTTTTAGAAGATCTAGTGTCTTTGAATCCTGTTTCAGGAGATCCTGTGTCTTTGAATCCTGTTTCAGGAGATCCTGTGTCTTTTAATCCTGTCTCAGGAGGTCCTGTGTCTTTGAATCCTGTTTCAGGAGGTCCTGTGTCTTTTAATCTTGTTTCAGGAGATCCAGTGTCTTTGAATCATGTGTTCAGGAGATCCAGTGTCTTTGAATCCTGTTTTCAGGAGATCCATTGTCACTATCCTGTTTCAGGAGATCCAGTGTCTTTGAATCCTGTTTTGAGGAGATCCAGTGTCATTGTATCCGGTTTTCAGGAGATCCAGTTTCATTATATCCTGTTTTAGGAGGTCCTGTGTCTTTGTATTCTGTTTTCAGGAGATACATTGTCTTTGAATCCTGTTTCAGGAGATCCAGTGTATTTGAATCCTGTTTCAGGAGATCCAGTGCATTTGAATCCTGTTTCAGGAGATCCAGTGCCTTTGAATCCTGTTTCAGGAAATCCAGTGTCTTTGAATCCTGTTTCAGGAGACCAGTGCATTTGAATCATATTTCAGGAGATCCAGTGTCTTTGAATCCTGTTTTCAGGAGATCCATTGTCTTTGAATCAGTTCAAATTTAAATATTTGAATATAATTTATTGTTTCAGGTAAAATTTTGGTCGCAGCAGATTTCATTTATCTTGATAGGGATTATAATTGTCACTTCTATAAGAGGTCTACTCATCACTTTAACTAGGGTAAGTCTTCTTGTACACTTCTCAAAAATTGCATTCACTAACAGTTAAATGCATTCACAAACATTAAGTTGTCATAAAGGTAGTGAATGACCAGTTATTGGAGTTTGATTTTGTGTTGTTGTTGTTAATGTTGTTGTTGTTATATGGGTTTAAGCATTGTTTAAACTGTGTTTCAGTCATTTTACAGGTGGGCAGTTTACCTAACCATCCTTCCAGGGAAGAACCAGTACTAGAACCCTATCCTCCGTAGAAACTGCCAACTTTCTCATATAAAGAGACATGGTCAGTAGCGGGGCTTGTAAACATGACCTAGGTCAATGGAGGTTACACTGATTTCAAGTCAGCGGCTCTGACCACTAGACTACGCAGGCGGACTTTTGTGGTCCTTACTTTGAGGAGTTCATGCATACAAGCTCAAAGTGGAATTTGCAAGATACACAAGTCTTAGAATAAAGACAGTGTATAAAAACTTCGGAAAGCAATTTCAGGCATACTTACACAAGCTGTGAAGTTCTGTATTATTTGTTTTCAGTTTTTCTATGCCATAGCAAGCAGCAAGTCATCGAATATAATAGTGCTGTGTTTAGCCCAGATAATGGTAAGCATTCTGTTTCTGTTAATATGTTTCGCAAGCATACATGCGTGTGCAATTTTCAATGATTTTAGGTTTTTAGTCATATTTAAAGAAGAGAATGAAGTGTAATCATTGAAGCATGGTACGTCCTAACATGAAGGAATCGTCATGACTTGTTGAAATAGAGTGATGTAGCTCAAATTTGACTAATGCTGTATACTGTTAAATGTAAAACGGACATTGAGGGAATAGATGCCATAATCTCACTGTTTTACTCTTTCAGGGAATGTATTTTGTCTCATCTGTGCTGCTGATGAGGATGAACATGCCTCTTGAATATAGGTGAGCTGTAATAATAATAAATCATTTAAATTCCTGAGACAAAAAGTTCACGATTTTTTTATCTCCTGGTCAATTCATGAGACCATGACCAAACAAATAATCCTGCATGTTGCCGGAAATTATTATGTCTCCCCCACCTCGGGGGGAGACATATTGTTTTTGCCCTGTCCGTCAGTCCGTCCGTCCGTCAGTCCGTCAGTCCGTCCGTCCATTCTTCGTTTCCGGACGATAACTAGAGTTCCTTTTGACCTACAGCTCTCAAACTTCATAGGATGAATGGTCTTATTGAGCAGATGATCCCTATTGTTTTTGGGGTCAGTAGTTCAAAGGTCAAGGTCACAGTGACCGTTGGTCAATTTCTCGCTTCCGGATGATAACTAGAGTTCCTTTTGACCTACAGCCCTCAAACTTCATAGGATGATTGGTCTTATAGAGCTGATGATCCCTATTGTTTTTGGGGTCAGTAGGTCAAAGGTCAAGGTCACACTGACCGTTGGTCAATTCTCGCTTCCGGATGATAACTAGAGTTCCTTTAGACCTACAGACCTCAAACTTCATAGGATGATTGGTCTTATAGAGCAGATGCCCTATTGTTTTTGGGGTCAGTAGGTCAAAGGTCAAGGTCACAGTGACCGTTGGTCAATTTCTCATTTCCGGATGATAACTAGAGTTCCTTTTGACCTACAACCCTCAAACTGGGGGAGTCCGTCAGTCCGTCCGTCCATTCTTCGCTTCCGGACGATAACTAGAGTTCCTTTTGACCTACAGCTCTCAAACTTCATAGGATGAATGGTCTTATTGAGCAGATGATCCCTATTGTTTTTGGGGTCAGTAGTTCAAAGGTCAAGGTCACAGTGACCGTTGGTCAATTTCTCGTTTCCGGATGATAACTAGAGTTCCTTTTGACCTACAGCCCTCAAACTTCATAGGATGATTGGTCTTATAGAGCTGATGATCCCTATTGTTTTTGGGGTCAGTAGGTCAAAGGTCAAGGTCATACTGACCGTTTGTCAATTCTCGCTTCCGGATGATAACTAGAGTTCCTTTAGACCTACAGACCTCAAACTTCATAGGATGATTGGTCTTATTGAGCAGATGATCCCTATTGTTTTTGGGGTCAGTAGTTCAAAGGTCAAGGTCACAGTGACCGTTGGTCAATTTCTCGTTATAATTTGGGGTCACTAACTCAAAGGTCAAGGTCATAAGGGGGGAGACAAGTTTTTTTGTGAAAAACAATCTCTAGTTCGTTTATGAAGAATTTTGAATTAGCAAAGTGATGAATTTGTGAACGAGTGCTCTTGCAAATAAAAACATGAAAACAAAGTAATGACGAATATTTCATGATTTACGGTGTTTTTCTAGGGATTTGCTGCAGATTAAACAGTTTCAGTTATTTACGGTTTACGTAACCATAACACTTCGAAAGAACCAGAACTAGACTCTATCCTGCATAAGAAACCGTCTCGCATAAGAAACAGGGCGGTAGAGGTTCGGTGGTTTTAAGTCAACGACCATAATCAATTATTTCTGTAAATTTAAACAGCATTTAAGAATACTGATTAAATACATGTATCTGTTTTTGACACATTTCCTCAAACATTTGAAAATTTCAAAAAATGAACATAAATAATTAAGGTCAGACTTGAACAAATTTGATAGATAACATGCTCTCACAGGACTGTGAAAGTTCCTTCAGATTTCTTATACAGGTATAGATTCAACTAGAGCTATCACTAAATGTGATTAATACCCCCGAAAGACTGCTTTATAAACTGAGGAAGTTTGTAGTAACAGAATACCTTGCAAACAAACTAAAAAGAGATATTTTTCTTGGCAATAACTCTGTAATTTGTCAAGACAGAGTTATGGTTCTTGTACACTAGACTTCCTCTCAATGTGCTTGACCATAGTATGAAGTTGTAGTGAATTCCAACCAATAATTTCAAGTAATGCTCTGAACAAGGAAAAGTAACAAAGGCCAATAACTCTGAAATGAGTCAAGATAGATTTATTATTCTTTTGCACCGCACTTCCTCTCATTGTGCTTGACCATTGTATGAAGTTGTATTGAATTCCAACCAGTAGTTTTCGAATAATACTCTGAACAAGGAAAAGTAACAAAGGGCAATAACTCTGTAATTAGTCAAGATGGAGTTATGGTTCCTGTGCACTGCATTTCCTCTCATTGTGCTTGACCATTGTATGATGTTGTATTGAATTCCAACCAGTAGTTTTCAAGTTATGCTCCGGACAAGGAAAAGTAACAAAGGGCAATAACTCTGTAATTAGCCAAGATGGAGTTATGGTTCCTATGCACTGCACTTCCTCTCAATGTACTTGACCATTGTATGAGGTTGTATTGAATTCCAACCAGTAGTTTTCAAGTTATGCTCCAAACAAGGAAAAGTAACAAAGGGCAATAACCCTGTAAATACTCAGAATAGAGTTATGGTTCTTGTACACTGCACTTCCTCTGATTGTGCTTGATCATTGTATGAAATTGTTTTGAATTCCAACCAGTAGTTTTCAAGTAATGCTACGGACAAGGAAAAGTAACAAAGGGAAATAACTCTAATTAGTAAAGACAGAGTTATGGTTATTGTGCACTGCACTCCCTCTCAATGTGCTTGACCATTGTATGAAGTTGTATTGAATTCCAACAAGTAGTTTTCAAGTTATGCTCCGGACAAGGGAAACTAACAAAGGGCAATAACTCTGTAATTAGTCAAGATGGAGTTATAGTTCTTGTGCACTGCACTTCCGCTCAATATGCTTGATCATTGTATGATGTTGTATTGAATTCCAACAAGTAGTTTTCTAGTTATGCTCCGGACAAGGAAAATGCAACAGACCGCCTGCCCGACCGATCAACGACCAACCACCGGGTGACTCCTATATACCCCCCTAAACTTCGTTTCAGGGGTATAATGAGAAAGATTTGCAATATTTTTCATGAAGTTTTTAGTTATTTATGATACACGTGACTGTAGTTAGAAACCAGTTCTTTACAAAACAAGACCACGCAAAAAGAAATACTGATATTTCATGCATTTTAATTGCAAATAACAAAAAATATGAATATTCTCATAAAGTACAATATTCTCATGAAGTGTTGTTCCTTTTATTTCTTTTCAGAACAATTATAACAGAAGTGCTAGGTGACCTACAGTTTAACTTTTACCATCGTTGGTTTGACGTGATATTTCTTGTCAGTGCTTTATCCAGCATAGGATTCCTATATATAGCCCACAAACAGGCAGATACAGAGAGCATCAGTTAGTCGTACATCATGTATATGGCACCCCCTCTTCTCAAAGAAAGTGCTTTTCTTCAGACTTGGAACAAACATCAAAGTCTTAAATATAGATGAAATCTTTAAGATAGTTATTTCCTAGTATGCAGTATTTGCATATTTATGTCATTTGCATAATAAAAATTTGAAGGTATGGACATGTAAAGCTAGGAAATTTTGTATAAAATCTTAAATTATATGTTCATGTTACTGTAACTATTTACATAGAACAGTCAAACTTGTGAATAAAAGCCACTGGCCAGAGGGAAACAAAACTTGTGTTTATTAACAGGGGATCTTTATTCACTATTTCTTTTATAGAATAATAGTGTACTGATTTCAAAATAGTTGCCTTTTTTTGTATGATGGTTTTGTTTTGGGGGTAGTCGTAAGCATAAGTTTGAGTGTTCAACTTTTTAAAAAACATTAAACTTTGGAAAAGTCTACATTGATTACTTGGACTGTGAAAATAGGTGTAAACTTGATGAAAGCGACTCTCAAGTATTGGCCTTTGTTATATTTTAACTCACTATTCACAACTAAGGTGCTGGTTTATATAAGGTGCTGCCTAGCCTTGAAATATGATCATTTTTGTACATGTATTGTTGCAATATTAAGCCTTGAGATTCATACTTATATTGAATGTGAAACTGTGTACTAAGTATGTTATAGCATCAGATCTCGGAGAATAGTTTCAAATTTCCAGCTACAGATTAGAGAGAAGCAAGTTGTTCAAGAAAATTGATCATGGAGAAGTCTTATATTTGAACCTTGGTTCCATGAAAGTAAATATACATCCAAATGTAACTAAATCTAATAGTTTTTCTATTTACAACAACTCTTTAATTCAAATTTTCGGCAATATTGCCTTTTTCAAGAAATTCGTCTGCAATTTTTAAATTCACATGTTGATCATATTCATGACAAGCTTAGAAATGAAAAAAACAACAAAACGTCAGGAAATGGAAGTCATATACACTAAGCGTCCAAATGACGTTTCCCGTACTTTCAGGTAAGAGTCCAATAAATAGAAAAACAGTTATAATTATTATTCCCTGAGGAATATTGAAAGTATTTATTGTAAATCTAATAGTTTATCCTGTTGTTAATGATATATGGTTTTATTGTACACCACACAAACTTATTTAAAGCAGGGAGTAAAGGAGTCCTTGACCATCAAACATACTGTTGGTTGGGTGGTCTTTTGCCAAGTCTGTGGTGCAAACAGCTTTGATCTTTTTCAAATTATCTAATAAACCTTGAGATGCATGATGATCTGGAACTATGATTTTTTTTTATTTTGGGGATAATGAATGTTTTTAAAACGTTTTTCATGCTCTACTCAAATTTGAGCATCAAATGTTTTCACGTGTAGCTTTGTACATATGAAATATGAAAGAGAAGCAATATTGAAAGTCATTTAAAATTCTTATAGATATGTTAGACAATGTGTTAGTATTGTATTGATTCAAAAGTTGAGCGTGATATGGAGTTGAAAATGAAGAATGCCTTACAGTGATTGGGTCAGGTCAAACCAGAGGAATGTTTTATACACCCAGTTATAGGGTAGAATTTATCTAATCATGTAGTTGAGGCTTAAACAGGGGTTTCATAGTAAATTATGTAGATATGTGTGTTTGTAATGTTCTTATATTCTGTTGACCCTGGAATTTAAACCTATTTCCGAGTTACACACAACTCAATTCAGTAATCTGCAGAGGATGTGAAAGATGCAGTTAAAAACGGTTCAGAAAATTGTGATACAGTAAAGCTCCCATAATAAGACCACCATAAAGTGGTGTTAATATCAAAATGATCTTTTTATCGAGACCTTTTCACTCTAAATTGCGCCTTTTGGTTTGGAATTTTTTGGTCTTTAATAGCGACGACTGTCTTTATATTGGAGGGTCTCAATAGCGGAACTTTACTGTATTTACAAGTTAAGTATTGATCAAACTGATAATTTATTCTCATGCTCTATGTCTATGCCAAACTTCTAAAAAATATTGTGTCCCTTTCATATTAATACACCATTTTACAACCAAACAAGAAATAAGATGGTCTTTAAAGCAAATTGGGCTAGTTAGCCAAACAGTACAGAGGAATTGTTGTACAGAACTGATGTATAGAAATAGTAATGTTTTGTTTTAGAACAGTATTTTGAGGTTTCTGAAACTTGATCAGTTGTTTATGATTATGTGATATGTATATGTCTTCAGATTGTACTGTCGAGGTTTGCAGTTGTTAAATGTTATTTATTAAATGTATGCCGCTGAAATAAAACTGCCATTGTATTACAGAAAACCTTATTTTACATTTTACTTCATCTTACTTCACCTGACTGATGGTGAGGTAATACAACAGTCAAAGTTCTGTGTGTACCTCACACTACTTTAAGTTTTACTGGACAAAGTCCAGCAGAGCTCATGCCATGGTGGTTTCTGTCGTACATCTGTCTGTAAACTTTTCATCGACAACACTCTACATGTCACAATTTTCATTGGTCTTTCATAGTTTTTTGGGTCAGTAGGTCATAAGCTTTTCTTAATAACACGGGTTAACAGGTCACAAGGTCACAACTATCATTCAGCTTTCAAGCTTGCTCGGCAGGTTCTCTGCAACCTGTAGATGATCCCCATTGTTTTGGGCTAAGTTGGCAAAAGTCACAATGACCCGATAGATGATCCTTAAGTTCTTAGGGTTAGTGGTCCAAAGGTCAAGCCGCACTGACCCAAACTTCGAAAATCATTTCCACTCAATATTTTGAGATTTTATTTTCAACAAGTCTTCCAAAGGATGATTGGTTTTACTGAGTAGACGATTCCTACTGTTATTTGGGTCACTGGGTCAAGGTCACAATGACATCTGTTTCCTTTTCTTTGATAACTTAACAAGATTTTCACAAAACTTAGGACAGTCCAGTAGAGCGATACTGGCCCTTCTGTGACTTTTGTTATAATGTTCTTGGAGCTAGCTATTAATTTATACTAATTACAAATGTATTTTAATTTTGATTGCGAAACAAGTTCTTACAACTTAGATTAATTGCTCTCAAGACACACTCCAGACTGAATCCATCTTGAAGAGAGAGGCAATGCGGAATTATTTGTGTCTTTACTAAGTACACTACTTGGGCACAGGTTGGGATCAAACTTGGGACTAGGATCCCATGGCTTACATGCTACCATTACACCAAGGTGGCTATTCTTAACCACTTAAATTATGTCTGTTGTATGTCAACAATTATTCAACAAGCCTGAAATCACTCAGCGGAAATAAATGAAACTTGTATAGTCCTTGGATGTTTCCATTTCAAAGTTGTGCAAAGAATTCTATATAGTTGAACTCTGGTAACCATGGCAAACAAAAGTAAATCCTTTGTACATCTTGTTATAAACGTATCCATTTCAAGTGTCCAGATGAAATGTCTGTAGAAAAGGCTGTCTAGTCTATACCAATATATTTTAGTTTGATTCAGAGAAGATTTTTAAGGTTTATCCTTTCCATTGCCATGGCAACCAGAGTTCTCAATCTGTATGGTATGGAATCTTCGAACACCTTTGATAGAGCACCACGCAAGGAACATCCATGTCAAGTTTCATCAACACACCTGGTGGTTTAAGAGATGTTGTTTGAAGGAAACAGTGATGGGACAATGGACCCCAGACTTTGCCAGAGGAGCTAAGAAGTATTTGGGATAATGCAAAATGTGTCGAACTATAACTTATTATAGACCTCATGATGCTTAAAGGATCTTGACACCACTCATCAATTGGGCTTTACAATGATGTCTTTCCCCTCTGGTAACAAAATTTGTTTTGCAAAATCTCATCACTTAGCGATCACAGCTCATTCAAGTAGATCAAGTAGAAGATAGTATCATGTAAATGACATTTTTTATTCACAAAAGAACAGCCATTCCCCTGCCAAATTCTAAAATGGACTTGTCTGTCTTTTAATTTGGACAGTACTATTAATTGTTCAGAAGGATGATAACTGAAAATTTACTGACTGTGTAACAAACAATGCTATGACGATTCCACTGCCCCAGTGTGCAGGCTGATGATCTGCACTGGTTGCAAAGGCAGTTTTACCCGATGCCAAGAGGGTCAATGTTACCACACTGCTTAGCAGAAGTAACATTCCCAAACAACAATATTATTTGAAAGTAACACCAATATGAACAATTGTCTGAACACTTTTCAAAAGCGTGTCTGCAAAGCAGGTTCTCAAGGAACTTTTTTCTTGTTTACGCCAATATCTAACAATGTGACTGGCAAGCAAAATGGGTTTAGAGAGTATAATTTAGGTTTTTTCACTGGAACATTCTTAATTCGTTCTTCATTGGTTTTCATGACATTTGCGTATTTTTCCTGCATTTCTTCATCCCTTTGTTTCCTCTTCTGTGAGGCCAGTAACATTTTATCTTCTTGTTCTTTGGTCATGTTTGCAAACATCTTCATTTCAGTTCTGTGAACGTCGTAAGTAATTTCACGCCCGAGGTCCTCATTTATGAGCTCCTCTTCCTGATCAAGTGCCTGGTACTTGCCGTCCTCTCGTTCCCGTATCACCCTTTTTGTTCTGGAGTTATAATTCACTATTTCGACACCTTTCGGTGGCATAACCAAATATATCTCCGTACGGGGAATTTCAGGAGGGTCAAGAGCGCCTTTCCGACCTGGTTTGTGTCTTTTGAAACTTGGTTTATCTTTCGAGTCATCCAAATCTTCATCATCATCCTCTGTCTGTTCACGTAACACACTACTTGATGTTGATGCTTCACTGGTTGACACTTCAGATGAGATTGTTGGCGTAGTTCCAGTGTGTGTGCTTGTTGATGCTGTAGCTTGTGCTTTTTCAATTCCTTTATCAGTACCTGTGCAAATACAAAGAAAAAAAACTAGGACATAAAGTACATTTTAATCCTCTAACTCTTAATTTCAACCAATGGTTCACTAAAGCCTTGAAACAAAGTACATGCATCATATTTTTAAATCAGTAGTTAAATAAAACACTAACAGGCTGCAAGGTCACCCTGTCCCCCGGACTTATGACAGGCACCAGTAGCACGAAGATGGTTATAAGGTCCACTCCTCATCAAGAGTTGACATTACACCTGCAACCATGCAAATTTTCCACAAGTATTTTTCTGACATTCAACCCTTGAATATTATGCAAATTTCATGTTGTTTTTCCCCCCTGAGATTTCACCCCTAAGTTCATGCAAATTTTAATGGCTTTCTCGGTGACACTTGCATGTGAATGTATGCAAATCCTTGTTATTTCTGATATCCACCCCTTGACAAAAGCAAATATGTTTGTACCCCTAAATATGCAAATATTCCCTTCTTGAAGTTTGATGTTTTTTCGTTAACATATGTTCATTTTACATTTTCTCTGAACATAAAAGTTTAAGAGAGAGGATATAATATTATATCTCTATACTAGGAAATTTTGTTGTTTTTTTTCCATACAGCTAGCACATCTACTAAATTAAAAAAAAAAGAACACAGACCCTTTTGAGGTTACTTTCATGAAAATTATACTGAATATATCAAAATCGTTCAAAATTTCTTCCTTACAGAAATGTGCAGAATTAAATCATTATATACAAAATATTAAATGAATTTCCAATATACATGTGCCATTTAAAATCTTCAAAAGCTTTCATCAGATTTTCTTAAAAACAGAGCCTTTCATGACTAAACTTGAAGTTTTAACCAATTTTCTGGTTTTTTGATACTGCCAATTGCAAAAATGTTATCCTATATTTGCTCAATCTTGTCATTATTTTAGAATGACAGGCTATACCCCTGGTATGCTCTAATTTCAAGCTTTTCTATTTTGTCCATTCATCATATATGATTACAACACATGTACTTCACACTCTTGAATTAAAACTGGATAAATATTCAGTAAGCTGTGCAAATAGACAATATCTGAAATACTGCTGCCAAAGCCAATAAACATTTTGAGAAAATAATTTGAAAAATAGAACAAAAATGAACAAGTTACGGTAGCAGTATCAAACCCACCTGTTTCCCTCTTGGCTCTTCTCTCCATGTACCGCCTTTCTCGATTTAATTCCCGTTCCCTCTCCATTTTCATTTCATTGATGAAGTCGGTAAAATCTGTGAGCAGAAAAGAGGAGTTCTTGGAAATATGGTACAAGCAATTAACCATTCTTGTAAGAGGTATGATGTTTTTATTTTCTGTTGGCAAGAGTAAAATGCAACATTTAGCCCCGAGTGGGCTTTTGAACTGACTATTACCTAGTTTTAATAGCGCACCTGAATTGTATTCTAGTATGTAAAAGACAGTCTGACTCGTCTCACTGACTATCGAAATTATGCAAGATTTAAAAAAAAAAAAGTTTATTTTTGTGGCAATGACTCATGAGACTTTTAGAGCCAATATGAACACTATCATTTACGAAATGCTGTCAATGTCTCCCTTTAAAGCACATGGTGCTGTCACATTATTCATGTATTAAAACCGACATCAATTTAATCTATAAATAGATGATGAATTTTACTGTGAGGTACCATTTTCAGAGGCTCTTTTCATGTATTCTGGTACACTGTGACCGTTTTTATCCCTCCCTTCCAACAGCTGGTGCTTCCACTTCATGATGTTACATTGAACCGTCAGATCGTGTTCACTTAGCACATCCATTAAGCTGTGTAACATATCTAGCATTATCGCACTCTCTGAAACAATAAAACGAGCCCCGCTGTACAAAACGTGACGATTTTATGTTTATATCAGTTGTAAAAAGCAGGAACGAAAGTGTTACTCAATTTTCTGTGATGAATAAACAAACCAATATGGATTCACATTAGACTACACTGAATTCTTTTTGAGTTTAATGTTTTCTTTATTTCCATGGACTTCAACTTATCAGAGGCAACTGTTGTTGATTTTGATTATTAGATTGCTTATAGTCAGGGCAGGCCATAGGATTTCTCCCCTAACGGGGGCGTAGACAGGTTGAAGAGACAGATGCAGACAACCTCATCTCTAGATGGCTGGGAATACACTGAAAAGTGTTTCTGAAATTTCCAGTCACCCAGTCAAGATTCAAACTAGGTACCTCTGGATTGGTAGTTCAGAAGCGTTAATCACTTGACCATTGTACCGCCTCCAGAGGCAACTGTTTATGTAACTGTATCAACAATACAAACCTAATGGTCCAAGTTTGATCAGATCTTCTTCTCTGTCCGTCTGCAACAGCTGGCTCATGTACTTGTAGATCGATTTAAAATCTGGCCCGCCACATTTTTCCGACCTTACCGTCGAGAAATCTTCAAAGTTTGTAATGACTGACATCACCTATTACAGAGAAAACTTTTATCAACTCATGTTCTCTACATAGTCAGTACATTTGAAAATACACAACAAAATAACTTCATTTTAAAAAAAAGTTTCTTAAAGACCCATCACTAAACGTGAATTTTTTAAAACATGCCCATTTTACCACCTCGCGAATTTGAACAAATCCATGCCAACAGCTGAAGAGTACTGCCTGTGAAAAATGTCCGAGTTAGAAGAGGCACATTCTCAGGGACACTGAGAACTATTGCTATATGACCCTATTCACTTAAAGGGCTCAATGTATGACACCGAAGAGAGTCGCCCTTGGCATGTATCCATCATTTATGCTACAGCCGTCTTTATGAAACAAAATCAATGTGTACTGCTTACCTTGGCTAGGTTAGCTGAACTGTCAACATGTTCAAACTCCACCATATCTGACGATATTTCCAGCCATTCCTCCAGAGGAGCCCTCTGTACGACAGCTGTTAACAGTAACGAACAGAATACAGAAGAGCTTCATACAGCTTTATAATTATCCAATATTCTAGAAATCAACAAATATATATAACATTTGAAGGATACATGCAAACTGGCTTCATTTATATTAATTTTGTGGAAAACTCTGCATACTTGTCAAAATCAACTTTCAACATGTTCAAGTCCTTTTACTACAAGTCCATACTATGGATCTTTAGCAAATTTCAGAGAATAGCCTCAAGTAAAGGCATGATAACATTGTAACGCCATATGGTATGCTGTGATGAAAAATTTAACCTTTAAAGGAAACAGAAGGCATGTTTGTTGGTACTATCAAAACACAAGGTATTTTGCTTGTATTGGAGGGTTTTTTACTGTATTCATCTGAATGTAAATTTAATAACCAATAATGAATATCAAAATTTACAGTATTAGCAATGGCAATTTGTAATAACTACCCTGAATCCTACTGATGTTGTTTTCAATCAGTATGCCTAAGAAATCTGCTGTTACTAATCCTGTTCAACTGTCAGAGCGCATGTTGGTGATTACCTCAATTAAGCTATCATCTGCCTTAATCAGCCACATTGTTATAAATACTGGTACATTTACACAAAATCAGGTGACACGCCTGAACTGACAGTAATACAGTAATATAAAATAACTTGTATTATGGATACTGCATATATCTACAGGAAAACAATGTACTGTATTTCTGTTAATTTACACTATGTCTTGGGGCAGACCTTAACTGTGATCTATCTACAACAGAAAACATGATCCATCTACAACAGAAAACAGTTACAACAGCACAACAGAGCAAATGTGCCATAATACAAATTAAAGTGCTATTGACTTAAATAATCACTCACCTCCACGAAATAACCTCATTCTTGCAAACAGTACTCTATTTTTTACAAGTTTAATCATAAATATGAATCAAGCTTTACCAATGCCAGTGAAATGCTGAGGTCAATGAGTACAACTGCATATATTGTTCTAGGATGAGAGATATTTCAAGCTTCAGTCTAACTGCTATATTTTACTGTTACTGAAACCAACGAGTTACCAGCCACAATCTGTTAAGCTTATGTTATACGAAATATCCCGCTCTTACCTTTTTTCACACCCTTTAGCTTGTACTGGCTCTTGACCTTCTCTTTAACTTTCAGGATATATTCTTTTACCTGTAAACCATAAAAACAAGCGCTACAACTACTCATGTGTTATACTCTCTAACCAAAAATGGCTTCCCGTGCCATTTTTCTAATGTCACCAATTGTGCCATATTTTGCAGAATGGCTAGACTCTTTCAACATTTGAAACTGGTGTCAGAAATAAACTAAATTGTAACAGTTTCAGCTAAAATTTCAATTATTTGTTGTAAAACAACTGTTCTGGCAAGAGAAATGGCAACCGATTTTCGATTCCCAGGGAAGGTACTAAATCAGATTTCATAAAAGCAATCATCAGCACTTTGCAAGGACTGTTTATATCAGACATTTTAAATTTAGGAAAGACCTGTACAGAGTTTATAAAAAATTGGGATAAATTATAGTGTTGTACTGTATTTGGTGGGATGTGGTCACTGGTTCCAACTTAGTGGGAAAGCACTCGTTTCTCTTTGTGGAAACAGTCTAATATTTAACCATAACACCATGTTTTCTAGCTATCATAAAGTTTTTATTTGCAAATCAAAGACACAAAAGTTTACCTTGTTTACTGTACAAAATGTATATAGTAACGAACCTGTTCTTCATCTTTCTCAGGTATCTTACTAGCTATACTCTTATAACCATCAATTGGATACCTGTAAATACATATATGTATATAATTATATAGTTTGTAGTCCCAGCTGACACTAGGATTTCTCCTCAGGTAAAACTGCCAAGACTCAACATTGAAGAGACAGATGCAGATACAAGGGAATCCGGGTACCAGACACTAGCCCTTTAAAATAGAACCTAGGTTATTTTACGTGCCAAGTGTATAGCACAGGTACATGCAAGTCAAATACATACAATGTAGTGGCTCCCTTTACCCCGCTGAACTTCTGAAATTGACCTGACCTTTGAATTATGACAGTACCGTTCATTGTTTTTAAGTGAAACTGTTATTGATTTAAAAGGCATGGATGTGCAGGTTTATCTTGCTCTCTGCTTGTGGCAAATGCAGATTCACTTGTTGCAAAAAAAAGAACTGTTGAGGGGAGCGGTGGTGTAGAGATTAAGGTGTTGGCCGCTCATCCCGGAGGTTGCAGGTTCGAGCCCCACTGGGGTCACTAGTGTACTTCCTCATATGACACCAGTACTGGTTTTTCCAGGAAGGGGACTCGAGAGCGACTCGATAAGCTACAAGCTTTCTTCACAATCGAGCTTAAATAAATTAGTATAAACTAAACTAAACAAAGGAACAGTTAAAATGATGTTACTGTGGTCACTGGAGTTTGTTGGATCATTCTCTGAGGTCCCTGATCACTCTGTACTATGTACATATCTGATTACATGTAAATTTTTGGATTCAGCATCAAAAACAAGCAACATACATTTAGCTTTGAACAACTGACTGTCAACTTGCAGCGGAAAAAAAGGTTTAATAGCATACTCCTGAAGGAGGGATAGAAGTTTTTTCTTCTGCCTCATGTTCCAACGAAGTTGTTGCTGAATTGGGCCCCGTTTAACTTTTCTACCAGTAATGGTATGTTTCTTTTCGTCCACCTCAGTAGTGTTTGTTTCACCTTGGCATGCTTGATGTGGTTCTTCCATGTTTCAAGTCTCAAAGTCAGCTAATCTGAAATAAGAATAAGGATGAGAAATAAGAACGAAAGTAACCACGTGAAACATGAACCCTTAATGGGTTAAAGGAAATTAATTAACATTTTTCTGGTCTGGTAATCCCAATCTGATTGAAATCATCTACTCAAATACACAACATTTACTTCAGGGAGATCGTGCGCTTTAATCAGATTGTGGTAACCCTATCCACCCTTTTTGGGGGCACTGTTCTTTAATCATTTTTAAGTCACAAGCTAACAGGTCTAGGAAATATGAAAATTCAGTCTATGAATTTCTAGGCCATCTTTAAATAAGATTTTTCAGTCTATGAATTAAATTCATAGATTTTTGATAAAAAGTTCTTGGAAACTATGCAAGTGAAAATGTATGAATAACTATTCAGCACTCATATTAATAATGGTAAGCGCACTTTATGAAGACTGACAAAAAAATCAAAGATAAAATATTGTTATTGCATACAAATTTTAAATTAAAAAAAAACATTTATTTTACTCAGCAATCGAACACCCCTACTTGCATGTTAGAAAGGTGCGTTTTGTTAATAAAAAAAGTTTTGAAGGAAATTAAAAATAAATCTATGAATTTACTGTGGATCATCGACCATCGGATATTGGTTCGAAATTGTGCAAAGGTAATTAGTTTTTGCGACAAAATTAACAAAAGAAAGGGAGGTAAGTTAAAGTCCAATTTACACCGTGTTGCTTATTTGTGTGTTTTTAGATACTTAAATGACTACCCCAGCTAAATGTATTTTGACTATTTAGATGTATAATAAACTGTTTTGTTGCGCATTCGTTAACTACATTTGTTTTAATAGTTTCACTGAATTATAAATAATCAACAACATTGCATGTAAATACATATGCTGTGCAGTACTGCACTATATGTTGAATGACTCAGACATGAAGTGACTTTTAAAGTAATCTACAGCTACTAACTAGTAAACATTGCTCTAAACAACATTTTAAAGCTAAAATTTGAGATTTGGACACCCTCTAGTCTAACTATTTCGACTTCGAAGGCAAACCGAATTTATAGATGATATTTTATAGTTGTTCACTTGTAGAGGTGTGACAGTTATAAAATATCAGATCTGTGAAACGGGTCACGCTGAAACGCCAAATTAATTAGGCTAGACACCCTCTGGAAATAATTACCATTCCAAAACACACACACAGACTGCTGAAAATGGCTGGATTCACACATACTGTGACTTCATTTAATTAATGTAACTTAATAGAGTAGGTTGAATATGTAATGAGACCTCCTGCTGACTTCATGGAAAATCTTTAAATTTAGTTTTCCGGTGTATTAATTTAATTATCTGTAACAGTATAAATTTGTGTTCCCTAGACATGTCGAAAGCTCTATAAATAGATTTTATCTCACAAGTCAAACATATCCCCCTGTTGCAAGAAATGCTACTGGTCACTCATTAATGAAAGTTTTTAATTGACACTTGGATCTGGGTCGAATATACTTGGAACGAATCAATTTCTCTGTAATAAGCAATTGGCCTGTTTACTTGTGACAGTTTTTTATTTGTTTTTATGCAGATGATATCAAATATGTATTACATGCTGGTAATAATACAGTAAAGCCCTTATGCGCTGCCCGTTTAAAGTTTTTTAAATACCCTGCTTTCGTTCTTTCTCTTTACACCACGAAAGTACTTGTACACATGTCTTAATTAGTGACGTCATCCGGTAGCAATTGACGGCAATGTACGGAGATTAACGATTGTAACGCGATCTTTTCGTTGGTTAGCGGAAAATAACATTAGTATACGTCGTTTAACGGGAATTACCGAGCGGAAATACTAGCAAAGAACAGCCATTGGAAACGATTTTCGGATAATTTTGATGGTGTCAATGGACAAAAAATCTCTATTTTCAAGGGATCTGTACTTAATGGGTTTTCATTTTCCGCTTAAGGAAATAGTCGTTTTAGTCTGAACCCAATAAAAAAGAAAATACAACTCAGGAAATACGATTCCCAACCTAAATTTCTCCAGGCACCACTTCTCAGTTTTTGTCCGCCATACTTGATGTAAATGACGAAAGGAACCATACTTCATGAGCAGATTCGCCCCCTCTTAGCTCCTGTCCAGCAATGAGTGGACGGCCAAGGACGACATCTTTTGCAGAAGGTGGAAAATCTGGTGGATCTGCACCATTTGGAGGCATGAAGACCATTAGTAAGTAGACGGATATGTGTCTTGTCAAATGTCTGTAAATCTGGGTCACGCATCTTGGATACCATGTTTGGTGATGCTGCAGACCAGTATGGCCAAGAAGAAACAAGCGTTAGCATTTTAATGTCATCATTTGAGAGGACCTACATATAAAGATGATTAAAAGTTTTAAAGATTTTTAATTTAATGAGTACAGCATTAGAGATAACTGTGATGCTCATTATCATAATTTATTTTCACTGAAGATGCAGACAGTGTATTAAGCTGTCACATCAAATTGTTGAAAAAGTTCTATGTTGCATTTTCAAAAACAACCCAGTATTGTTACAGAATACTGCAGTTTATTTCTGCTACATGAATTATAAACATGCTTGATGCAGGAGCAAACAATTTCTTTATACCATGTAGTGAGCATCAGGGCAGTTTACACTCAAGTTTGTCAATTTTAGTAGATGATCTTCCTGATTAGGGCTGCTGCGTGTACATAGTTTTGTAAATGTTTGCAGGAACATTCAAAAGTGTAACAAATTGATTTACACGTTTTAGCACATCTTTTTTACCATTTAATGCTAAAGAAGACAAGACGAAACATAATGATAACACTAACTCCTTTTAGATTTCAATAGCTTACTGGTATTGCAGTTACAGAAACTGTGGAACTCTCTCTACCTAGAATGAATGAATATCTTAATGTAAAACAAATACTAAATATATACCAGATCTATTCTCATTGCACGTGTAGAATAGATATAATTTGAGCTCAAAAATATGTAAAATAATCAGTAAACTATCTTTCAGTGTCTTCACCATTTACATGGACTTATAAATAAACATGTAACGCTAGGTTTACGTTTAATAAGGCACTTTCTATTACAACTGTTAGATTATATCATAAGAACAGTTTTCAATTTAGATCAGAAACATGAGAAAGTTGTGTGCATATTAAAAACTCTGTAATACATTTCAGATAAGGATGGGAGTCGAGTGACCACAGTGCTGGCTACAGCAGGTCAGGGCAATGACAGGCCACAAGAGGTGTCATATACAGATGCTAAAGTTATTGGGAATGGTTCATTTGGAGTTGTTTACCAAGCTAAATTAGTTGAATCACAAGAACTTGTTGCTATTAAAAAGGTTCTGCAAGACAAGCGTTTTAAGGTATGTTTAATTTAATAAATGGCATTGAACACCACATCTGTGGTTGAAAGTTTATGGTTGTCGACGTGATATCACTAAACTTTCACTAGTTATAGGTAGGGATGTCATTGATTAAAAATTTTGTATCGATATATCGATTTAGAAATATCGACAAATATATCTATACATGGGCATAAAAAAGTCACTGACTACATATTCCACCAAATCTCTTGACTTTATTTGTACTAAACATATGGTTGTGGTCTATAATGTATATCAACCCTTGCAGTGCAGTGCTGAAATATTTGTGCCTATGAGACCACATTTCATTGCATTATCATTCGTTAGAAAAACAAGGAACTCTGGGTAGAGTGATTGTTTATATTCCGGTTGAATTTTGATGGAATTTTCGAATGTGAAACTGTAGATCATCGCACGGTAAAACATTATTCGATATATGATGTTTCAAAACGGCAATCAATATCGAATCGAAAGTGTTTTATTGTTGATATATCGATATCGTTTGAATCGATTACAGCCCTAGTTATAGGGTCAGAGGTGTGTCTTCACTCTTCAGTACCATCCAAGAACAAATAGGTACTGTTCATGTACAACCTATATATAGACCAAGTACTTAACCTCCTAGGTCAATAAATAATGTTGTGAATCTGACACAATCTCAAATACAGTTGTCTCTTGTTTTCTCAAACTCTTAAGTCAGATTTGTAGAAAAGATTTTGCTTTTCATGTCAGTGTACTGTAAAAGGAGTTTAGACTAGTTCAAATTCCATTTAAGTAAAATGTTTCTGTCTGGTGCCACAGACTTCAACTTCATGAGAACAAGCTGTCTTTGTAAATCAGACTATGTGTTGCAGAGCTTCCCCTACTACTCCCTGTTTGCCAAAGTCCCCAATTTTTGCAGAATAGCAAAAGAAATTCACGCTGGCATAATTAGAAGCTATGGCAAAAAAGTGGTGACAATAGGGGAGACCCTGTATTACAAGAAACAGAAGGATTCATTACATTCATGCATACATCGGTTATTTTCATTGTGTGTTTTCAGAATAGAGAGTTACAGATCATGCGCAAGTTGGAGCACCATAATATAGTCAAACTCAAGTATTTCTTTTATTCAGCGGGGGAGAAGGTAATATTTGATAAACATTGTGTTGTCAACTTAATTTGAACATTGTCGTTTTGTCCATTGTAAGAAATAGCATTGTCATTAACTGTGCGATTTGAGATCTTGTGAATAGAGTACAACCATTTTGTTGCAGATATAAATTTCATTGGATTTCCTCTAATTTTGGAGTTAGTGATGGCAGGTTTAAACATTAAAACTCGTTATTTTATTTTATTTTTTTAGGGGTGGAGTGTCTTACTTCTAACCACTTAGCAGAATCCGACCTCTGCAATCCTTTCTTATATCATGAGTACTGGTCAGAACTCCAGGAAGCAGCCATTGATGGTAGTTAATTCATTTTGCAAAGACTGAAGTCTACAAGTGAAGTAGAATAAGTAAATTCAGATTGAATCCAAGCTGCATTGTAATCTATTCATGAAGGCGATGCCCGTGTGGTGGGTTTAGATTATATCAGACTCCTAACCCAGAGATGCTAGGTTTGATCACTGCCTGTGACATTTGACTCGGGCCTCCGCCGTCCTTTCTTCTAGTACTGGTCAGAAACCAGGAAGCAGACACGGAGAGTAGTTTATAAGCACTTGAGTCTACGATTCATGTTGAATAAATAGCTTTAGATTGAATTCAAGTTAGGTTCAGCATCTACATTGTAATCTGTTTACAAAAGAGAATCCCCTAAATATTAATTACACTTCTACTTTAAATACTTTATATCAAAACTAATACGATGTTGTGATAAAGCTTGCCAATGTATTTTATTTGTCACTAGAAAGATGAGGTGTTCCTGAACTTAGTTCTAGAGTTTGTACCGGAGACAGTGTACAGAGTCGCTCGACATTATAGTAAATCCAAACAGACAATACCCATTATCTTCATCAAGGTACTGTACATGATGAACATAAAGGGTTCTCCAGAAATGTCTCTGTATAGTCAATACCAAGATAGACGGACAAGTTTTTTATGCTGTTTTATTAATAAATGACTAACCAAATTCCGAGGGTGGTGCTATTGTACCTGCGTATTGATAAAGAAACAGGTACAATATTTAAGCAGTCAACCCTCGTAGCGTCATCACAGGAATAATGGTAACAGCTAACAGTATGTTAGGTTGAAGTCTTAAACATTGCAACACAGGACTCTTAGCAGAGTCATGTTTTATAATTGAGTCTTGAATGTTCAGGACTTGCGTTTAACATAACAGGGGACTAACACATACAATGTGTAACCTAATGTAATGGCATTACTTAACCAAGAACACGCCTATCTCTGCTTGGTATTGACACAGGGACAGAAATGAATATGGTACACATACAGCCGGTCAGAAAGTATCATAAGTGAGCAGTAATATTTACATCCTGTTAGTATTGTTAAACAGGTACACATACTGTGTAATTAATAAATTTCAATGGGGTACTAGTTACTGTTGATTCGTAGGTGAGTCAACAGCAGTTCGACAGTACCGTTTTCTATTTAAAAGTTACAAATTTTGTGAATTGAAGTATCTATTAAACTGCATTTGGTTGAAAATTCATGAAATTTTATGATCACAAAATCACATGCATTCACAGTTTTCAAATAAGAAAAGTCTTTAAAAGAGGGTTTCTTTTTATCAGAACTGCACTGTCAAATGCTACTTTCTGATTGCTGAGTCAAGGTGTACTCATTTCTGTGGCACAACTCTGGAGATCCCTTACATCTACTTAACCGGTTTTTCAAGCTCGTATGTTTATAACATTTTCAGAAAGATGAAGTTTTCCTGAATCTAGTATTGGAATATGTTCCAGAGAATTTGTATAGGGTAGCTCGACATTACAGTAAAAATAAGCAAACAATCCCAATGCTTTTCATTAAGGTATGTATAGCTTTGGTCTGAGGCACCGTCCTGTATAATTATCGTCTGTGACTCTATCGGCCTGGTTGAGCACAGTGACCGTCTGCTGCAGCACGGTATAGGTAGTACTTGGCTAACTAGGTCACAGACACTCGTCTACGTGGAGCACTGCAGCTGTCATATTGTGGTCGACAACGTTCATGACACGTACATGCAGCTGATTGGTGTGAGCACTCTCCAGCCTCTCTCACGTCTTTTTATACAGAATTATAGTTATGCCTTTAACTTTCTGTTGTGACTAACTTTTCAGCAATTCCTGGGGTTCCAACATATTTTGCAGTGGCACAACATAGAATTTAGATTCACTCCAATAAAAGTGTGTTTAGAAAACAAATGTATACTGAGTGAGCACCAAATGTAACACAATCGTGCCAATGATGCGTTAAGAAGGCATTAGTCGAAGTAACTTTTTTTTTATTTGTGATGTACATGTATAATCTTTCACCAAAACTAACAAATTTGTTGTTTATATCATGCTTGATATCCAATACTTGGATATGATATTGATAAAATTGGGCTTGATGTTATGGCATAATCAACGTCTTAAACCAAGCATTGTTAAGACTTCCTCATAGGAAACTTTAAGACAAGTAAAGTCGGAATAAAAGGTGAAATTACAAGCTGATAATTAATGTATCAGATCTGTATAATTATTATGTTATAATACATTTCTAATACATTGTTACTAAGTATATGAAATATCCAGCACTAGTTTTTGAATACTGCAGGCAAGGTTGAGGGATGTGTTGGAACCCTATTTACCTTTTCTTTGAGCTATGTGTGACAGATATATCAAAGAATATAATATATATTATATGCATCTTGTCTTCCTTTACAGTATTATATGTAATGTTCAAAAAGCATTGAAGTCTTTCAAAATAATTAATTATCGAATGTTTTAAAAAAACTGCATGTTCAGCTGCCATTTACATAATGTATGTTTCCTATTATGTACATTTTACTTGACTGAATTAAAATTATGTTTTTTGTTAACAAAGATACTTCTTTCATAGAATTTTTTTTTATTGTTAAAACTAACAAAATCAGTATTGTGAGAAGCTGTCGAAAGGCTTGTTTGGTTAAATACATCTTAACAAGTTGGTGTTTTTTCTCTGGTTATCAGCAGGACTTTACAACTTATCTGTACATATATTACTGTTGTTAGAGCTTTTTACCATGGCTTTATGATGAAGGCTTATTGGGGACAGGAGTAGAATATTGTTATGTAATGTACTTGAGATAAGTTACCAGAATTGCTAAGATCATGGCAGTACGTGTGCTATGTGTCAACTTTTGTAAACGATTATCAATATGGAAGGATAATCTGGGATTTAAAAACAAGAAAGTTTCTAATTTGTTAATTGTATTTTTATGTGATAAAACTAAAAGTGAACACTATCCTTATATTGACAAGTATTAAAAAGTTCTACTGAAATTGATTAATTAGAAAAGTGTAAATGCAAAAGTAATGGATATGATGGATATTTGTGTAAGTTGTCAATTTTCAGTGTATTTTGTTAGCGTAAAGGTAGTTAGCGTACTAACAGATAATCTTGCTTGTAGAAGCCAGGCAGTATTCAGGATTGCAATGATAGTGGCTTGATATAGCTAGAATACTGAGCTAAACTATCTGCTTGGAAGAATTCTCTTTTGTCTAATGCCTCTGATCTTTCTTTAACCATGACTCTGCTAAAGCTCTATAATGGAATGATCTGTCTTTCAATTTGGACAGGACAGGAGTGTACCATTTTTGTTTAAGAGGGGTGCTCACGGAAAATTTACTGACTGAATAGAAAATGATGTAGATCATGATCGGGCTGTATATAATATGAGGCTGGTTGATCATGATCTGCACTTGTAAAAAAGGCAAAATGACTTGCCATCAGCAGGATGAGAGTTAAATGATAGAACTTTCGCAATGTAAGAAAAAGTTAGTTTCAACTGAGAAATTGGAAAACAGATTAGAAGTTTGCAGACAAGAAGGCACCACTTCATTCTCCATCTGTCTGTTAGGCTTGAAATATATGAACCATAGCATTGTGTCCCTGAAAGATGCTTCAGACTTTTAACGCAGATAAATAGCATGCTTCTTTGTCACAAACTGTCATGCATTAGAAAGTAATTTTCTTTCCAAATGGGGTGTCTTTGTTGATTTTATTAGCTCACCTGGTACAGAGTGCCAGGTTGAGCTTTTAGGACCACTCACCGTCTGTCATACGTCGTCCGTTCATCCACCATTATCTTCAAAGAAGGCCCAGAGCTGTAGGATTGTGTAGTGGACCTTTACAAATGATGAAATGTTCAAATCATGACCTCCGGTCAAAATTAACCCGTCCTCTGATGTGATTGCTGACCTTGTGTTGTAGCCAATGGTAGCTAGGTGAGCGCTATAGGGCCATCTTGGCTATCAGTTACAATGTTGTTTTGATCAAATGTACAGTTATGTATATGGTGGTATAATGCAAAGAACTGTAAATTTGGTAATTGTCAGGGGATGAATATTTTGAAGTTTAATAGCAGACAGACTTGTTAACAAATTTAAAGTTTGTGAAAGGGGAATTCTTACTTGAAATCTACACGAAATGAATATTTTTGATCCAAGAAAAATTGCAAATATTACCCAATTTACAGATTAAAGTAATTGTTTTACACAATTTTTTTAATTGTTAAACCTTGGATTTTATTTGAGAAATTTTTGAATTGTTAAACCTTGGATTTTATTTGAAACCAATTTTTCAGTAAATCTTGGTTACCTCGTAGTAGCATCTGTTTATTATTTTTTTATTTCATTTTTTTTTTTTTAGAAAAAGCCAAAACATTGAAGTCAAAATACTTTGTATGAATTTATGTTTGTTTACTCACTATACACTGACTTTAACTTATAGAACCTTCAAAGAAATGTACATATACTTATTTTTCATAAATTGAATATTTACATATTGAATTTTTTGTTTTAAAATTACATAAAAGTCGCTTTTGAAAAATGAATACTGTCATTAAACCTTGTTTTTCATGCATTTGTATGGTAAGACAAGCGATGGTCTAAAAATAGAAAAGTAAGAAAAAGGTCATCGTTAAGCTCAACTGATGACTAACAGTGCCTGCCTGGGATCCTTTGTTTTTAGTGATGAATATTGTTGTACATGTATATATAAACATGTACTAGTTTATCTTACATTGTGTGCATTAATTTTTGTTAACTCATATATTTCAGAATTTCTGCCGATTCCAAGTCATATTTATAGTCGAGCTGACAGGGCTGTCGAAACTTGATTTCACATATCACAGATACAGTTTTGCTTTATGTTTACCTGGATGTGTTCTTGTTTCAGTTATACATGTACCAGTTGTTCCGGAGCCTTGCCTACATTCATTCACAGGGGGTGTGTCATCGAGATATAAAACCACAGAATCTTCTGCTTGACCCAGATACAGGTGTTCTCAAACTCTGTGATTTCGGAAGGTGTGTTTTTTCCCCCCACCCCGTCTTGTTCGTTTTAAATTACTGAGTAAGATCACTACAGTAAAAGAAAGCTGCAAACCTAAGCCTTGCCTATATATAGTTATCATTAAGGCCATTTCTTAGAGTTGGAGGATTCATTATTCTCTGTGGATGTCTGTTTTTTGATGATGCTGTGTTTGATGGCATCTAGGGAGCATTTTCTTAATTTACACTTGAAGTAACATAGAGATAACAGATGTTTGTTTCTATTAGATTGTTCCAATTTGTCCTTGTATACCATTCAGGGACTTTTCTGTACATGGAAAATGGGTCAGGATCCACAAAAAAGAGTTTTTTCCACAATCTTAACTGCATAATGGAAAAAAACAGCAGGGCTTGAAGTTGGAAAATTTGGAAAAATTAAAAAGCTATGGACAGTTTCAAAGGATTCTGAATCTTGATTTCCAAAGCTTATTTTAAGTAAAAATACTTTTTTTGCAAAATAATCTTTCTGCAAGGCCTACACAAAATAAATTTAGGACCCTGAAGATTTATCAAAACTTGGAGATACTCATCAAATACAGATATTCTTTTAAGCTGTCAACTTCGAAAAAAAAATCAAAATGTCCTTTATTTTTTTTACAGTGCCAAAGTGTTGGTACGTGGAGAACCTAATGTGTCATACATTTGTTCACGGTACTACAGAGCTCCAGAACTTATATTTGGTGCTACAGATTACACCTGTCAAATTGGTATGTACATTTTCCTTAAGAACTTAAATCAGGCCTACATGTCAGTAACGTCTGATCATGATCTGCACTGTTTGGTGACTTGTGATAAACTTTTAGCAAGCACCCCTTTGAACAAAAATAGTACGGACCAGACTGAAAGATGGATTGGAAGATGGAAAAGTCCATTAAATCATTTAAGAAATAAAGCATGGTAGTGGTAAGAAATTGGATTGTATATGAAAACAGCTATCAATCGTAAATTTGATGAAAGACGGTATCGGAATGGGATTGAAAAGATTTGATCCAGACGTGTGAGAGACAACTTGCTTATTGATTTTGTACTTGAAGATCAGACTGTTCAGTGTGAGATATTGATAATGTATTGCCGATTCATGATGTCATTCATTGTGGAATAGAACACATTAAAAATGTGTGTTTCATCATCTTGTAGTACCCACTAACAGTCATGTTGTATAGAATGTATACAGAAAATGTTCCTTTGTATTATAAAATGATTTACTGATTTGTATCCTGATGAAGTTCCTTGTTGGACCGAAACCAGAAGAAGATTAAGGTATGGTCTAAACCCACCCTGGCGTCTGATGTGTCATTTCTCTATCTTCCTTGTACTATTGTTTTATAAATACTGTTGTTTAGTAAGTATATAACTTGTCATGACAATCATAAAAGTCGAACTCTTATCTTTCCATTACAGATGTATGGTCAGCAGGCTGTGTTTTAGCCGAGTTACTGTTAGGTCAGCCAATATTCCCGGGTGATAGCGGAGTTGACCAGCTCGTAGAGATCATCAAAGTACTTGGTACACCAACAAGAGAACAAATCCGAGAGATGAATCCAAATTATTCAGAATTCAAGTTCCCACAAATCAAAGCACATCCATGGACAAAGGTAACATGAATTAAAATATTTAAGATGTTTACTTTTGAACAATATTTTCTGTTTGTAAAGTTCTATATGATTCGAAATTTTTTATGCCCCCAAAGGTCAAGGTCACACTTCGAGTTTGAAAGTAAAAGAATCCTGTATATAAGCACACATTCGTGTCCAGACTGTTACTTTGTCATGCAATGAAGGATTTTAAAATAACTTTGCACAAATGTTCAGCACATCAAAACGATGTGTCATGTGCATGGCCCACGTCCCTAAAAGTTCAAGGTCACACTTAAAGTTTAAAGGTAATGGAATACGGTATGCATGGTAACTCTGTCATGCATGGAAGGATTTTAAAATTACATGGCACAATTGTTTAGCTCTCGACGATAAGGAGAAACATATAAAGGTTTTTGCATGTTACCGATATCTAAGAGTTGATGCTACACCTCACTGGAACATGGTCTATATATAATACATGAAATTCTTTTGACCGTATTGCACCCAATCCCCAGAATAGGATATTTTTGAATTTTGGCAAAAAACATTTTAAAAAACACACCCAGTCTGGAGAATGTTTCGCTCTAGGGGCCACTTTTAAGGCTTTTAAAGATAATAAGTCCGCTGCAGTTTAAACAAAACAAAATAAGAACATTTTTGAGGCAAGTTTAGGATGGACATCAGTTGAGAATCCAGTTTGTTTTATTATTGACTGAAGTATTTGATTTCTTTGATTTTCAGGTGTTCAGACCTCGCACACCACCGGAAGCTATACAAGTAGTTAGTCGTCTACTTGAATACATACCATCAGCTCGTATTTCTCCCCTAGAGGCTTGCGCTCATGCTTTCTTCGATGAATTGCGAGAACCAAGCACACGGCTGCCAAATGGCAGAGAACTGCCGGTTTTGTTTAACTTTTCTCCACAAGGTAAGCTTTTTAGTCACTCGCAAAATGCAAGAGGATGGCTTACATGTTTTAACTTACTGGCTTAGGAAGATAGGAATTTGATAGATCATTTCTAGTAAGTTGATAATGCCCTTTATTTTTTGGGTTAGAAGTCAAATAGAAATTCAATTGAGGTTGAGGTTATGGACATGATGGAGAGCATGTTACATCACTTTATATGAAATGTTATGCACTTTACTTCAGACAGTAGCCAGGGTATTTGTTTAGCTTATTTTGTCAATTTTATACCTCCTGTCAAAACGAGTTTTGATTATATGACATCTCCTGTGATTAGGCCGGTCGGTTGATAAACTATGCGGGAATGTTCCTTGCATTTTCCTTGTCCGGGCAAAATTGTTCAAAAACTACTTCTATGCAATTCAATTCAGCTTGCTATCAACAAATGGCAAGCACATTGAGAGGAAGTGCATCGCACAAGAACTATAAGTCCATCTTGAGCTAATTACAGAGTTGATTAGCCCTTGGTCTAGTTGTCCTTGTCCAAGAGCATAACTTGAAAACTACTGGTTGGAATTCATACTCCTTCATACAGGGGTCAAGCTTATTTTGAGAGGAAGTACAGGTTAAGAACTTTATAACTCCTTCTTCACTAATTACAGAGATGCCCTTTGTAGCTTTTACTTATCTGGCATGTAGAATTGAAAGCTACTGGTTGGAACTCAATACAACTTCATACAATGGTCAAGCACATTAAGGAAGCTGGAGTGCAGAAGAACCATAACTCCATCTTGACTAATTACAGAGTTATTGCCCTTTGTTGCTTTTCCTTGGAAGAGCATAACTTAAAAATCTACTTCTTGGAATTCAATACAACTTCATACAAGGCCCAAGCTTGAGATATTGCATTGCACAGTATACCATCTTGACTAATTAAGACTTATTGCCCTTTCTAAGTTTTCCTTTCCGAGCAATTATGAAAACCTGTTGGAATTCAAATACAACTTCATACAATGGTCATTAGCACATTGAGAGGATGTATAGTGCACAAGAACTATAACTCCATCTTTGACTAATTACAGAGTTATTGCCCTTTGTTACTTTTCCTTGTCCGAGCATTGGCTAGAGAACTACTGCCAGGAATTCAATACAACTTCATGACCATGATCAAGCACATTGAGAGGAAGTGCAGTGCACAAGAACTATAACTCCATCTTGACTTATTACAGAGGTACTTGCCTAAAAATCTTAGTTTTCTCCTAGTCCTAGAGCTTAGATATTTGGCATGTATGCTATAAACTACTAGTTTGGAATTATGCCCCTGGGGTAAAATTTCTACAATGATGAAGCACAATGTTAGAGGAAGTGCAGTGTACAAGAACATAACTCTATCTTGACTATATTACAGGTTATTGCCCTTAGTTATCTTCCACTTGGCTGTGGACTTATTCGAAAACTATTGGTTGGAATTCAGGCCATCTGGTCATCAATTGTTCAAGCAAATCAAAGGAAGTGCAATGTAGAACCTTAACGTTATCTGGACAAATTACGGAGTATTGCCAAGTAACAATATCTCTTTTTAGTTTGTTTGCAAGGTGTTCTGTTACTGCACTTTACTTCAGTTTATAAAGCAGTCTGTTTGGTTTAGCTTTAGTGTTGCTCTATTTTAAACTAATTTATTTTAGTTTGGTTGTGAATCTAGTATAATCAACTTGTGTTAATTGTTCTTTACACACTATCCATTTACTCAAGAGGGTAAAAGCCAAGAACTATCATCTTTTGTACTGACTAAAGATAAGTGGCTTCAGGTGTCATCGACATGGAACATACTTTGTCTGGCCTAATCTGAGATGAAACCCATGTCCCGTGGGCTACAAAACTAACAGTGATTTTTACTAATTAAGTTATTATAGATTGTTAAACAAGTTTTGACACCATAGATTTATTGCTCTTGAGACCCATTGAAGATGGGATAAACCTCAGAGAGTGGAAGATGCAATGCGAAAGTAAGTGTCACGCCTAAGAACACCACCACAATGAACCCTGGTGGGGATCAAACCCTGGACTCTCTGATCCAGATGAGAACCTGTTACCACTGGACAACAGTGGTTCCACAAAATGAAAGATGAAATGATAAACACCACTATAAGATTGAAGGTTTACTCTGTTACATGGTATCTAATCCAAATTCCATATCTTCTTTTCAGAGCTTTTAATTGCGCCCCATTTGAATGCAACATTGATACCTCCTCATGCTCGAACATCTGGTTCTGACACTCAGTCTGGTGGCACATCTGGGCAAGACATGGATTCAAAGAGTGCTGGAAACCCTGGAGGGGATGCGTCGACTTCTCAGGGTGCCGCCGGAGGCAATGCGTGAGGACAAGTTATTTATAGGAACTGCTCTGTTTGTATTTATTTCTTCAGCTTTTATGATACATGTACAATTTTTACTTCCCCTTGTGAAGGGAAAAGCAACATAGTGTTAAATTACGGCTGCGGGAAATTAGAAATGTGTTGATTTTACTGAAAGAACATCGTCATGATGGTAGTGTGCTGGACTATCTTTTTGTGCTTGTGTTTTTAGTGTGTCGGTGACATTCCTTTGTGTAATGCCTGACGTGGTTTTAAGAATAACATTGCAGCCAGTTTTATGGTCTTAGGCTTAGGGGAATAAACAAGTCTTGTGTATAGAAACTGATTATGCAGAATACACACACAGCGGGCAGTGGAACCAAAAATACAACAGGACTTGGCGACTCTTCCGTTGGTGCACATGTATCATTTAACTTTTTGGAGAAATAATGTTTAAACATAGTCACTTTATTTGCACATGTGTGGCAGTTGATTCTTATATAATCAAAACTGTCTTATGTGGAATAAAGACATCTTATCGACAATTGAATAAAAACATGTTTACTCTATGAATGCCATGAACTGTGTTACCATGGACGTAAATCATAGCTGAACCAATGATTATAAACTGTATATATGGACTAACGCTATGGATAAATGTTGCATCTGGTGAGAAAAAAAAAATTGGAAACGTGTGTAGCGAAAATGGGGGAAATATTTAACATGGATAATGCAGGATGAGGAACACATGGTTTAATCAGAATATATGAGATGAACTGTTTGTAACTATTGCACCGATTTTGTATCTACCATACCTGTTTATTTCTCAGAAGAAAAATATCAGACTAGTTACTAAGTTCTAGTCCGTTTTTTTTACAGTCTGTACTCTGTAGAGAAAGTGACTTCTGTTATATTTTATTGAGCCCCACTTTGAACAAATGCCTAAATAGCTTTAATACTGTATGTCGTAAATGGCAACCGTGGTCAATTTTTCAAGTTTTTCAATTTGAAAAACAAGAGTTTATATTCTGCTCATTTAGACCTTTTCAGAACTTTTTAATGTTTTTAAATATCTTTTCTGGTTCATAAGTTGTACTGATTTTAATATTCTGAAATTTGGTGAAATTTTCCCCATTGTATAACTTTTTCAATTGGTTTTTGCTTGAAGTGTGACAAGATCTAGCAATTTTTAAATTTTTTAAAAGGGAGGTAAATAATTTGTGCTTCACAATTTCTGCTATACATTACACCACAATGAATTAAAGTTAATACATAGACTTATGCAGATTAATTAACAAAGTGTGAATTCATACTAATTAGATATAACAAGTATAACAATAGCAGAAAACTGAAGTGCTTGATTGAGTCGATGAAAATTGAGTTTAATGATAATATGTGTAGATGTCTTCTGTGTGCGATGTAATGCATAAGTGATTTATCATATTTTATGAGTAAGTACCAGTTTCGTTCCTCTTTTTTTCTTTTTTTTTTTTACGATTTTTACGATTTCTGGTTAAAGAAAAAATACTGGACTAATATTGTTTTAACACTATAGCACTCAGTCGTCAAGGTATGTTTTGACAGTTTTAAGCGATATCTTTATTTTTCATCCAGTCATGGCAGTTAATGGATAAAATGCTTTGCAACGTGTAATTTGTACATCGAACATTTTTTCATTCAGTCATATTTATATAGTATATTATCAAACGTATGGCTAGCAATTTCCGTGGAAAACATAGAGAAAAACAAAACTGCAGGTGTGTTTTGAAGTGAGTATAACCTAAATGGCCACATATATTTATTTACTAGTGACATTATTTTCCCACGAAAAGTGAGATTTTAGCCTACAAGACAGTAAGAAAGTCGATCAGTACCAATGTTGTGTATGATAAAATTGAAAGATACAAGTGACATATTGTAACATGCCCTATAAAGTAAGACTGACTGTTAAAAAGTGTATAAATAGGTCAGATGGGATCAATTTGAAATGATTTTGCAATAAAAGGATATAGTGATATATGTGTTGATGGGGATTTTGTTTTTCTCGTTTCCGTGGGAACATAGTTCTTTTGCAGTGGTCATACATTTTCAGGTACTGTAACTATTTTTTGTAATTAATTTAGTGAACTGAGGGTAATGCTTGTGAAGATATTACTAGTGGTTTATCACTAATATTGAATGGTATAAGTAGATTTATTTATAGGTTTTAAGTGGTTTATACCTTTATATCATTCATCGTAGTGTACATTTCTCGAAGTCAAAATGATAAAGTAGTGGCTGATACTTCAAACATGTATCGCTCTTATAGTGCTACGAGATGGTATCTCTGATAGTAAATAGTTACCGCCTTTTTGCACCGAGGGGTGATCTGATTCTTTCAACTAAAGGCCGATTTTAGTGAGAAGTAGCTGTTTGGTTTCCATGGTGATTAGAAAAAATGGTAAAACTTAGGCTATTAAAGTGTTAATTTTATATATTTTCAAAACTTAGTGGACAGAATCCAGTCTGAAGTTCAATTTGGTATTCCTGAGGGTGAAATATTTTTAGATATTTGAAGTAAGTACAGTCATCAAGGAGAAGGCTTTTTAATGTCATTAGCTTTTGGTCTTTCAGATTTCATAAGCATAGGTCAAACATAAGGTATCAATTTGAAGTGTTCACTCATTTCTATAGATTCAGGTCATACACAATACCATAATTTTAAGTTACCTATACAGATAAAAAAAAGAAATCCTTTAACAAAAAGCCAGGTATATACATGTTTTATTAGCAGTTAAAAAGTGAAGTCCTTCTTGTTTACGCTGTGAATCTTTCTATACCCCTGATTTTCAAATATTAATATACATGTATTGTATATGCAGGAAATTGTATATGTAGTCCTCATATATATATTAAAGAAGAAGTAACTATTGGAAAAAGTATAATATATAGTACATGAGATTGTTGCATGTAGACCTCATTTGATATAACATATAGCTCTGTTACTGATTTTTATGCAAATGTCACATTTTTTCATCTTGTATGAAAATCGTTTTCAACGCCAAAAATGAATATACAGAGTATGCACTTTTTCAGAAATCATCATTTGCTGTTTTAATGTGCTGTGGATTGTCATAAAATCTTAGTTGATGCACTTTTATCGTTTTTAGATATTTTCTTTTCTTTGATGGAATTTCAAAAGATAAACATGAAACTTGCATGTAAATGAAACAGTTTTTGTTAATTACACGCCTATCATGAAAATGCGGCTTGGCGAATCAAGATTACCAGGTAGACTGATTTAACACCTCTAAAAAAAACAGGTTTTAAACATTACGGGTTAAAAACCATAATAGAAACCTGTCAAAATGGAGATAGTTTTTAATGTAGGACTCTTGTGGTATGAAAAATACTCTTGTATAGTATTTACTAACATACATTTTAAAAAAACCTTAGTGATCTTCAGAAGCAAGCAATTATAGTAGCGACTACAAATATAAAATGCAAAACGGCCGACGTTTCTTCAAAAAAAGAAGTGCAGTGGTATTTGTGTATGTGTTTTTTCAGGTTTAGAATGAAGTTTTTTGATATTTTTGTAATATAAGATATCTTTTATCAACATTAAACCTGCTGGCAGTACCTGATTCTGCCTTGTGTGACCAGCACGTATGATGGTAGAATTCAGGAATTGGAAGAGAGGAGAGTAGTTTTTTGCACTTTGAGCAGTGTAGATCATGATTTGTGTCTACGGTGTAGACCATAATTAGATTGTTATTATGTGAAGGATTGGAACGCTGGTTGCCTGTTTGTTAATTTTATTGACGACACAGAGGAGCAAGAAATACTGCCAAAATGGAATTGAATGATATTTAACTTTGAAAAGATTCAGACTTTAATGTGATTAAGTAAAAAATATTACATTTTTTTAACCACTTGTGCGTCAGTTGCGAAAGAATTGCAACAATTTTAAGATCATTTAGAGATACAGGATCTTAGGGGTGTACATATTGGCATTAGTTTTGGAGCATCCAACTCGATCAGAATCTACTTATTTTACAAGCATTTTATAACACACATCAAATTGGCATACTCGCATTAGCAACATTTTTCGTTGTTAATTTAGTCAGTTGTAAACATACATGTATGTATCATACTAAGTAATATTATTTTAGATTGTACATGTACAATGTGTTTTTAATGTATCATTTGAAGAAAATCTGCAACTTTTGTTTGATAATGGGATGTTGAATGCTAATATATATTTCGGTGTATAAGTGAAACGAACATGTAAATATTTGTAATTTTTTCTTACTAAAACATGTATGGCTCAATACACTCTCTAAGTTGTAATTATATCATTCTGTACATGTACTCTGTTGCAGTAAGTTACTTTTGCAGTGCACTGTATCAACAAAATGTTCAAAGTTGAAAATTTTCGTTATATTAAGAACTTATGGCTGTTTTGCTTTGTTTGTTTGAGGTTAAGAATGCAAACAATTATTAACCCCTTTTTCAATCCTTTCAGTTCTCGCTTGACATTTTATTTTCGAGCTTGTGTGAGCTTGAGATATTTATAGCATTGCCAGGCATTTTCCTAGCCACAGATGTTGATATGAGCTATATTGCGTGATAAAATAAACATAAACTGGTTATCTCCTCACAGTTTGTCAGTCTATCCCTGAAACCTGTGACTGGCTGACAACAGGTGCAGCCAGTGTAGAACATGATCAGCCTGCACGGTCACCTAGTGTGCACCTCTTTAAGCAGCGAATGACACCGTCCCTTTTAGAAACATAGTGGGGTCAGGGTTAAATAAAAAGCTGTGCTTTTAACATAAGGTTATAAAGAAGGACATGTTTATTTTTCAGTCATCGGTATTTTAATTCTGTTCATTTAAAGGACAGACTTTGAACATTTTGTCAGTATGTGCCATGTGCATTTTAGTTGGAATTACTCACTTATTACATCATAAAGCAGGGCATTGAATCATCAAATGTTGTGCACGAAAAAAAACATTGATCACTTAATTTACTATTCTCTGCGAGTGACTTGAGGGCCGTATGTATCTTTTCTTTCATTACATGTAGTACAAATCAGTTTCACCCAGTTAAAGCCATGTTTTGCAGTTGTGTTTTTCCAGGTCACATAGTATTTCTTGTATGAATCGTTTCAGACAGAAAAAGGAGCATATATGGCAGGTTTAATAGTTGTTTAAATCTTTTAAAATAATTTCTGAAATTCCAATTGATACAGTGTTATCATGGTAACTGAGTAATTCCAAATAAATGAGCTGTACTTACTGCTAGTGGTTGCTGAAAGTTGTTACTGTTGGTTGATGGTTGTTGGTCACGTGTTTTATGCATGTTTTATATCTACTTGTTTGATGATGGTCTTCGCAGTTGTTTTAGTACATGTTAAGCAATTATAACTGCCAATCAGTTCTTTTTATGCCCCCGAAGGGTGGCATATTAAAATCGCACCGTCTGTCCGTCCGTCCGTCTGTCCGTCCGTCCGTGCGTCCCCACTTACAAATTCGTGTCCGGACTGTAACTTTGTCATGCATTGAAGGATTTTAAAATAACTTGGCACACATGTCTAGCACATCAAGACGACGTGTCGCGTGCAAGACCCACATCCCTACCTCAAAGGTGAAGGTCACACTTGGAGTATGAAGGTTATGGAATCCTCTATATATGCACACATTCGTGTCCGGACTGTAACTTTGTCATGCATTGAAGGATTTTAAAATACTAGGCACACATGTCTAGCACATCAAGGCGACGTGTCGCGGGCAAGACCCACGCCCTAGCTCAAAGGTCAAGGTCATCTTAGAGTTTGAAGGTAATGGATTCCTCCAAAAGCATATATGCCACATTCGTGTCCGGACTGTAACTTTGTCATGCATTGAAGGATTTTAAAATAACTTGGCACAAATGTCTAGCACATCAAGCGACGTGTCGCGTGCAAGACCCACGCCCTAGCTCAAAGGTCAAGGTCATACTTAGAGTTTGAAGGTAATGGATTCCTCTATATAAGCATATATGCACACTTCGTGTCTGGACTGTAACTTTGTCATGCCTTGAAGGATTTTAAAATAATTTGGCACAAATGTCTAGCACTCAAGACAACGTGTCGCATGCTGACCCACATCCCTACCACAAAGGTCAAGGTCACACTTAGAGTTTATAGGTAATGGAATCCTGTATATATGCTACTTTGTGTCCGGACTATAACTTTATTATGCTTTGAAGGATTTTAAAATAACTGTGCACAATGTCTAGCACATCAAGCGGATGTGTCCGTGCAAGACCCAAGTCCCTACCTCAAAGGTCAAGGTCACCTAGTGTTTAAAGTAATGGAATCTGTATGCATGATTACTCTGTCATGCTGGAAGGATTTTAAAATTACATGCAATTTATTGAGCACATGGAGAGGACACAGACTGTGAGGCACCTCTTTCGGGGGCATTCGTCACTTGGGAGGGACAGCTCTTGTTTTCTTTATGTATTCATAAACTTTCAGTTTGATTGATTTTGCCAGTTTTCGGGGGCACTTGCATCTTATGGTACATTGTATTGTAAAATTGGGAGATTGTATGATTCAGTATGTCTTTCTGGAAAAACAGTAAAGAGGCACAAACCTTTTGTTACAGTACTGTTTTGTCAAATGTAAATATCTTCAAATAATCAGTTGAATGGATGTATAAACAAGACAAACTTTTGGTGTGAGAATTCAAAGTTTTTGATACGGTACGTGATCATTAGGGATTCAGAAGCTTTAGTTCCATACTCGACACAATTTAACACTGACCTGTATTTTCTGTTTTCATCTATTTTAAAAAAAGGGTCGTTTTGAGTTTGGTTGAATGGAAGACTACACCAAAGAAGAATGCTTGTGTTCCATTCATTCATTTGGTCATTCATTTATTCATATTGAAATGATGCTGATAGCAGAAATTGAAGAAAAAGCATAAATGCTGTCAGTTCTGTACACTGTTTTTTCTTTCTTTCTTGCTCGGAAGGGAAACTTTGTGTCTACAAGTATCCATAGGTCTTGAGGAAGCTGCAGAAAGTTGGGTACAGTCTATACTGTTTGTTTATCTGTTTGAAGGAAACTTTCAGATTTTGATACAATTGTGTGGCTAAGGTTTTGCCAGAGTTCTGATACAAGGTGACCTTTCTTACTTCTGGATTCTTATGTCAAAATATTGGTTTTCTTGCTGCAAGATTCTCTTTGTAGTCCTTGCTGCAAGATTCACTGTTTTCTTGCTGCAAGATTCACTTGTTTTCTTGCTGCAAGATTCACTATGTTTTCTTGCTGCAAGATTCACTTTGTTTTCCTGCAGCAAGACTTGCTTCATGATAATAGATAAAACAGCCCTTAAAGGAATAATGTATACCAGTGATTGATCCTATAGTTCAGTTTAACTGCAAATATTGTGAAGTTAACAGTTGGCATTTTATTGAATGAAATGTAGAGTTGATGTCAGTATTTGAAGTTGATAGCTTGTATACAAAACATTACTATGATAGCATGTAAAACAATTGTGATAATAATCTGTGTCTCACACATTTCTCAACTGTAAACATTATATACAGTGTATTGCGTGGTAATACAATGTATTTCATGATAAATTTTTATTACATTGTTATATTTGTCCAGTATGTTCCCATTTTCACACAGTCATAGATAATAAAAAGTTCTTGCAGATTTTATTCTGTCTTTTGTATATTAATGCCATTTTTGCCATTGTGAACCACTTCCTTTAGTTACGTTTATACCAATTCATTTTAGCTCGATTGTGAATAAAGCTTGAAGCTTGTCGAGTCGCTCTCGAGTCCACTTCCTGGAAACAGCAGTTCTAGTATCATATCAGAAGGTACAGTAGTGACCCCAGTGGAAACTTGAGTCTGCCACCTCCGAGATGAGCTCCTGTGGTTTTAGGCATCCACCTTGAGTAGAAGGTTGAATGTTCAAGTTCCAGCAATGGTGTACTGTGATGTGGCAATTTTATGAGCAACAAGCTAGAATGGTTCCCAGTTGTCTACCAATCTAGAGCCAGGTATCAACTACATAACCCCTGGAAAAGTTCAGAAATGGCTGGACCTGCAAGATGGGGTGACATAATTGCAGTAAATTGTGCAGTAAATGCAATTGTAATCAAAACACTTCATGAATTATTCAATAGCAGGGACAGGCAATTTATAACACCATCTAGCCAATAATTCAGCATATCCTCTTTAAACTTCTATTAATGTGAATTACATAATAACAAATATCCATAAACATTTGTTTTTGGTAAGATTGCAAACGTGGGAGTTGTCATCTCCCACTTTAAAAGGCAACACTGGCATGATGTTTCAGAAGTGTGTATACCAAGTAGTGCATAAGTGTTAATCCAGGAATCATTTTCTATGCAGAGGACACTGTGACCATGACCTTTGACCTCAATATTACCCTTAGGGGTAATTCACATTAATAGAAGTTTGAAGAGGATATGCCGAATTATTCTCGAGTTATTGTTGGATGACCACATTCAATTGGCGATACATAGTTCACATCCTTCACCTTAAAAGGGAGCCCAATGTGTTGAAACATGATCGGGGAGTATATAGATCAGAAAACTATAAAATTCTTTGACAGAGAAATTAAAGAAAGTGTAATAAATGAGTTCTGTTTTGTTATTACATAATTGGGTTTTGTTGAAAAAGAAAATGTGCATCGCAATGTTTCAACGCCAGTTCTGTTGATGTTGTATGTATTATTCCGATGAAGGCATCAGCTAAAATGTTGATGATCATATCAATCATGTGTTGTTGTCAAAGTTTCCCTCATATTGTCTAAGGAACAAATCATCATCGTGAGAATATATGACAACCTGAGGAGAAATGGGTCACTCCGCATGTTCAAGCTACGGACTGAAATTTGGGAGGGCAGTGAGGGGCTTTCATGAAGACTTTAATAATAAAGTCCAACATCGGCAGAAAAAAACACAAACAGGAATCTCTTGTTTCCTATATTTATTACATGGATGGAGCATAAACTGTCCATAAAAATTGCTTAATTCTACACCAGTAAACCATTCAGCTACACGCAGTAGCTATTTACGGCTCTTCTTACTCTGCTTAGTTTTTCCTCATCTTTTACAGAAGTTTGAAAATCGTCAAACAATACATCTGCAAGACAGTACAGCAGGGCAAAAAGAATGAAAATTATACAATTATATGCTAATTATATAACTGCAAAAACTAGGGTTCATAACTCACTAACTGTATACATATGTCTATAAACTTGTTCATGTACTGTGACTACATTCATAGTCTATGGCATGAACTTTCGTTGTCTGTAGTTTTGTTGGAACATGTGGAATTCTGAACATATGGCAAGAATGAAATTCACATGGCTTACTTAAATAAAAAAATCCACAAAAAGTATGCCCCACAAATAGAAGTGCCCTCACAGAATATCTTGACATTCAGATTACATGTAGTTATAGCATAAACATATACATTTACGGTTGTCTCCCTTCAAATTGAACTTTTAAGTCACCAGCAGAAAACATTCAACTTAAAGGTAATTACACTTTTACCATTTAATTTTTTTTAATAACTGATATGGCTGACATAAGCAAGAATTTGACTAAATAAGATAACCTGAGTCCACTATATACATGTATAATAATAAAATCAAACAAAATGAAGAGCAAAATATAGCAAAAAATAATACTGTGGCAGGCTTTGATCGCATTTCCAATGCCCTTACTAAACCACATAGCAAGTTCTCCTTTAATCAACCCCAAACCTATAAATATACAATTTTTTCTGCACACCCCATTCTGCACACTATTCACAAAGTAAGCAAATCAAGTTTCGGTTAATCCCTCCATCAAAAGCCAGAAATTATTGCACCCGTCCCCTTCAAAATCATAGAAGCTATACCACAAGGTAAATTAGTACATTATTAAATAGATGAAATACAGCTAAATTTTTGACAACTTACAATATCTGGAGAAGTATTTTTAAAGCATAATCTAAATGCAAGATTTAAATTAAACAGTAGAAATGCATTTTAATACCCAATCAAAACTTTTTTTAAAGATACAAACTTTGAAATCTCCTTAAAAATAAAATAAATTACAATAAAAAAAACATTTTGTCATATAAGAAAGTTTTTCCTTCAATTTAAAAACACTTGTTAGTAAGAAGTAAATGGAAGACAAAAAGATAATGGCAGAAGTATGTAAGAATGTATCTGACTGGTGCCATATTTCTAAAGCACACTGCCAGGTACCAGTAATGTAATGTTTAAATATATACCTCTTATTAATGTTAGACATTTTAGAACAAAAAGAAGTATTTTTAAAAGACTTTTTAATATACATGTCCCATTTCTAAAGTAAACGAGAACTGATTATATGATGTACTGACTAACAACACCCAAAAACTGTGAGTCAATTTAACAATAACTGAAGTCTGCAAATAACGAGACAGAAATATGAGAAAATCTTGTTTCAAAACAGCCCAATAACCACAATACAGATTCAAACCAACACTTACAATTATTGCAATTCAGTAAGGTACGTAAAGCTAATACTTGCTTGTATTATCTATACATAAATTACCACACAAAACAAGCATCTATTACACATGTTGAAATTACATGTACAAAATGTACAACCTTGGAATGGTATTAAAGTAACTATTGTTTTTGATTGGCCAATCTCGGAAATTAGCCTCCGACATTATTACTAAGTAAAACACTATCATTACTACATGTATGTAACACACTACAACTGAGTTATGACCTAAAAATCAGCTAAAAATCAAATGTTTCAAACTCTTACTACTTGATTCTTTATAAAAGGTAAAAAAAAAGTTTGTTTTTCGACTGCTGAACTCGAAAGCCCATCCATTTTCTTATTAAGCACAAGCAGTTACTATATACCAGGGTTACAAAACAATCACCATATTATCACAGAATTAAAACACATCGGGATACACTATCAGCATTTTTATACAATTTGGTTATAAGAAATTGAGAAAACAAATGTAAATACATGTACATCTAACATGTTTAATGGTCATGCACACTTCACATCAATTTCTATAGAGGATATCTGGTTCACTTATATATAAAAACTTTCAATTAATCAATTGTATACGGAGAGTAAAATAAAAATTATAATGCCCTCAAATCCTGCTATTTATTCATAGTACTGCATTTCTCATTTGCAGGACTCTATTGTAAATGCCAAGGTTTTTCTTAACAAGAGGGCCATGATGGCTCTATATCGCTCACCTGAGAACCATTGCTCCAAAGGGTCACCCGTAGAACATTTGCGCGAAATAATTTGATATTACCAAATCAAATCAGCAGCTTAGAACTGTCATGAATGGTCTGAGCAATTTTAGTAGCCAGTCATACGAAAAATATTTCTGTGAAATTATTCCAAAATTGGACCAGCCGCCAAATTTTTTTTCTGTTTTTAGCTCTAGCACTTTTAGCAGAAGACCATTATTCCAATTAAGTTCTACTTAAAATTAGCCCTGTGGATATCGAGATGTCGTTTGAAGCATTTGCTGACAACAACAAACACAGCAGGATCCTATAGGCTCATCTTGGCACATCGTGCCAGGTGAGCTAAAAACTAACTTCTTCATTATTGCCTCAAGAGTTTTATAAAATTGTACACATGTACTACTTCTACTATACTTTTCGCATTCCTAACAAAATGTAGACTTTTTTCCCAAATAAAATACATAAATTTAATAACAAATCAAAATTTTATGACTAAAAAATGTAACACTGATAGATTTAATTCTTTACAACATGTTCTTGTGTTACAATAATGCATCATATAATATTATATACAACAGTTAAACTTACTGCTTGATTTGTCTTTACATAAAAGATCGATATTGCCCATATTTTTCTTCCGTCACAGTGATATTTGATTGATTGAAATTTACTGATAAAATACCAGGTAATCATAGGAACATGCTCTATATACTCTTAAATAATGTTCAAGTTCGCCTATTGCTTATCCATTCAAAGTGATCATGGTCCTTTAAGCTTTGAAATCTTATTACATGGGCCTTTAATCTTTGTGTTCTATTTAATATTGATAATTATCATTAAGATAAAACATCTATGGGACTCTACAATAGAAACACTTAAATATCATAAATACCCGCAATGAACTCAAGACTTAGATTTCAGTTTTTATATATTTTAAAACTAATGAACGTATGAAATAGTAATGTGATCATTATGATCCAGAATGCTGGATTTGATCAAGTTGTGTATCGGATCATACAATTGTAAAGCAAGAGTATGATCCAACTGCGACAAGAGCTTATCAAGCTTCTGGATCACTTTTCTATGATAATGAACATTTTATTAAATACCTTTGGGTACTTGCCCACAGTAATAGTCTTAATTTTGATTGACATTTAAGCATATAAAATTGAAGGAAAACTCTTAATTAGCGAGGAACAGGTGTTGTATGTGATGTCATTTATTTGGCGTCATTGAATAAACAATATGTAACGCTGTTACTGACATGAACATGCATGAATTTTCTATGGACCAATGGGAAACACCCTCCCAAAAAATTCCCAAATTTCGTAGTGTGGTAATATGGAATAAGAGTTTTACATGTATCCGATCAGTAATGAGAGATTTGTTGGCGATCATACACGATCGACGTATGTATCAATGTTAGGTATATAATAAGATGAAATATCTTGCTATAACTATAATTTATATCTGTATAATTTTTACTATTCCAGCCACATTGTTCAACACAATGTTTGTACATTTTAAGTCAATATAAAAAGAATGGATGGAAATGTTACTTAACTGTGGAACACAGTTATTGCTTAATAGGCTACAGTATAAATAATTATGTATAATAGTTAAACATTATTTTATACACTCAATTGATAATGCATTTACAAAATATGAACATTATACTATCAATACATACAGGCGGATCCTGATACAGGATAGAGTTGAAAGCTATTCTAACAGCTTTTTTTGACAAGGGTTGACTGTGATGAATTACAGGACTACACATAAGTGCAGACCAAACTAAAGCTATTCTGGTCATATAGTTCTAATGATGGTTTTTGTACCGTCGCTGTCATGCCGTCTCTGGCTTGAGCTCCTGGCAGAGACTGAGAAATATGCTTTATCATCCAAGTAAGACTTTCTTCATCTTTGACCTGGCTGAATCCTCATCATCTGTCTCGCTATCACTACTGATCGCCGAGTATGAACAGTTCGGGGAGCACAGGTACTGTAGCAGTGGAAGACGATACTTGCCACAAAAATCAACAAACTTAACGTTCTCTACCTTAGAGCTGAAGAATACACCTGTAAAAATAAAAGCAATACTAAAACCTTATTGTTTATTTATATTATAACATTACATTGTAGAAGTTGTATAATCTAATATATGTACCAGAATTTCCTTACAATACATAAAGGAAATTCAATGAGTACATACATGAGTAAGGGCTCTGTGCTTTGCAAAGTACAATGTAGGATAATTTAAAACAAAGGAGTCCACAGCCATAACCATTACACAAAACCCCAAGAAGATACATGTACAGTAGCAAGTCCTGAGTGATAACATAACACTCCATAAATTTCTTATCAAGTTCTTTTCAATGTTCATAGTTTTTTTACGCAAATCCAAAATGATGTACAAATATAACTATGTAAATTGTAAGATCTTTAAGATCTCATTTTCTAAGTGACGTACCTTTGCATTTCGGATTAACACACCTCTCTGCTGAGGCCAGATACCTGAGTAGATTTGACGGCAAGTCCACTTCTGTATATTGTATGTTTTCAACTTTCATGACTCTTCCGGCAAGTTCCATCAAAGATGGCGGATCAAAACTCAAATCCTGAACAAATCTAACGACTAGTGGGTTGTTACGAAGACTGAGTTCCTTCAGATTCAACGCAATAATTTCCTGAGGTAATGTTGTGAGTTTGTTGCTGTGTAGACTAAGTGAGCGCAGTTTCCTGAGATGTGCCAGTGTTGGCGGTAAACTGTTTAACTGATTATCACAGAGTACAAGTGAGATAAGACGATGCAATGTGCCGAGTTCTGCTGGCACCTCCTCCAAGCAATTCCCTCCTAAATATAGAATTTCTAATCTGAAATGATAAAATGCAAAAGTTAAATTTTGATTAGCTGTACATATACATAACTGCTCAACATCACCATATACGGAATGTGCTGTCATTCGTAAATACATTCATGAAAGAGTTCGGTATTAAGGTAATGATGGACATTCAGTGAATTTCTTTGAGCAAAAATCCCAGTTTTTTCTCAGGCTGTCTAGACTCTAGTTAGCCTAGTGGTTAGCATGTGGTTAGTGTACTCGATTATCACCAATGCAACCTTGGTTCGATCTCCAACCTGGATAGTATGTGAGATGGCAGGTGGTCACTAGATGGGATATGCCAATACTTTTGAGGTAAGTTCAAAACCTCATTTAGCTTTATGATTTGTTATTTGTAACTTGCTGACTTGAAATAAAAAATGAAAGATTAATATCATTCAATAATTATACTTTTTACAACTATCAGCTCAATTAAGCAATTTATTTTTGACTAACTTCAATACAGCTTGTCTTCAACTGTATACTTAGCCTCAATATTTCGACTGCAAGACCAACCGCTTTTACAAACTGATATTACATAGATGTCTGTCTTTACGAAGGGCGGCCGTCGTAAATATCAAAAAGCCCTGGCGCACAATTTATTGGGCTACTGTATACTATAACCGGTTATAGACGGTTCCTGACCATAGTGAATCCTGACCATAGTGAACATACTCTTACCTTGACAAACTTTTGATAGCACCAGGAATCATGTTGAGGTTATTAGCACCAATGTGTAATGACTTCAAATTTGTCAGTTCTGTAAGCTGCATAGGAAACTCTTTAAAGCGGTTGCCACTAAAATTTAGTGTCTCCAGTGACAACATTAACCCAAAGTCTTTCGGAAGAGAGTTAACATCCAGTAGATTATTTCGTGCTGTGAAAGTGTTAAGATTTTGTAGATGTAGAATTTCATTCCCGATTATAGTCAAGCCATTGTTGCTTATGTCCACGTTTATAAGGTTCCTGAATTTTCCTAATTCACCAGGAAATGATACAAAACTGTTATGGCTTAACTGAAGAGACTTCCAACACAATGGATCATTTATGAGATAGTTAGGTAACACTTGCAACTCGCTGTGTGATAAATCCTCCGAGTTGTCATCGTTGAACTCACTGTCAGAAGAAGATACCAATTCCACATAATTTTTCGCCATAATTGTTGAGCCAAACAGGCTCGATTCGCACTTCTCTAGTCCAGAAAATTCCTTCACATGTTCTTGTTTTTGTGTGTAAGCTGTAAAAGTGTCTTTTTTCAGAACATAAATAATGTATATCACGAAACAAACAGGTGATTTTCGAGGATGATAACCGAGGTAATCCTGAAACAAAATTGAGGTCAGGGTCAAACTCCGAGAGCTTTCGGATAAGCTACTCTTCTTTTGGCGCATGCGTAGTGCACATTACTCAACTTTAGAACGTTCCCATTCATCAACTTTGCCGACTTACAAATGAAATGGACAGAATGCTCTGGTGACGAAAAGGAGGGGTGTATGTAGAAGAGGTATAATACGCGTCCTTGCTATTGAGCTAGTTTTTGTGGCGACATGGTAGAGTGTCCGCTAAGGGCACTGGAGGTCCCTAGTTCGAATCCAGCTCTGGGCGATGCATTTTAATAATCATCATTTCCTACAAAATTAACACAACATATCTCTGCTAGGCATGTAAGAATACGGCTAACTCATTAACATTTCAATATAGCTGACACATCAGATTTGTAATTTGGGTAAACACATACGCAGATAATCTCTTGAATAATGATTAAACATAAGATCAAAAATCGTGCTTGATATATTGGCTTTTGCGGGTACTAAGGTTACTAATACCCGAGTAACTAATGCGAAAACAACCTTACTTCTGCCATTTTAGGGGAAGTAACTGCTGTTGGGATAACATAAATGAATAATATTGAAAAACGCTCTGATGTAATGATATTATAAAAAAGATATGTAAAGTAATACAACCAGGCTGAACCATATGTAACATTTTATTTGTAAACTTATCTTTATAATTTTTGAAACCATAGATCTACATTCCATAAAATTGGAATATAAAATTATTTGGACCTTTCAGTTTCAGGTGGCCGCGTGGCCTAATGGATAAGGCGTCTGACTTCGAATCAGAAGATTGCGAGTTCGAGTCTCGTCGTGGTCGATACTTTTTTTTCTCAAATGCGGCGCATTTTTTTTCAAGCAGAATAGTTTCTCTTTTAGAAATGGAAGATTACTAAACAAATGAATTCTGCAGTTAACGGTTATTATTGATTGATTGATATATTTCATTTTTCCACTATAAAGTTTTTACAAATAAAAATAAAAAATAGATAGCGAGTTTTTCATCGCTGCTACCCATTTACAGCTGGCCGGGTAGACTGAGGCACGTGTGGTTTCAGTGTGACAAAATATGCAAATTAGGGGTATAATCTGCACAAATTATGCAAATAAAGGGTAAGATACAGCTCAACTTATATACAATGTAATTAAGCAACTGATTAAAACGGATAGAGGTGGAATGGATTTAGTAGACACATGAGAATTTGATTCTTGTACTCCCGATGAACTTGCTTTCTGGAGTTCTGACCAGGCCCCAATTTCATGAAAATACTTGCTCAGCCGAGTAGGTTATTTTAAAGTCTAATTTTCACTCAAAATAAGGATATTTTTATTGTCATTTTGACGATAGTCTATTCTATAATGAAATTAACACGTTGAAATAAAAAAATGTTGTGCAAGTCAGACATAGCGAAAAGTTCATTTAAGTACAACTCAAGGATTTTAAGAATGAACTTAAATAAATGAATTACTTCCTATAAAATAACATTTCCTGTACAAATACTGACACGTGTATATAAATGTAATAAATGGGAATATACTTTTCTGATAAACTTGAATTCTTTAAATGAATAATCATGCAAGGGACTAGTGGAGTGTTGAAATAGGTTAAGCATGTTACTGAGTAATTACTTTAGTATTTTCGTGAAATCGGGGCCTGCAGTACTCCCACCAAAAGAAGGCATTGTGGAAATAGCAATCAAATGCCGCTGTCGGGATTCAAACCCACGAGTCAGACTCTCTCCTACACCACGGCGCCTCCATTTGGGAAGCAATGAAGGTGCTACCCACGGTCCGTCTATACAAAATGGAGTTTAGGGACTAATGTCCAAGAGGCTAATGTCTTATATGCGAACTTTGCCACCGGAAAACAAGGAAACTTTTATGATTGGCTCATACGACATATACACGAATAGTAATTAAAATTATTACTGAGATTTATGCAATCAAGGGCATATCTCTAGCTAGAAAGTTTTGACATTTACACACCAGAGCAGTTCAAAGGGACGGTATCCCGTTTCTTTGTGGGGTCAGAAGAGGTGTAACAATCCACTTGAACTGTCAGAGGTCGTACACAAATCAAAATAGATCTATAGGTACTATTTTCAACCGCTGTATTATTGCATCTGCTGGGTGCTATGTGTAGGCTAGTGTCTCGACGTACTCTTGTAATGTTTTAGCCACAGGTGAGTGTAGCATACCAGGGACCCAAACAGTGAATGTTAGATAAAAATAGACTAATGACTATATATCAATAAGAAGGTAAACAACACAGTTTACACATCGACCAACTTTCAGCCTTAATTACTTCATCTAGAATGATGCATATTTATTAAAACCTATTGCATATATAGCATAAGTGTTTATCATTTCCGTAAAAGTTTACTTCAAGGCCCAAAAGCAAACCGTTTTGAAATAGCGACTGATAATTTCCGATTTTTTTACAATTTTTCGTCAACCCGAATAAATCTCACACATTTCTTACACTGAATTCTTCCCTTTTAACAAGCTTTTAAACAATCTCGCTTTTGTGTCATCCAAATATTACACAACCGACGCTCGTAGAAATTGATTTGATAAATATTTCCACAAGTTTTCCAGTTTTAATACGATCCGTTAATACAGTATTCATTTTATTTCGTTGATATTTTTGTAAACATATACATGCAGCCATACTGGTAATGGGAAAACTAGTTTCCATAATGCATCAATCGGCCAGGTCTTACCAAGTCTAGGTTACACATCACTTATACATGCCTATGGAATACTGAGCTCAAGTAGCAGTGTTGTGCCGTTCTTGTGTATGTCCACAGTGACGGTTGCATATTGGAAAATAGACGCACCCAAAATGTGTGAGATTTATTCGAGTTGGCGAAAAATGGTACAAATTTCGGAAACTATCAGTCGCTGTTACAAAACTGTTTGCATTTGGACCTTGAAGTAAACGTTTACGGAAAATATAATTACGTAGGCTATATATGCAATAGGTTTTGATAAATATGCACTATTCTGTATGAAGTAATTGAAGCTGAAACCGGGTCTATGTGCGAACTGTGTTGTTTACCTTCTTATTGATATAAAGTAACTAGGCTATTTTGAACTAAAAATCACTGTATGGGTCCCTGGTACGCTACACTCACCTGTGGTTTTAGCTACGATAATCTAATTTGATTTACATCGAATTGGTTAGCCAATGTTTCCTAATTCTTGTCACACTTTAACATTTTAGGAGCGTTGACAAAACGGTCAAAGGTTTATTTCTTATATGTTAAGAAATCATCTAAACATATGCGCATATTTTGAAAAACGCAGTTGTAATCTGAAAATAGATAAAACAAACAAGAGGGCCAAAATGACCCTATCGCTCACCTGGGTACCACTGGCCGTTATACAAGTTCAACAAGAAGGTCGTAACAAAGTGAAAGTTTAAGATGTTTAAAGCATTTCCTTATGCAAGTCTATATAAAGGGCGCAGAGTCAATTTTGACCCCAGGGACACGCCTTGAACGTACTTAACAGAGGACCACCATCCAATGCTGCACACCAAACACCTTAATTCTAGTACTAACGATTTCTGACAATAAGATTCTTTTAGTTTTACTATCCATATCTGTTTTTATGTAAAATTCCCCCCAGAGAAGGGTCTTGTTTGTCCCCAGACGCATAATTTGAATAATCTTGGAAGAGAACCCCTAGGCAATGCTATACACAACAACTATCTAAGCTCTGAACCTCATGGTTTCGGACAAGAAGCTTTAAAAACATATTTCATTCGCTTTGAAAAAAATGGTTCGGTCCGTTAAAGGCCGATTTTCCCCTATTTCGAAATTAATATCTTTTCTTGCGACATAATAAAGCATAATTTTTAATCTAAGCTTAAACAATAACAGTCATTTAGAACAGAAGTACTGCAAATAGATTTAGACGTTGTCGAGTTTGTGCATATTTTTCGCCGTTCTTTGAACCTATTTATTTTGTAATTTTCCCGCTTATGACATATTCGCACTGTAGTGGATCACTAGATTGCCGCGTAATGTCCGCGTGAGATCCAATTTACCTTAATATGGAAAAAAAGTAAACTAAGTTCGGCGAATAAGATTTCGATAATAAAAATGATTATTGAAACATACTTCAGCATACACTCGAACAATGCTTATTGTGAGTGGTTCTCATTAAACGCTGATCATGCACATCGTGAGTATGACTCACTGAATAGTGCTCATCGTGAGTAGGTTTCATGGAATAATGCTCACCATGAGTGGCGTTCACTGAAAAATGCTCACACTAAACTATGCTTACTGTTAGAACTGCTCACTTAACAATACTCACTGTGAGTAGTGTTCATGGAACAATATTCGCCGGTAATAATGCTCACTGAACAATGATCACCGTGAGAAGTGCTCACTGATCAATGATAGCCGTAAGAAGTGCTCACTGAACAATGATCACCGTGAGTAGTGCTCACTGATCAATGAACACCGTGAGAAGTGCTCACTGAACAATGATCACCGTGAGTAGTGCTTACTAAACAATAATCACAGTGAGTAGTGCTCACTGATCAATGATCACCTAGAGAAGTGCTCACTGGACAATGATCACCGTGAGCAGTTCTCACTGAACAATGATCACCGTGAGCAGTGCTCACTGAACAATGATCACCGTGAGCAATGCTCACTGAACAATGATCACCGTGATGCTCGGTGAAAAATGCTCACTGCGAGTAGCGATCGCTGAACAATGATCACCGTGAGAAGTGCTCACTGAACAATGATCACCGTGAGTAGTGCTTACTGATTAAAGATCGCCGTGAGAAGTGCTCACTGAACAATGATCACCGTGAGTTGTGCTCACTGAACAGTGATCACCGTGAGTAGTGCTTACTGAACAAGGATCATTGAGAGTATTACTCACCGATCAATGCTAATTGTGAGTAGTTCTTATGAACACTAGTCACCATGAGAAGAACTCACTGACAATGCCATCGCATCATCATAACTCTTAGGTTACATATTAATTTAATAGAAAGTGAGACAAGCTGGCTCCTTTATAGAATCCCTGGTTGGTTAGCTTTTACTTCTAACTTACACGAAGTATCATTCGTTTGGATTGGCTCATTTGTTGTTGTTGTTTTTTGTACAAGTTTTACTAATTTGGCTGTTTTACGATGTTTTCCTTATGGGTTTCCATCCGAACCTCATATATGGTCTGCAATTGTACATAATAGTTGTTGCAGTTTACGACTCTCAAGGTATAAAGTTGTCCTATTGTAATGGTCATTACTATAATACTGGCCGCTTCGTACGTAGGTTTGTCCGTCCGCCCGCATAATAATAGTTTACATAAATACTCTGTGAGCAAAACAATAGTCGGCCATTCACGATTTAATACCGTACAGTACAAAACACGGAATTTATGATATGCAAAATCGATACTTGTCATTTCTAAAAATAAATATACTTAACTTTATATACATAAAATTATTGTGAAATAAATCGGGTGAGCCGTGGCATAGTGGCTCCTACTGAGCCTAACTGCCGGCATAACTGTAGAATAATCCGGTAGGACCAGGAATACTCTGTGATAGAGATTTCGGGTAAAACCACTGTGTTAATTCGACACTCATCCTTTTTCTCGTGCTTGTCGCACTTAGTTTGTCTTTTATTTTTGCCTGTATTGCGTGCTCTTCGAAATGAATGAAAGGCACTGATAATTTCTCGGTGGTTCGAATCCGGACTACACCAACCAGATTTTTTAAACTGCTCTTTATTCTTTTATTCTCTTTGAAGTCATTTCACAATTATGTTTATCAACCTATGTGCAGACAGAAAGTGAAATACAATAGAATGGAGAATAAAAGATTGATGTAAATATCTATGGAAGGGAATCACCACCATAAGTCTATGGGTCTAGATGACATTCTTATTTATGAACACTACATGCTCATTTGTCTTCTTTCTTACATCTTACATGCATGTGACATCTCATGTGTCATTCTTACGAGTGTATGTTGTATGATGCTAATTTCATGTTTCTTTCTTCCACATGCATGTTTCTTCTTCCACTTGCATGCATCTTTATTGCACATGCCTGTTATATATTTGCTATTTTCTATTGTGATTGTGCTGATTACTTAGTAATGATGCATTTGTACTTCTGATTACTCCATTATGCGTCATCGCATGTGTCGTTCTTCCAAGTGCTTGCTGTATGTTGCTAAAAGCATATTACTTTCTTCCAGATACATGTTTCATTTGTACTACTGACTATTCTATTCTTGGAAGTCTCCGACATGAAAAAGTAGCAGATATACGTGGTATAAAATAACAAACTTGTCATTTTAGTAATTAAATTCTTATTCCAGGGAGATAACCGCGTACGAACGAAAAATATCCCATAGCTGAAATCCGAAAAGAGCTCTTTTCGCAAAAAGAGAATTTCACATACGAAAAGAGGACTTTTTGATTTAATTATGTGTTAATTGATAAAACAGTCAATCCATTTAAGTTGTAGGTTAGTATAACCTAAGATGACGACTATCTTTAAACACATGACCTTGAAGTGGAAGTTTGTATGTTTTCCTACTACCTCAAATGTCATTCAACCGGGAGCGAAAGCAGTTTTAGCTGGTACCAAAAGAAGATCTTTCCAGGAATACCCAACTCCCAGCTGGCTGGTTATTCGAAGCTATCTGTGTATTCGTTTTTCGATTTCCGAATACCCAACTCCCAGCTGGCTGGGTATTCGAATCTAGCTGGGTATTTGCTTTACTTTTTGCGAATACCCAACTACCAGCTGGCTGGGTATTCGAATCTAGCTGGATATTGGCTTTACTCTTTGCGAATACCCAACTACCAGCTGGCTGGGTATTCGAAGCTTACTGGGTGATGCCCTTAACTTATGCAAAAACGCAACTAATTGCTAGCTGGATATTCAAATCTAGCTTGTATTGAATACCCAATAACCAATCCCATCTTCTAGCTAACTTCACTGACTTGCATGATAACGCGGTATTTGAGTGACTGTTACGCGAAATATTTTGTCTGTCCGTCCGTATTATTCAGTTCCTGCAACAAACAGAAATACAAACATTGATTGTATGTCGTCGCTAAGTATTAGGTGGTAATTTAAAAATTATATAATTTTAAACTGTATAAAATGAGAAGGGTGATTTTGTAGAATGAAATTTCAGCTGTGGTCAGGCGCAATGAACAACTTGATATATATCTGTGTTTTTATAGGAAACAATGACAATGTGGACTTCAATATTCTGCCTTTGTGACTAGTGCAGATCATGATCTGTTTGCCATTTCGCGACAATGCCTTTTGTTACTAGCATTACAAAAAAAGGTGTGCGCCGAGAGTTGCTGTTTGTGAAGAACATATCCGCGGTTGATGCTTTTGATGCTTTGGCAGTGTCCAGTGTCAAATGCAATACTAAGAGAGTACTTCAGCACCAAGAAAGTCGCACTGTAAGGGGGTGATGGGAATTGTTTATTCATGCCGTGTCTACTTTGATGCTACGGATGCACCGTAAACAATTACGTCAGCCACCCAATGTGACCAATTTACATAGATTAAAAAACTATTTTGCTAAAGCAGGCATGATTCAGATTATATTTCAAAATAGTTGGTTTATAAAATATTTTCATCAGTATACTTTACATAAGATATCTGTTTCTAAGTATGGAAAAAACAATGATCGAACAGGTTTCCTGAATCACACACCTGTTTTATTTGCTAGTATTTGTTACATACAATTATTTCTATAATGTTGACATTTGGTGAAGTAACAGCTTTTCTTCTGTTCTTAAAAAAGACACAAAAATACAAGATTTTTTATTCAATTTATGCCATCTGTGATTATAGTAACTTTATATTTCCTTGCATATCATTCTAAATTTCGGTCGGAAAGGAGGGATTTTGGACTTCGCCGGGTGTTCAGTACACCGACTCACTAAATCTATGTATTCAACTAGTGTTGTGGCCTAGATGCAGATGGATAGTACAATACCAGTATTGAACATATTTATATCTTTAGCAATAAAGTGTTTAAAATTGGCTGACAGACGGACGGACGGTGACTGGCTTACTGACTTTCGTCATTTTTCCTTATACAACATAATTCTATTTCAAATGGGTCAAAACATCTGTTACAATTCGAAAATTGTGACACACACGTTAATATGTGTTTATTCATCCATTTTATTCACCAGTAACAGAATAATAATCTCTTTTCGTATGTGAAATTCTCTTTTTGCGAAAAGAGCTCTTTCCGGATTTTAGACCAAGCTCTATTAAAGCGCCTTCTGGTATCCTAATATGACCTACCGTATTCGTGTAAATGCCATTCTTGTTAGTGCATACTTCGTTCGTCTTAATTCTTGACAATAAATGCTTTCTACCATAGTTTCACTTAATATTATCACGAAAACCCTTATTTATCAACAGAATATGCATAAACAAGAAGAATGTAGCATTTTAATAAAAAACCAAAAAGACACATGGGAAAATAATTACATATCGGTAAATAAGACAAATGAGGATGCAACATTCATGAATATAATATTGAGGGAAAAGAAGTAAGATGAATGAAATCATAATGTCAACATAGAAGTAATCAACACAAACATACACTACTAAATAACAAGTATATATCATGCATGTGGAAGAAAGAAACAGGAAATTAGCATCATACAACATACACTCGTAAGAATGACACATGAGATGTCACATGCATGTAAGATGTAAGAAAGAAGACAAATGAGTATGTAGTGTTCATAAATAAGAATGTCACCTAGACCCATAGACTTATGGCGGTGATTCCCTTCCATAAATATCAACACACTACTGGTACTACGTTTTAACTATTGAACAAGACGAAACAAAGTCATTCTCAATCGTACCACTCACAAGTTAAATATTATTACGTATTTGTAAAAATAATTAAATAAAATGTCAATGCTATCATTGCAAACATTTGTTCTACAAGTGGCCGCGTGGCCTAATGGATAAGGCGTCTGAAGATTGCGAGTTCGAGTCTCGTCGTGGTCGGTAATGTTTCTGAAAACAATGGCGTTTTTTTCACTGTAACAAGGAAATTTGGATAGACTGTTGCTCATTAATGAACCATTAATTTTGACAATGCCCTGAGAAAAGTCTATATAAAGAAAAGTTTTATTTGATCATGACAGAATATCGTGACATATACTGATTTAATAAATTAGCACTAGCGGTCCAGGGGGGGCACCGGGGCGCGCCCCCCTAAAATTCCCCAACCTTACATAAATATCTGAGTATAAATTTATATTTTCTGTTTCCGAAATCGGAATCTTAAAAGTATCAAAAACACGTTTGAAATGCAGGAAAATGCACGAAATGGCACCCTCGAAAAAAAAAATTTTCGGGGGAGCATGCCCCCGAACCCCCCTAGAAAGTGTCTCCCTATTTTTTAATCTCTGGCTACGGCCTGCCATTGTTCCTTGCCATTCAATTATACATGTTAATTATACACTCGCTCGCTCCACCGCTATTTAGTGTTCGATTACTTAAAAACAGAGAATAAACACACAGTCATAATTGCCGTCTTATAAGGTTTGAGCAGAACCAACAAATGGCAAAAAAGTTACGCCCCCCCTAAGACCAAATCCTGGATCCGCCCCTGATTAGTATCAACAAGATTTTACCTATGTTTGTACAAAGTTTTTGAGATTAGAAATCAAGATTGTTTCTATTATAATTGATGTACTGTATGCCTCATTTAAAATATTGTGCAATATAATGGACGAGCCGTGGTGTAGTAGGTAAACCTCTTTCCGTGTTAGCTTAAAGCTGCGAAGGGCGGCCATAGTATAAAGCAAAAAGCCCTTTCGCACTATTAGTTGGGCTATGTCCATATGTGCTGGGATTCAGTCCATGCAGTTTCAAACAGTTCTTTATTAGATATAACTCTGTAAGAAAGAAAATCATACTTGTAGTGGAGAATACATTATTACGTATTTGTGAAAATAATTAAATAAAATGTCAATGCTATCATTGGAAATATTCGTTATTTAAGTGGCCGCGTGGCCTAATGGATAAGGCGTCTGACTTCGAATCAGAAGATTGCGAGTTCGAGTCTCGTCGTGGTCGATACATTTTTTTCCTTAGATGCGTTGCATTTTTTCAAACAGAGCAGTGCCTCATTGAGAAATGGAAGATTATTAAACAAATGAATCCTGCACTTAACGGATATTATTGATTGATTGATTTCATTTTTCCACCATAAAGTTACGTTTTTACAAATAAAGAAAACACTGTTTGAACCCCAAACAAATCAAACAATTTAGGAAAAACATAATTAGGGGAGAGATAGAGGGGCTATGTTAACGCAAATTATACAGAGCAAAAGACCAAAATACTGCACAAATAATGCAAATAAGGGGTAAAATACTGCACAACTTAAACAAAGTAAATAAGCAACATATTCAAAAGTATGGAGGTGGAATGGATTTAGTAGACACACAAGAACTGGGTTCTTGTAGCTTATACTTACTACTCTCGGTGAACTTGCTGAGGCCTACTGGAGTTCTGACCAGTACTCCCAACAAAAGTAGGGATTGTGGAAGAAGCGGTCAAATGCCGCTGTCGGGATTCATCCCCACGAGTCCGACGCGCTCCTACACCAAGGCGCCTCCATTTGGGAAGTAATGAAGGTGCTACCCACGGTCCGTCTATACAAAATGAAGTTTAGGGACTAATGTCCAAGAGGCGAATGTCTTATATGCGAACTTTGCCACCGGAAAACAAGGAAACTTTTATGATTATACCGAAACACTGGCTCATACGACATAATTATACACGAAAAGTAATTGAAATAATTACTAAGGTTTATGCAATCAAGGGCATATCTCTAGCTAGAAAACATTTACACACCAGAGCAGTTCAAAGGGACGGTATCCCGTTTCTTTGTGGGGTCAGAAGAGGTGTAACAATCCACTTGAACTGTCAGAGGTCGTACACAAATCAAAGTAGATCTATAGATACTATTTTCCACCGCTGTATTATTGCATCTGCTGGGTGCTATGTGTAGGCTAGTGTCTCGACGTACTCTTGTAATGTTTTAGCTACGATAATTTAATCTGATTTACATCGCATTGGTTAGCCAATGTTTCCTAATTCTTGTCACACTTTAACATTTTAGGAGTGTTGACAAAACGGTCAAAGGTTTATTTCTTATATGTTAAGAAATCATCTAAACATATGCGCATATTTTGAAAAACGCAGTTTTAATCTGAAAATAGATAAAACAAACAAGAGGGCCAAAATGACCCTATCGCTCACCTGGGTACCACTGGCCGTTATACAAGTTCAACAAGAAGGTCGTAACAAAGTGAAAGTTTAAAGCATTTCCTTATGCAAGTCTATATAAAGGGCGCAGAGTCAATTTTGACCCCAGGGACACGCCTTGAACGTACTTAACAGAGGACCACCATACAATGCTGCACACCAAACACCTTAATTCTAGTACTAACGATTTCTGAGAATAAGATTCTTTTAGTTTTACTATCCATATCTGTTTTTATGTAAAATTCCCCCCAGAGAAGGGTCTTGTTTGTCCCCAGACGCATAATTTGAATAATCTTGGAAGAGAACCCCTAGGCAATGCTACACAAAAACTATCTAAGCTCTGGACCTCATGGTTTCGGACAAGAAGCTTTAAAAAAATATTTCATTCGCTTTGAAAAAAATGGTTCGGTCCGTTAAAGGCCGATTTCCCCTATTTCGAAATTAATATCTTTTCCTGCGTCATAATAAAGCATAATTTTTAAGCTAAGCTTAAACAATAACAGTCATTTAGAACAGAAGTACTGCAAATAGATTTAGACGTTGTCGAGTTTGTGCATATTTTTGGCCGTTCTTTGAACCTATTTATTTTGTAATTTTCCCGCTTATGACATATTCGCACTGTAGTGGATCACTAGATTGCCGCGTAATGTCCGCGTGAGATCCAATTTACCTTAATATGGAAAAAAAATAAACTAAGTTCGGCGAATAAGATTTCGATAATAAAAATGATTATTGAAACATACTTCAGCATACACTCGAACAATGCTTATTGTGAGTGGTTCTCATTAAACGCTGATCATGCACATCGTGAGTATGACTCACTGAATAGTGCTCATCGTGAGTAGGTTTCATGGAATAATGCTCACCATGAGTGGCGTTCACTGAAAAATGCTCACACTAAACTATGCTTACTGTAAGAACTGCTCACTTAAAAATACTCACTGTGAGTAGTGTTCATGGAACAATATTCGCCGGTAATAATGCTCACTGAACAATGATCACCGTGAGAAGTGCTCACTGATCAATGATAGCCGTAAGAAGTGCTCACTGAACAATGATCACCGTGAGTAGTGCTCACTGATCAATGAACACCGTGAGAAGTGCTCACTGAACAATGATCACCGTGAGTAGTGCTTACTAAACAATAATCACAGTGAGTAGTGCTCACTGATCAATGATCACCGTGAGAAGTGCTCACTGGACAATGATCACCGTGAGCAGTGCTCACTGAACAATGATCACCGTGAGCAGTGCTCACTGAACAATGATCACCGTGAGCAGTGCTCACTGAACAATGATCACCGTGAGTAGTGCTCGGTGAAAAATGCTCACTGCGAGTAGCGATCGCTGAACAATAATCACCGTGAGAAGTGCTCACTGGTCAATGATCACCGTGAGTAGTGCTCACTGATTAAAGATCGCCGTGAGAAGTGCTCACTGAACAATGATCACCGTGAGTTGTGCTCACTGAACAGTGATCACCGTGAGTAGTGCTTACTGAACAAGGATCATTGAGAGTATTACTCACCGATCAATGCTAATTGTGAGTAGTTCTTATGAACACTAGTCACCATGAGAAGAACTCACTGACAATGCCATCGCATCATCATAACTCTTAGGTTACATATTAATTTAATAGAAAGTGAGACAAGCTGGCTCCTTTATAGAATCCCTGGTTGGTTAGCTTCTACTTCTAACTTACACGAAGTATCATTCGTTTGGATTGGCTCATTTGTTGTTGTTGTTTTTTGTACAAGTTTTACTAATTTGGCTGTTTTACGATGTTTTCCTTATGGGTTTCCATCTGAACCTCATATATGGTCTGCAATTGTACATAATAGTTGTTGCAGTGTACGACTCTTAAGGTATAAAGTTGTCCTATTGTAATGGTCATTACTATAATAGTGGCCGCTTCGTACGTAGGTTTGTCCGTCCGCCCGCATAATAATAGTTTACATAAATACTCTGTGAGCAAAACAATAGTCGGCCATTCACGATTTAATACCGTACAGTACAAAACACGGAATTTATGATATGCAAAATCGATACCTGTCATTTCTAAAAATAAATATACATTGTACTTAACTTTATATACATAAAATTATTGTGAAATAAATCGGGTGAGCCGTGGCATAGTGGGTTAAACCTCCTACTGAGCCTAAAGCAGTACGGATTCTGCCGGCATAACTGTCGGTACAACCATGAATACTCTGTAATAGAGATTCCGGTAAAACCTCTGTGCTAATTCGACACTCATCCTTTTTCTCGTGCTTGTCGCACTTAGTTTGTCTTTTATTTTTGCCTGTATCGCGTGCTCTTCGAAATGAATGAAAGGCACTGATAATTTCTCGGTGGTTCGAATCCGGACTACACCAACCAGATTTTTTAAACTGCTCTTTATTCTTTTATTCTCTTTGAAGTCATTTCACAATTATGTTTATCAACCTATGTGCAGACACAAAGAGAAATACAATACAATGGAGAATAAAAGATTGATGTAAATATCAACACACTACTGGTACTTACTGGTACTACGTTTTAACTATTGAACAGGACGAAGCAAAGTCATTCTCAATCGTACCACTCACAAGTTAAATATTATTACGTATTTGTAAAAATAATTAAATAAAATGTCAATGCTATCATTGCAAACATTTGTTCTACAAGTGGCCGCGTGGCCTAATGGATAAGGCGTCTGAATCAGAAGATTGCGAGTTCGAATCTCGTCGTGGTCGGTAATGTTTCTGAAAACAATGACGTTTTTTTTCACTGTAACAAGGAAATTTGGATAGACTGTTGCTCATTAATGAACCATTAATTTTGACAATGCCCTGAGAAAAGTCTATATAAAGAAAAAGTTTTATTTGATCATGACCGAATACCGTGAAATATACTGAATTAATAAATTAGTATCAACAAGATTTTACCTATGTTTGTACAAAGTTTTTGAGATTAGAAATCAAGATTGTTTCTATTATAATTGATGTACTGTATGCCTCATTTAAAATACTGTGCAATATAATGGACGAGCCGTGGTGTAGTAGGTAAACCTCTTTCCGTGTTAGCTTAAAGCTTCGAAGGGCGGCCATAGTATATAGCAAAAAGCCCTTTCGCACTATTAGTTGGGCTATGTCCATATGTGCTGGGATTCAGTCCATGCAGTTTCAAACAGTTCTTTATTAGATATAACTCTGTAAGAAAGAAAATCATACTTGTAGTGGAGAATACATTATTACGTATTTGTGAAAATAATTAAATAAAATGTCAATGCTATCATTGGAAATATACGTTATTTAAGTGACCGCGTGGCCTAATGGATAAGGCGTCTGACTTCGAATCAGAAGATTGCGAGTTCGAGTCTCGTCGTGGTCGATACTTTTTTTTCCTCAGATGCGTTGCATTTTTTCAAACAGAGCAGTTGCTCATTGAGAAATGGAAGATTATTAAACAAATGAATCCTGCAATTAACGGATATTATTGATTGATTGATTTCATTTTTCCACCATAAAGTTACGTTTTTACAAATAAAGAAAACACTGTTTGAACCCCAAACAAATCAAACAATTTAGGGAAAACATAATTAGGGGAGAGATAGAGGGGCTATATTAACGCAAATTATACAGAGCAAAAGACCAAAATACTGCACAAATAATGCAAATAAGGGGTAAAATACTGCACAACTTAAACAAAGTAAATAAGCAACATATTCAAAAGTATAGAGGTGGAATGGATTTAGTAGACACACAAGAACTGGGTTCTTGTAGCTTATACTTACTACTCTCGGTGAACTTGCTTAGGCCTACTGGAGTTCTGACCAGTACTCCCACCAAAAGAAGGGATTGTGGAAGAAGCGGTCAAATGCCGCTGTCGGGATTCATCCCCACGAGTCCGACGCTCTCCTACACCACGGCGCCTCCATTTGGGAAGTAATGGAGGTGCTACCCGCGGTCCGTCTATACAAAATGAAGTTTAGGGACTAATGTCCAAGAGACTAATGTCTTATATGCGAACTTTGCCACCGGAAAACAAGGAAACTTTTATGATTATACCGAAACACTGGCTCATACGAGATACACACGAATAGTAATTAAAATAATTACTAAGGTTTATAAAATCAAGGGCATATCTCTAGCTAGAAAGTTTTGACATTTACACACCAGAGCAGTTCAAAGGGACGGTATCCCGTTTCTTTGTGGGGTCAAAAGAGGTGTAACAATCCACTTGAACTGTCAGAGGTCGTACACAAATCAAAGTAGATCTATAGATACTATTTTCAACCGCTGTATTATTGCATCTGCTGGGTGCTATGTGTAGGCTAGTATCTCGACGTACTCTTGTAATGTTTTAGCTACGATAATTTAATCTGATTTACATCGCATTGGTTAGCCAATGTTTCCTAATTCTTGTCACACTTTAACATTTTATAGGAGCGTTGACAAAACGGTCAAAGGTTTATTTCTTATATGTTAAGAAGTTATCTAAACATGTGCGCATTTTGAAAAACGCAGTTTTAATCTGAAAATAGATAAAACAAACAAGAGGGCCAAAATGACCCATATCGCTCACCTGGGTACCACTGGCCGTTATACAAGTTCAACAACAAGGTCGTAGATAACAAAGTGAAAGTTTAAGATGTTTAAAGCATTTCCTTATACAAGTCTATATAAAAAGTGAACCCCGGACGCGGCGTCAATTTTGACCCCAGGGACACGCCTTGAACGTACTTATATTATACGTACTTAATAGAGGACCACCATACAATGCTGCACACCAAACAACTTAATTCTAGTACTAACGATTTCTGACAATAAGAATCTTTTAGTTTTACTATCCATTTATGTAAAATTTCCCCCAGAGAAGGGTCTTGTTTGTCCCGAGAGGCATAATTTGAATAATCTTGGAAGAGGACCCCTAGGCAATGCTACACAAAAACTATCTAAGCTCTGGACCTCATGGTTTCGGACAAGAAGCTTTAAAAAAATATTTCATTCGCTTTGAAAAAAATGGTTCGGTCCGTTAAAGGCCGATTTCCCCTATTTCGAAATTAATATCTTTTCCTGCGTCATAATAAAGCATAATTTTTAAGCTAAGCTTAAACAATAACAGTCATTTAGAACCGAGGTATTGCAAATAGTTTTAGACGTCGTCGAGTTTGCGCATATTTTTCGCCGTTCTTTGAACCTACTTATTTTGTAATTTTCCCACTTATGACATATTCGCACTGTAGTGGATCACTCGATTGCCGCGTAATGTCCGCGTGAGATCAAATTTACCTTAATATGGAAAAAAATAAAATGTAAACTAAGTTCGGCGAATGAGATTTCGATAATAAAAATGATTATTGGAACATACTTCAGCATACACTCGAACAATGCTAATTGTGAGTAGTTCTCATTAAACGCTGATCATGCACAACGTGAGTATTACGGACTGAATAGTGCTCATCGTGAGTGGCGTTCACTGAAAAATGCTCACACTAAACTATGCTTACTGTTAGAACTGCTCACTTAACAATACTCACTGTGAGTAGTGTTCATGGAACAATACTCGCCGGTAATAGTGCTCACTGAACAATGATCACCGTGAGAAGTGCTCACTGAACAATGATCACCGTGTGGAGTGCTCACTGAACAATGATCACCGTGAGAAGTGCTCACTGAACAATGATCACCGTGAGTAGTGCTCACTGATCAATGATCACCGTGAGTAGTGCTCACTGAACAATGATAACCGTGAGTAGTGCTCACTGAACAACGATCACCGTGAGTAGTGCTCACTGAACAATGAAAACCGTGAGTAGTGCTCACTGATCAACGATCACCGTGAGTAGTGCTCACTGAACAATGATAACCGTGAGTAGTGCTCACTGAACAATGATCACCGTGAGTAGTGCTCACTGAACAATGATCACCGTGAGTAGTGCTCACTGAAAGATGCTCACCGTGAGTAGTGATCACTGAACAAGGATCACCGAGAGTATTACTCACCGATCAATGCTAATTGTGAGTAGTTCTTATAAACACTACTTAATATGAGAAGAACTCACTGACAATGCCATCGCTAGCTTACATATTAATTTAATAGAAAGTGAGACAAGCTGGCTGCTTTATAGAATCCCTGGTTGGTTAGCCTCTACTTCTAACTTACACGAAGTATCATTCGTTTGGATTGGCTCATTTGTTGTTGTTTTTTTGTACTATTGGCTATTTTATGATGTTTTCCTTATGGGTTTCCATTCGGACCTCATATTTGGTCTGCAATTGTACATAATAGTTGTTGCAGTGTACGACTCTTAAGGTATAAAGTTGTCCTATTTTAATGCTCATTACTATAATAGTGGCCGCTTCGTACGTAGGTTTGTCCGTCCGCCCGCATGTCATAGTAATAGTTTACATAAATACTCTATGAACTAGTGACGGACAGGCCATTCACGATTTAATACCGTACGGTACAAAACACGGAAATTATGGTATGCAAAATCGATAATTGTCATTTCTAAAAATAATCATTTACTTATAATTATATGCGTACAATTATTGTGAAATATAACGGGTGAGCCATGGCATAGTGGGTACGACCTGTCCCTCTGAGCCTAAAGCAGCATGGACTCTGCCGGTGGTAATACTTCGGTTGAACTGTCGGTAGAACCACTGTGCTAATTCGACACTCATCCTTTTTTTTCGTGCCTGTCGCACTTAGTTTGTCTTTTATTTTTGCCTTTATCGCGTCCTCAACTCACTAATAATTTCTCGATGGTTCGAATCCGGACTTCACCAACCAGATTTTTTTAACTGCTCTTTATTCTTTTATTTCTCTTTGAAGTCATTTCACAATTATGTTTATCAACTTATGTACAGACAGAAAGTGAAGAACTATGTAATAGAGAATGAAAGGTTGATGTAAATATCAACACACAACTAGTTCTAATGAACTTTCATTTTCCCGCTCAGTTACTTTGCAAGGGAACGCTACCTTACATTACTTATTACCATTACTTATATTCCTTGCGTCAGACGATTTTTATGGAACAGTTTTGGTGCAAAAATTACGTTGAGCCTTCTGACATCCTATCTTACATTGTTACGTGTGCATTTTTCCATCTGATATTACATATTTCTTTTTGATATGTGCTATGCTTAAAACTGGAGAATTGATTACACCTTTCTGAGAGATGAATTGTTGTGTTCTACATTATTTCATATATCAGTGTTCTGTATTTGCTATTAAACTGAACTTATTTTTAAAGATGATTGAGTAAACGGTCGAAATTAAGTTGAACAACCTGGCTGCATTGTTTGGCTGTCATTCATATCCTCATCATAACATTCTATAAATGATACTGGATTGAAATGAATTTCTTAACAACTGCGTTTGTCATACTGGAAATGTATGATTTTAACGTCTTTTAACATATTAGCCAACTGTTAATATAGACCAATATAGATACGTTATACTGACATAGGCATAATATATCTAAACTAAACAAAGCATGCCAGTTGGACGAACAATGCATGTCATCACGCACTGTTGAAACGTGCACTCGCATTTATTACACCAGATGGCGCGCTTACATAATTATCGACAATTTTCGGCACCTACGTAATAATCTGTACTTGTAGAAGAATTATGCCTAGGGGAGATACATTGTTTTTCCCATGTCTGTCTGTCTGTCCGTCCGTCCGTCCGTCCGCCAGTCCGTCCGTCCGTCTGTCCGGCAAAATAGTGTCCGCTCCATATCTCCTAAACCCCTTGAATGATTTTCATGAAACTTTGGTCAGATGTTCACCTCAATTACGCGATGTGCAGAGCCCGTTAACAAAATGCGCCGGCTCAAGGTCAAGGTCACAGTTAGAGATCAAAGGTCATATGACTATATTCAGTGTCCAGTCCATATCTCTTGAACCCCTTGTAGGATTTAAGAATAACTTATCACAAATCTTGACCATAATGACACGATATGCAGAGCGCATGTAACAATCACCTTGGTTCAAGGTCAAGGTAACTGTAACGAAAAACGAAAAATGGTGCCATGGGGGAGACATATGTTTGCGTGACAATAACAACCATCTAGTTTGGAACTGCGACTGATATTAGTTTTATGACATTAAATTAGTGTAGGTTGTGACCCTTTGTATTGAACTTGCCATTTGTCAGGCATTTACAAGAAACGTCGTTTGAAAACGTCATTTACAATGTTTAGAGGCGAGGAAGTCTTCATATAAACCAAGTTCGATTTCTACGACCCGTTCTAGTAGCCTTTTCCCTAGATGGTTGTTTTTGTCACAAAACATATGTCTACCCCATTCCAGTTTGTCAATAATCATGCTGAAACATGCTAAAATAACACAAACAACTAATTTTAGTAACAGTGACCCTGACCTTTTTTTATTTTTACTTAAAACGCTTTAAAACAAAACATTTTTGTTATTAGTCTATTTTTAGTAAGAGTGACATTGACCTTGCTTAAACACTTTAAAACAAAAAAATATGACCCTCGATTCAACCCTAAGCTTCCTTTCTACGCAAGCTTCATACACACCAAGTTTCATTGCAATTGGTCCCTCCTAACTGGAGTTATTGAGCAGAAACCATTTTTCTATTTTTAGTAACAGTGACCTTGATCTTGAACCAATGTGGTTGAAACATGCGCTTTGCCAACGTGCCAGTATGGTGAAGAATTATGTTGAGTTATTCTTAAATCCAACAAGGGGTTCAAGAGATATGGAATGAAAACGAAATATAGTCATATGACCTTTGATCTCTGTGACCTTGACCTTGAGCCGGCGCAGTTAGTTAATAGATTCTGCACATCGCGTAGTTGATGAGAAAATCTGACCCAAGTTTAATAAAAATCCTTTGAGGGTTTAGGAGATATGGAGCGGACACAAAATACATAGCTCAAACCTTTGACCTTGAGCTGTGACCTTAAGCAGGCGTGATTGGTTCATGAGATCTGCACATCGTCTAGTTGAAGTGAACATCTGACCCAAGTTTCATGAAAATCCTTCGAGGGGTTAAGGAGATATGGAGCGGACACTATTTTGCCGGACGGACGGACGGACGGACGGACGGACGGACGGACGGACGGACAGACAGACAGACATGGCAAAAACAAAATATCTCCCCAAGACATAATTCTCCTAAAAGTACGGATTATTACGTAGGTGCCGAAAATTGTCGATGATTATGCAAGCGCGCCATCTGGTGTAATAAATGCGAGTGCACGTTTCAACAGTGCGTGATGACATGCATTGTTCGTCCAAATGGCATGCGTTGTTTAGCTTAGAATTATGCCTATTTCAGTATAACGTATCTATATTGGTCTATATTAACAGTTGGCTAATATGTTAAAAGACGTTAAAATCATACATTTCCAGTATGACAAACGCAGTTATTACATTTCGATCCAGTATCATTTATAGAATATTATGATGAGGGTATGAATGACAGCCAAACAATGCAGCCAGGTTGTTCAACTTAATTTCGACCGTTTACTCAATCATCTTTAAATACAATTTCAGTTTAATAGCAAATACAGAACACTGATATATGAAATATACAACAATTCATCTTTGAAAAAGGTGTAATCATTTCTCCAGTTTTAAGCATAGCACATATCAAAAAGAAACATGTAATATCAGATGGACAAATACACACGTAACAATGCAAGATGGGATGTCAGAAGGCTCAATGTTATTTTTGCATCAAAACTGTTCCATAGATTATCTTAGACGTTTTAACTATTGAACAGGACGAAACGAAGTCATCCTCAATCGTACCACCCACATGTTAAATAATATTATATTACGTATTTGTGAAAATATTTGAATATAATGTCAATACTACCATTTCAAACACTCCACTCGCTATTCAAGTGGCCGCGTGGCCTAATGGATAAGGCGTCTGACTTCGAATCAGAAGATTGCGAGTTCGAGTCTCGTCGTGGTCGATAATGTTTTAAAAACAATGGCGTTTTCCTTCACTGTAACAAAGCAGTTTTATAAGGAAATGAAACTGTTGCTTATTAATGAACAATGCTCTGAGAAAAGTCTATATAACGAAAGAGTTTTATTTTTGGTCATCACCGAAAATGACGAAATTTACTGATTTAATAAAATCTGATAAAGTTAGTATCAGCACGAATTGAGCAGCAATGTTTGTACATAAAGTTTTAGAGATTATAATTTATGTACTGTATGCCTCATTAAAAACATCATGCAATATAATGGACGACCCCTGGTGTTGTGGGTAAACCTCTTTCCGTGTGAGCCAAAGCATAGTATATATAGCATAAAGCCCTTTCGCACAATTAGTTTGGCTATGGCCATATGTGCTAGGATTCAGTCCATGCAGTTTCCTGATTCAAACAGGAAATAATCCATGTTGTGGAGAATGCATCATAAGTATTTTTTATTGGGACCAGTCAATACCAGATAGTGTACAGATTAATGCAAATTATATTTATGAACATATCAAAGCTATAAATAGCTGGATTCCGCAATGTTCCAAAAATATATTTATGGATAGTTGTCATTTCTAAAAATATCGTGAATTAACTTTATATTTGTTAAAAGGATTGTGTATCGGGGTGAGCCGTAGCATAGTGGATTAATCTCCACTTTCCTTCTGAGCCTAAAGCAGCATGGACTCTATCGGCGGGAATACTTCGGTTGAACCGTCGGTAGAACCACTGTGCTAATTCGACACTCATCCTTTTTTTGTGCTTGTCGCACTTAGTGTGTCTTTTATTTTTTGCCTTTATCGCGTCCTCTTCGAAATGATTTAAAGACACTAATAATTTCTCGGTGGTTCGAATCTGGACTTCACCAACCAGATTTTTTAAACTGCACTTTATTCTTTTATTTCTACTTGAAGTCATTTCACAATTATGTTTATCAACCTATGTGCAGACAGAAAGTGAAATACAATGTAATAGAGAATAAAAGATTGATGTAAATATTAACACACTATTAGTACTACGTTTTAACTCTTGAAAAGGACGATAAAAGTCATTCTCAATCGTACCACTCACAAGTTAAATATTATTACGTATTTCTGAAAAGAAAAATTTTGAATGCTATCATTGAAAACATTCGTTACTCCAGTGGCCGCGTGGCCTAATGGATAAGGCTTCGAATCAGAAGATTGCGAGTTCGAGTCTCGTCGTGGTCGATACTTTTTATTGAAATTTTTACAGCGTTATTTAGCTGTGACAAAGTATTTTATATAACGAAATTAGGATAAACTGTTGCTTATTAAGGAACAATTATTTTCGATGAAATAGTTTTAGTTTTTATGGAAACAAGGGAATTGAAGTTCATGAATGTCACTGAATGATATAACATTGGCCACTTGGGAACCAGGATAGTCACAATGCCCAGTCACTAAGTCGTACTAATGATACTTCCAGGTATAGGCAGAAACTCGAATTAAGTAAAATTTGTGTCAGAATCTCTAGTAATTTGTTTCGTGACCTTAGCGAAATCCTAGCGAGATTCCTGTCATTTAGCTCCCGATCAAAGTTAAATCGCGACCAGCGTCTGTAGTCAGTTGAACCGTAACCAAAGTGAAATTGCGACCACACTCTCTAGTCAGCTTTCAACCACAGTGACATATGGACCAGAATATCTAGTCAGTTTGTTGGATTTGATTTAGGCAAAGTGTGAAATCCTAGACTTTGCTCTAAAACTGAACTTATCAAGTTTTGGCAAAACACATTCAATTTTTGCTGCCATCGTCCGAGTTAGCTTAGAACCTTTTTTTGAAGAAACAATAAAATTTACGTTCTTCTATCTCAATTTATTTCTCATTCTTTCATAGCATTTATTCAAAACTGTTCCAATTAATTCATAAAAGTACTTCAGAAAAATATCAAGAAAAATAGAAATTATGTAATTTGAATTGCTTCCAATGCGATATACTTGCATTTTTCAATAATGTTGAGAATAAACTTTCGCAGATCCATTTCACAAATCAATGTAAAAACAGAGTAACACTCAAAATCTTAATGCTCACCATGAGTAGTGCATAGCGAACAATCATCACCGTGAGTAGTGCTAACCATGCAAACACTGCTTATCGTAAGAAGTGCTCACCAAACACTGCTTATTGTGAGTAGTGCTCACATAAAAATGCCCATAATGAGTAGTGGTCAACGAACAATGCTCATCGTGAGTAGTACTCATCGAACAATGCTCATCGTGAGTAGTGATCACAAAACAATGCTTACTTGACAATGTTTTTTTGTGAGAAGTTCTCACTGAAGAGTGCTCACCGTTTGTAATTTTCATCGAGCAATGTTCAAGGAGAGTAGTACTCACAAAACAATTCTTTCCATGAGGAGTCCTCATGGAAGAATACTCAACGTTAGTAGCGCTCACTGAACACTGTTCACCATGACTATGGCTATAAAACAATGTTAACCATGATTAATGCTCACAGAAAAATACTCACCGTGAGAAGTACTCACTGAATTATATTATTGATGTAAATATCAACATACTACTGGTACTACGTTTTAATTCTGGAACAGGACGAAACAAAGTCATTCTCAATCGTACCACTCACAAGTTAAATATTATTACGTATTTGTGAAAATAATTAAATAAAATGTCAATGCTATCATTGCAAACATTCGTTCTACAAGAGGCGTCTGACTTCGAATGAGAAGTTTTATTTGATCATGACCGAATATCACGAAATATACTGAATTAATAAATTAGTATCAACAAGATTTTACCTATGTTTGTACAAAGTTTTTGAGATTAGAAATCAAGATTGTTTCTATTATAATTGATGTACTGTATGCCTCATTTAAAATATTGTGCAATATAATGGACGAGCCGTGGCCTTAAAGTTTAAAGCTGTTAGCTAAAAGCTGCGAAGGGCGGCCATAGTATATAGCAAAAAGCCCTTTCGCACAATTAGTTGGGCTATGTCCATATGTGCTGGGATTCAGTCCATTCAGTTTCAAACAGTTCTTTATTAGATATAACTCTGTAAGAAAGAAAATCATACTTGTAGTGGAGATTTGTGAAAATAATTAAATAAAATTGGAAATATTCGTTTTTGAAGTGGCCGCGTGGCCTAATGGATAAGGCGTCTGACTTCGAATCAGAAGATTGCGAGTTCGAGTCTCGTCGTGGTCGATACCTTTTTTTCCTCAGGTGCGTTGCATTTTTTCAAACAGAGCAGTTGCTCATTGAGAAATGGAAGATTATTAAACAAATGAATCCTGCAGTTAACGGATATTATTGATTGATTGATTTCATTTTTAGCTCGACTTTTCGAAGAAAAGGGGAGCTATCCTACTCGCCCCGGCGTCGGCGTCGGTGTCGGCGTTGGTGTCACACCTTGGTTAAGTTTTTCGTACCACCCCCATTTATTTCAAAAGTATTAGAGGTATGGCTTTGAAACTTACCATACTTGTTTACCATCATAACCTGCATAAACAGACATTAGTACATAACTCTGTCAGGTTTTTGACAGAATTATGGCCCTTTTTGACTTAGAAAGTGTATTGAGCTTGGTTAAGTTTTTCGTACCACCTCACTTTATTTCAAAACCATTGGAGGTATTGCTTTGAAACTAACCATACTTGTTAACCATCATGACCTACATCAACAGACAAGAGTACATAACTCTGTCAAGGTTTCTGACAGAATCATGCCCCTTTTTTACTTAGAAAATACATTGAATTGCGTAAAATCCACTTATTGCCTTAACCCTTTGAGATATTGCTTTGAAACTTTGAATGCTTGTTTACATCATTACCCTGCAGGCAAGAGAAGGTAACTCTGTCAGGGATTTGTTTTAAAAATTAAGGCCCTCTATCGACTTAGAATTTTGGTTAAGTTTTTCGTACCTCCACTTTTTGACTAAACTGTTTGAGATGTTAATTTGAAAGTTGGAATACTTGTAAACCATCATGATCCCAAAACATGGGCAGGAGAAGGTAATTCTGTCATGGATTTTATTTGAATTATGGCCTTTTTTTGTCTTAGAAACTCAGTTAAAATTTTCATTCTTGTCCACTTGTTGACTTAACCATTTGAGATATTACTTTGAAAGTTGGAGTACTTATGTACCATCATGAGACCTATCTGTAAGCAAGAGAAGATAACTCTGTGAAAATGTTTCTTGATTTGTACTTAGAAATTCCAAGCTCCACTTGTTGACTTAACCATTTGAGATATGACTTTGAAAGTTGGAGTACTTATGTACCATCATGAGACCTATCTGTAAGCAAGAGAAGATAACTCTGTGAAAATGTTTCTTGATTTGTACTTAGAAATTCCAAGCTAAAGTCTTGTGTGCAACTGGCACTGTCATGCACATATATCATTAACCACTTGAAATATTAATCTACAACTTTGCTGTAGTATTCAGGGATATCAAACATTTAAGTTTGATAACTCTTGACTTAATATCTTGCTACTTGTGGCCCATGTTTATACAGATCCTTGTTTTGCCTTTAACTGTAACTGTTTAACTTTGTTTTATTGGCTAGCACTCAAAAAGTCGAGCGCGCTGTCCTACTGACAGCTCTTGTTCCACCATAAAGTTACGCTTTTACAAATAAAGAAAACACTGTTTGAATCCCAAACAAATCAAACAATTTAGGAAAAACATAATTAGGGGAGAGATAGAGGGGATATGTTAACGTAAATTATACAGAAAAAAAGACCAAAATACTGCACAGATAATGCAAATAAGGGGTAAAATACTGCACAACGTAAACAAAGTAAATAAGCAACACATTCAAAAGTATAGAGGTGGAATGGATTTAGTAGACACACAAAAACTGGGTTCTTGTAGCTTATACTTACTACCCTCGATGAACTTGCTTAGGCCTACTGGAGTTCTGACCAGTACTCCCACCAAAAGAAGGGATTGTGGAAGAAACGGTCAAATGCCGCTGTCGGGATTCATCCCCACGAGTCCGACGCTCTCCTACACCACGGCGCCTCCATTTGGGAAGCAATGAAGGTGCTACCCACGGTCCGTCTATACAAAATGAAGTTTAGGGACTAATGTCCAAGAGGCTAATGTCTTATATGCGAACTTTGCCACCGGAAAACAAGGAAACTTTTATGATTATACCGAAACACTGGCTCATACGACATAATTATACACGAAAAGTAATTAAAATAATTACTAAGGTTTATGCAATCAAGGGCATAGCTCTAGCTAGAAAGTTCTGACATTTACACACCAGTGCAGTTCAAAGGGACGGTATCCCGTTTCTTTGAGGGGTCAGAAAGGGTGGAAAAATCCACTTGAACTGTCAGAGGTCGTACACAAATCAAAGTAGATCTATAGATACTATTTTCAACCGCTGTATTATTGCATCTGCTGGGTGCTATGTGTAGGCTAGTATCTCGACGTACTCTTGTAATGTTTTAGCTACGATAATTTAAACTGATTTACACGCATTGGTTAGCCAATGTTTCCTAATTCTTGTCACACTTTAACATTTTAGGAGCGTTGACAAAACGGTCAAAGGTTTACTTCTTATATGTTAAGAAACTATCTAAACATATGCGCATATTTTGAAAAACGCAGTTTTAATCTGAAAATAGATAAAAAACAAACAATAGGGCCAAAATGACCCATATCGCTCACCTGGGTACCACTGGCCGTTATACAAGTTCAACAAGAAGGTCGTAACAAAGTGAAAGTTTAAGATCTTTAAAGCATTTCCTTATACAAGTCTATATAAAAAGTGAACCCCGGACGCGGAGTCAATTTTGACCCCAGGGACACGCCTTGAACGTACTTAACAGAGGACCACCATACAATGCTGCACACCAAACACCTTAATTCTAGTACTAACGATTTCTGACAATAAGATTCTTTTAGTTTTACTATCCATATCTGTTTTTATGTAAAGTTTCCCCAGAGAAGGGTCTTGTTTGTCCCCAGAGGCATAATTTGAATAATCTTGGAAGAGATTAGGCAATGCTATACACAACAACTATCTAAGCTCTGAACCTCATGGTTTCGGACAAGAAGCTTTGAAAAAATATTTCATTCGCTTTGAAAAAAATGGTTCGGTCCGTTAAAGGCCGATTTCCCCCTATTTCGAAATTAATATCTTTTCTTGCGTCATAATAAAGCATAATTTTTAAGCTAAGCTTAAACAATAACAGTCATTTAGAACAGAAGTACTGCAAATAGATTTAGACGTTGTCGAGTTTGTGCATATTTTTCGCCGTTCTTTGAACCTATTTATTTTATAATTTTCCCGCTTATGACATATTCGCACTGTAGTGGATCACTAGATTGCCGCGTAATGTCCGCGTGAGATCCAATTTACCTTAATATGGAAAAAAAAGTAAACTAAGTTCGGCGAATAAGATTTCGATAATAAAAATGATTATTGAAACATACTTCAGCATACACTCGAACAATGCTTATTGTGAGTAGTTCTCATTAAACGCTGATCATGCACATCGTGAGTATGACTGACTGAATAGTGCTCATCGTGAGTAGGTCTCATGGAACAATGCTCACCAGGAGTAGCGTTCACTGAAAAATGCTCATACTAAACTATGCTTACTGTTAGAACTGCTCACTTAGCAATACTCACTGTGAGTAGTGTTCATGGAACAATATTCGCCGGTAATAGTGCTCACTGAACAATGATCACCGTGAGAAGTGCTTACTAAACAATAATCACTGAGTAGTGCTCACTGATCAATGATCACCTAGAGAAGTGCTCACTGGACAATGATCACCGTGAGCAGTGCTCACTGAACAATGATCACCGTGAGCAGTGCTCACTGAACAATGATCACCGTGAGTAGTGCTCGGTGAAAAATGCTCACTGCGAGTAGCGATCGCTGAACAATGATCACCGTGAGAAGTGCTCACTGAACAATGATCACCGTGAGAAGTGCTCACTGAACAATGATCATCGTGAGTAGTGCTCACTGATTAAAGATCGCCGTGAGAAGTGCTCACTGAACAATGATCACCGTTAATTGTGCTCACTGAACAGTGATCACCGTGAGTAGTGCTTACTGAACAAGGATCATTGAGAGTATTACTCACCAATCAATGCTAATTGTGAGTAGTTCTTATGAACACTAGTCACCATGAGAAGAACTCACTGACAATGCCATCGCATCATCATAACTCTTAGGTTACATATTAAGTTAATAGAAAGTGAGACAAGCTGGCTCCTTTATAGAATCCCTGGTTGGTTAGCTTTTACTTCTAACTTACACGAAGTATCATTCGTTTGGACTGGCTCATTTGTTGTTGTTGTTTCTTGTACAAGTTTTACTGATTTGGCTGTTTTACGATGTTTTCCTTATGGGTTTCTATTCGAACCTCATATATGGTCTGCAATTGTACATAATAGTTGTTGCAGTTTACGACTCTTAAGGTATAAAGTTGTCCTATTGTAATGCTCATTACTATAATAGTGGCCGCTTCGTACGTAGGTTTGTCCGTCCGCCCGCATAATAATAGTTTACATAAATACTCTGTGAGCAAAACAATAGTCGGCCATTCACGATTTAATACCGTACAGTACAAAACACGGAATTTATGATATGCAAAATCGATACTTGTCATTTCTAAAAATAAATATACTTAACTTTATATACATAAAATTATTGTGAAATAAATCGGGTGAGCCGTGGCATAGTGGGTTAAACCTCCTACTGAGCCTAAAGCAGTACGGATTCTGCCGGCATAACTGTCGGTACAACCATGAATACTCCGGTAAACTCCGGAATAATTCCGGTAAAACCTCTGTGCTAATTCGACACTCATCCTTTTTCTCGTGCTTGTCGCACTTAGTTTGTCTTTTATTTTTGCCTGTATCGCGTGCTCTTCGAAATGAATGAAAGGCACTGATAATTTCTCGGTGGTTCGAATCCGGACTACACCAACCAGATTTTTTAAACTGCTCTTTATTCTTTTATTCTCTTTGAAGTCATTTCACAATTATGTTTATCAACCTATGTGCAGACAGAAAGAGAAATACAATACAATGGAGAATAAAAGATTGATGTAAATATCAACACACTACTGGTACTTACTGGTACTACGTTTTAACTATTGAACAGGACGAAACAAAGTCATTCTCAATCGTACCACTCACAAGTTAAATATTATTACGTATTTGTAAAAATAATTAAATAAAATGTCAATGCTATCATTGCAAAAATTTGTTCTACCCGTGGCCGCGTGGCCTAATGGATAAGGCGTCTGAATCAGAAGATTGCGAGTTCGAGTCTCGTCGTGGTCGGTAATGTTTCTGAAAACAATGGCGTTTTTTTCACTGTAACAAGGAAATTTGGATAGACTGTTGCTCATAAATGAAACATTAATTTTGACAATGCCCTGAGAAAAGTCTATATAAAGAAAAAGTTTTATTTGATCATGACCGAATATCGTGAAATATACTGAATTAATAAATTAGTATCAACAAGATTTTACCTATGTTTGTACAAAGTTTTTGAGATTAGAAATCAAGATTGTTTCTATTATAATTAATGTACTGTATGCCTCATTTAAAATATTGTGCAATATAATGGACGAGCTGTGACCTCTTTCCGTGTTAGCTTAAAGCTGCAAAGGGCGGCCATAGTACTTTCGCACAATTAGTTGGTCTATGTCCATATGTGCTGGGATTCAGTCCATGCAGTTTCAAACAGTTCTTTATTAGATATAACTCTGTAAGAAAGAAAATCATACATGTAGTGGAGAATACCTTATTACGTATTTGTGAAAATAATTAAATAAAATGTCAATGCTATCATTGGAAATATTCGTTATTCAAGTGGCCGCGTGGCCTAATGGATAAGGCGTCTGACTTCGAATCAGAAGATTGCGAGTTCGAGTCTCGTCGTGGTCAATACTTTTTGTCTCAGATGCGGTGCATGTTTTCAAACAAGGCAGTTGCTCATTAAGAAATGGAAGATTATTAAACAAATGAATCCTGCAATTAACGGATATTATTGTTTGATTGATTTCATTTATCCACGTTTGTACAAATAAAGAAGACACTGTTTAAACCACAAACAAATCAAACAATTTAGGAAAAACATAATTGGGGCAGAGATAGAGGGACTATGTTAACACAAATTATACAGAGCAAAAGACCAAAATACTGCACAAATTATGCAATAAGGAGTAAAATACTGCACAAATTATGCAAATAAGGAGTAAAATACTGAACAAATTATGCAAATAAGGAGTAAAATACTGAACAAATTATGCAAATAAGGAGTAAAATTCTGCAAGAATTATGCAGTCTCGTCGTGGTCGATTTTTTTTATAAAAGAAACAGCGGGATTATTTGCTGTTACAAATCACTTTACATAATGCATTGTGGAAAAACTGTTACTTATTAAAGAACAATTTATTTCGACGTAATAGCTTTATTTTTCGAAGCAAGTGATATAACATGTGCCACTGGGTAACAAGGAAAGTCACAATGCCCAGTCACTGTGTAAAATTATACTAGCAGGCATAATGATCTACAAGTAGCCTAATAAGGCTAAGCTGTAATCAGGATAGTACATACAAATGTAGGTAAGAAACTTTGCCATTAACGCACACGTGCAATTAAAACAGGCGCGATCGTGTGTTTCGTGATGTCAGGGAACAAAGCAACTGAAGTTGTCAAATGTAAACAACTGAATGCATTTGGTCTACTGACTCGTATATACCTTTAGGCCTTACGGCATGATGTCTTTCTCACTGGACAAACTACTGTAAGTAATAGATACAGTACGAGTTTTGCTGTAAAAGTGTCTTCTTACAACCGTAAGAAGTATACTTTATACACAAGCGCAACTGAATTGTCCGAGGCGAAGCCGAGGACAATTTGGTTGCGCCTGTGTATAAACTATACTTCTTACGGTTGTAAGATGACACTTTTACAGCAAAACGAGTACATGTATCTGACTTATACGACGTTTGATTAGGAAACATGATTCTTGGAGCATTTCTTGCAGGATGTATTGAATTTGTGTGAAAAAAGAACATTATTAAGTCATTTTTATACGTATAAATCAGTGCTGAACCTACAGATAATATAGTATCGGCCTAATCTGTTTTATTTGTTTAAATGTATTTTTTGCACGGGGAATCCGCCCTTGTTTAAGCGGGACTAGAAACGAAGTGGTTGTGCTTACACCATCAAATAAACGATGTATTCGAAGGAAAAGGCGAATTCTTCCTTAGTATGTTTTAGTAAATTAAGAATATTTGGAAAGCAAGTGTGCGCTTGCAGGCATAGAAGATTACTTCACGGGTCACTCCTGAAGGTAAATTATATAGATTTAAGTAACACAATGCGCTATGCATGTACGTTTGCCTCCGTTATCGAGAGGATCGAGCCGCTGACTTGAAATCACTATGACCACTCAGATTAAGGGTCATGAGTTCGAGACCTGCTACCCACCATGTATCTTCATGCGAGAAGTTTAGCATTTTCATGCGGAGAATAGGAAACTGGTTCTTCCCCGGAAGGATCGTTGGGTTAACTCTGACTGTCCTATAATGTGCAAAGTCATTGTATTGCTATACAAACTTTGACGTTTACAAATGTATTTTTGAGAAAGTAAAATCATACGGATTTGAACGAAAACATATATTCAAAACATCAGAACTTGCCTTGATTGTCAACATAAATATTTCCGTCAACCTATGGAATGAATGGAATTGGTTGTATGTTACCAAAAAAACGCCACAAATGATATTTGCTTACTAAGTTATTAGTTTATTAAGGATAATGTGATAGTGATGTGATAGATATATGCGCACACAAAAGTTTACGACAATATGCGTGCAAGTAAAGATATAATCGTAACGATTATGTTATCCAATGAATTTTCACACAACATTGGATTATTTTTATGTCTGTCAATGTGTGTGGCGTTTTTAACTACTGTTCGTTACACTCGTTTGTATTGATATCTGCATACAAACATTTTCTGGTACAAATATGTTTCTGGCGATAACTAGGTAACATCTTTGTATTACCACTTCAAAATAAGGCAAAAAAAGTTCATTCCGTTGTCCCAGCCGACATTATCAGATTATATCTTTTACCCTAATATCTATGTAAGTGTTAATGACTTTCTACTTTTTTATACGGCCACTTTCAATACTGGTTCAAGTGACGTTTCAGTCTTCTTAAAATATCTGACGAAACGAATCCGATGAGTTGTACGCTAAAACTGGTCTTCAGCAGATGTATTAGAAATGCATGTAGTCTAATAACGCCTATTTTCAAATGAAAAGATAATCTTACAAATAAAAAAATTAACCAATATTACACTTTACATATATTTTAATTTTAAACTTACAGATTTCAGAGAAGCGACATAAGCATTTCTACCACTCTTGCTAATCGCTATCAATAAAAGCACGTGCAAAGCATGCGGTTATAACAAGATTATTTGTATATACAAACGTGTACAAAGTGTCCTCTTACAAGCGTAAGAGGACACTTTTTGAATAGCTTTGCTGGGGGTAAAGTCGTATAATTCTTTAAACACGCCTTTAAAAGGACTATTATACTGTGAATTGATCAATAAATGTTTACTCATGAAGTATTGTTTTTATTGTATATTGTATGTGTTCCATAGCGGGAGGGGATATAGGAATGGTCTCCGTCCATCCTTCCGTCGGTCTGTCAATCTATGACATTTCCTTTCTGCTTCATATCACCTTAACCCCAGAAGATTTTGATGAAACTCATGTCAGATGTTCACCTCATCATGTCGATGTGTATAACCCAGGAGCCGGTCACGCCGGCGCAAGGTCAATGTCATATTTTAGGGTCAAACATTTGTCATGAAATTCGTGTCCGCTCCATATTTCCTTAAGCTCTCGATAGAGTTTAAATATAGATCATCGGGTGTAAAAAAACTAGGTCACGGGGTCAAATCATAGGAAAACTTTGTGTTTGCAATATAGGTATGCATTTTTCATTCGATGTTCATAAAACTAAATGGTCATTATGATTGTCTTAATGAAATTTAGGTCGAATTTGAATATGGGTCGTCTGAGGTAAAAAACTAGGTCACCCGATTAAAAACCCTGAGAATGTCAGACAGGTGACATTTACAACCCAGTCATCATGAAAATTTGTCAGAATGTGTGTGTGAATCTTTATGATTAAAAACAAGGTCACCAGGTCAATTTAGAGGAACACTTTGTTGGTACTCTAGAAGTCACATTTTATAGCCAATCATCATGTAAATTGGTCAGAAGATTTTCAAGGTCAAACAGAATGTTTGCGTTTATGATATATAATTTATGATTAAAGTTCGGTCACATATGGTCATAAGAAGGTCTAAGGTGAGCGATATATGGCCATCTTCGCCCTCTTGTTTAATGTTCTCTTTAGTGTCTTTGTTGTACATGACAAGTAGGCAGAAGGACATATAGTGAGTTAGAACTGTGATTTATTTGACAGTACAATGTAGTAACATTATAAGATCTAGTACTGCCATTTATTTGTGATGATTGATAAATATATCCTTAAAGACTGACTCACTTTGGTCATATCTTCTCCCTTAAAGACTGACTCACTTTGGTCATATATTCTCCCTTAAAGACATGTAACTATTAGCAAGTTCAATAATTTGTATCTGACTTTTAGTTCACAAACAGTTATCCACTATTTCCTTATCATATCATTTCAGCATTGTGAAAATGTATTAACGATTATGTCATGAAATGGTTGCAAGGTCACCCCATATGCCTCAGATTTCGATTACGTGTGAACAGACTAACTCTTTATCGTAGTAACTCTCATGTTAAAGCAAGGCTCACACAAAACAAAAATAATTTCGAAAAACCTTCATTTTGTGATGGATACTACTTGCATACCAGTGATGTTGTCATTCAGGTGAATGACAGGAATTCCACTGTGAGTGTGCTTATTTCAAAGCACAGAAGGCATTTGCTATTATTTCTTACATAAATCAGATGGCTCTTACAATTTTTTCATTTAAATGCAACAAGACCAAACGTACAGTTGTTAGCAATGTCAAAGTTATCACCATTGGACACATGTTCTTATTTTAGTCCGACTTAAACCAGGATTTCACATAGTCTAGCCACCATAACGTTGCGCAATTAACCGATATCTTAGTGGCTAAACCAAAATACTAGCTGCTTCCATTTTTCTTTTGCTAGTTCACTGTAATATTTCTCGGTTTAAGTCATGTAGAAGCATGTGGAGACTGGCGAATTCACTGCTTTCTGTACAGTTATTCAAAATGAAATAAAACCACCAGCGTAAAAGTCTAACGTTCAGCTATCTTTACTAACAAAATATAAACGCAAAAATATATACAAACTTACGTATTTTGGGACTGATGACATGGTATATATTAAACAGGACTTTTATAAAAACGAAGTCTTTCCCAATTCGTACTACTGAAACGGTTATACAATGTGTATATAGCTCTGTACATAAAGTATCCATCTAAGTACGTGCTTAGAAAGAACACATATATTTTGTTTGGAACCGATGAAAATTGGTTTGAAATGGCATACACGAAAGTACTTGTGGTCAATCATTCTGTCTTTGTAAATTTATTAATGAATGAACTATAATATCTGAAAACAAACCAACACACAAGTCAATGTCAATGAAGCATGACGGAACGGTTAAAAAGTGGTCAGACTCTTAATTCTGAGGCTTTAAGTACGATTCATGCGTGTATGTCTTACATTCGTGATTTTTTTATTTTACAATGCAAAACATACAAAAATAAAAATCACTGAAATACATTTAATATTTGACAAAAAATGAAAATCACTCTAGATTTCCCGAAACTTTCTCATCACACTCTCATCTTCAGAAGCATGGCCTTATATCAAGTGATTTAGACAGTCAAAGGGAAAAGCATATTCCTTTTATGCATTCACATGTATACAAACACACTTTAAACGTGTCTGTGTCTTTTAAACATAATGTACTTTCTGTTGATACGTGGAGGTTGTGCCAGTGTCTGTAGATGGCTGTTTAGGGTCTTTCGTTTTTTCCTTTTGACTTGTCGGGCTTTTTCACCGGAATAGGTTTTGACTGTTTTTGATGTCCGGTCGCTGCCTGCAGAGGTGGTCTTCCGCTGAAGCCTTTTGATTTTAATTTTCCAGAAGTACCTGTCGGAAATAAACTACTCGTGTACGTTTGGTACTGCATCTGGTTGTTGGATATTGATAACCCCCACGCCATTATAGTTACCTCGTGTTTTGTTGGCAACCTCTGAGAACAATCACTTATATCAATCGGTCTACTTCCGCGACCTGTTTCCATGCTCGAGAGATCATCATGCTCATATAAGCGACGTGCACTAGGAAATCTTATCGCTTGCAGCTCATTCATATCACATGGACCGGGAAAAGCCTCCTCTTCGAAGTAAGTTGTGGAACCTATTGGTGCAATTAAGGTAGTAGACCCCTAATGGGCACCTATTCAAATCATTATAGGCTTAATATTTCCTTAATCTGTATCATTTCTTAGATTTAAAAACAATTTTTAAAAGAATTTTACCGTGAAAAAAAAAGTTATAGGAATTTGAATAACCCTACCCCCATTTTGGAATTATCTATAAAATGACATCACACAAGAGATAAGAAAATACATGTATTTCATTTATTATTGTGGTAAATAGCGGATTCCAGACCCATTTCAGCGAATCGGATTTTGTAAAATTGCACACGGACAAGATTTGTAGAATGCTGTAAATGGTTACTTTAGCTTTGCAATCACCTATCTTAGGTGTATTTTTCTCACGGATAACTGGAATGAGTTTCTTACTTCTCGCTCCTGTTCAACAGAAATAATACACAGCTGTTACAAGTCAGGCGAACCGAATACAGTCATCAGAATAAGCCTGACTGAAATGTGGTTATACAATGTATAATCTCTTGTTAACTTTTTTGTATTTGTATCTCAAATCCCTCAATAATTTTTCAGTTATCTTTATGAACTTAAAAACGAAATACAAAAAGTAAATAATTCAGAAATAATAAATGAGGCTTGTATTAATAAGCTCAAACGTACGATACAATTTTACCTGTTGCTAGCGCATGCGCAAACTTGACTTGGATATCACAAGCTGCACTCTTCAGAAACATCCTAGACATCAGAGCTACTTCTCGTTTGCACCTGTTAGTATCGCCAACAAAATCATACATTTATATGCAAACTATTTCAAAAAGCTTCTGAAAGAGCTGCTCATTTTATTTAAAAATTATATAAAGCATTTTACTAGTACCTATTTCATATAAGAAATATAGATCATCGCAACACGACTACTTAAGAGTATAGTCAATCCTGTTTTTCCAGCAAGCCGTGCGGATGCATCAAATGTGGGCACTTAACGTAGTTGATGGCTGAATACAGGCGCATTTGATATAATTGGTAACCATCAGTATTGGTTGTATAAAGCAGGAGTCTGTTTTAAGTAAAGATTATCACTAACACAGGGTTCAACTGTTCTAAGAATTATGTAACCTTCATTCTATCGGATACGCTGTGATGGTGTGGTCCGCTAAACTCGGTAGAGCATCTCGACCAGGTACAAACAACTTCAACTTCCTTTTCTTCCCTTACTTGTCTACATAAGTTCGCTTCTCCAATTCGTCTATCATCTTATATAGAATATCTTACGGTCGTTCTCGTCCTCGGCCGAGTAGCATATAAATGCATCATATAGCATTCTCTTCCCACTCTGGACTAACATCATAAAACTAATAATAAAAGGTTTATTCATCCCTCCAGCAAAATAGATTGGTCAAGTTTTTAATTTAGACAGTGCCATCAGTTTATCAAACTGACCAAATAGCGAGTTTAAGTATAAGCGTTACAAGGTGCATTCAATCTTACACAATTTCGTTTTTGATTCGTCTTTATTCTTCGTGGCTATATTTCATTCGTTAATTTAAGCCTTTTTTAAAACAGAGAATAAACTCATTTCTGGTAGTTTAAAGATTTATCCTTAATCCAACTGTTAGTTCAATTGCAACTAATGAAGCGTCAACCATACGTTCTCCTTGGTATTTACCGTTGTCTTCTAGTGACCAACTAGTACAGACTCAACTCAGTAAAAGTTGTTAAACTATGACGAATTAAAACATTTTTTAATTCTCTTACCGTCATGTATTGTTGCAATTTCAGTTTCATTCGCCTCTATGTCACACGTTGAAACTGCAAAGAAACCAAAACAGCAATGAATCGTGAGACAGCAAATCAGTGATTTTCTTCCGATAATGTATCTTTATGAGTCGTCGTCTAAGGGGGGCAATTAAATCACGCACGGATTACAGATAATCAAGGAAGATAAACTTACACAATTCTTTATGAATTCTGGTAATGAAACAGCATGACAATACGCTCTTTCGTTAAGGTCGTCGCCTTTACTATTTACAATTGTAACTTTGCGTATCCCCATCGCAATTTCACACATAGCCAAATACATTAGTGGCCGTTACGGAACACCGTGGAAATAATTATAAGTAACCCGTCGTTTTCTCAAATGGTACATTTAGGTTCGCTTTAGTTACTTTGGTAAATACGCAAAATAAAGACAGAAGTGTGAATTATCATTTCATGTTCAAAACGTGTCAGCCTCGAATAATGCGAGTAGATTTGTTCATGAAAGCATGTTTGTCTTTTAATAGTCCCTGTTGCATATAAATCCTTGAAAATTAGAGTATCCGAGTCAATATCATGATAAACCGCGACACAAGAAAATAAATTGACCGTAGGACAAGCTCCGCCCACCGACATTCAAAAGGGACTATTTTGCCATGTCCCTTTGTACAATTTAGCATCTCACTGATAATGATATGACATACCTGTAGAATCTTGCTCGATGTTATATCTCTCTGAGTCTATCGCCATTTGTTGATCATTTTCGAAGGTCTACGCATTTAACTGTGTTAAACTTATGATAATGCCGCATTAGTATTTGAAGTTGGTGCTTTAGAAATAAAAAAAATGGACTGATAAAATATAGTTCCTTTCTTGGCAGTGATCTCCCTTGTGTTATTAGTGTTGTTGCCGGTAGAGATTTCGGCAGTGGAAGGGAAGCAACTCCTGCATGCAGTTGTTCTTTTCTTAAATTGACTCTCCCAGTCAAATAAGAAAATCAATATTTGGAAAGTTATTATTTCGTACTGGTAGCAGGAAGAGTTTGTTGTATTGAACCTAATGTAGCATTGAAAATGTCCACTCTGTTGTTGAACCATTCAGTGTTCAAAGGGCGTCTTCTATTAATCGATGCTGATGCACGATAGATTCCCTGACAGATTAAAACCAGTTTAACTCCCAGAGAGAGTCGGAGAAGCTGTGCACAGTCCTTCACCTGTTCTGATACGTCTTGAGGAGAGGTAGAATTACGAGTGAGGTCTTTGTCCCTACTATTAGGATCACCACATCCGGATTGAATGAAGAAATCAACTCATGATTTTCTGCAATGTCCTGAACGTAACTTCCAGTATAGGTCGATTGAACCATAAAATCCCTAGGATTCAATTGAAATTGAAAATCGTGATGGTCACTGTCTCGGATGAAAGATTTCAAGCGCTTAACAAAAGAGTGTCCACAAATTTGAACCTTCAATGGCATAATGTATCACTGTATCTCGAGCGATCACCAGAATGTTAGACCGAGCTGCCAAAGCCAAAGCGAGGCCACGTGCTCCAAACAAAGGAATCGGGTAACGACACAAAATATTTGCTTACTGTTGGAGATATCGACACTGATCCTGGGTCGATTTGTCCGTAATTGAAGAATGCACTGTATCACATAGATGATGATATAAAATAATGCACAATTAGAACGATAAAAAACCAAGAAATAGTCCAAATATTTGAAAAAGTTTTCGGACGATAATTTATGTAGGTAATTCTTGAAAACACGCTAGAGCTTATGTGAAGCGTGGTCTGTGATTGGTAAGTACCTAAGGAGAGATCTGATTGGCTGGAGCCCGGTTAATCTAATAGTAGTAATAATAAAGTGTGAAAAGTAACTAAAACACTAATTGATAACGAACGAAAATATATCGTCTAACAAAAATACATATAATAACAAATCCGTGCCCAACACCATAAATTATTTTATGTTTACATACATAAAATCCACTTATTTCCTAAACCCTTTGTACACACACCGTATTTCAGCTGGATTTTTACTTGAAAAAAATGTGCATAATTGGCAAATTGTGGTCTTAATACTAGAACTTTACTGTACTTGAAAAATGACAAATTCTTTTTTGACCAACCGGATCATAAAATGATTTTGCGTCAATTTGATATGATAAGTTTATGTTTGCATGCACTTGTGAAAGAAATGGTTGAGCATAACTTATTTTCTTTTAATTTTCTAAACATTTTTCATGTTTTAAAAACTTTTCTTGACCGTACCTTTTCTGGTCATTTTGAGCAGTATTATAGCTTTAAACTTCGATCAATATTTTGTGTAAAACGTGAAGTACCATGTGACTTTTTCGGCTATATGTGGGTTGCAGAAATGTCAAAATACCCTGATTCAGGTTACATTTTTCATGATATCTTTCTAAATCAATTCTTGCAATGAGTTTAACCAAATAAAGACTAGAGCCCAGTCATGGGAAAGATACAACAATCAGTAGAATAAATTCGTACTTTTGACTAAAAGTGCAACAGCGCATCTTTTTAGCAGAACAGTGAAGAGCTATGTTTGGGACCACCATGTATAAATTGTTTATACGATTAAGAGCGGAGAACGTATTTCTCACCTAATGTAACAGCTGACAAAGGTTGGTCTGTAAAAGTTGCGTGTTTTACTAGATTTCAAAAATTCTATATGTAGGTCACGAAAACTATATGATATGTGGCGGACACAATTATGAACTTTGTTCTTTTAACGATGAATTGTTTTAAAAACTCCAATAACGTAAAAAAAACTTTTGAAAAACTCTAATAAAATAGTATGTTTAAAGTTAAAGTCGTATGCGAATCGTACGTCGTTGTAGTAGAAAAAAAGAGTTACCCGACCTACCCGTAATTAAATTTTATGTAGAAGCATGGGGAGTCTGGTGAATTCACCGTCTTCTGTAAAGTTATTCAAAATGAAAAAACAACCACAAACGTAAGTGTTTAAGGTTTAACTATCTTTATTTAACAAAACAATATCTAAACAAACTTCTGATTACATGATATATATTGAACAGGACCTGCATAAAACAAAGTCTACTGATACGCCGAACAGATAAACTCCGAGACAACTTTATGAAGTCGAGGAACAATTAACTGAACAGTGAAAGGTGTCATGTTAACAATAAAAATGATCGGCAATTTACTCATTATACCGAATACTTTTCAAATTATCTTGCTTGAAAAATACAGTTACAAGATAATTGGAACAAAGCTTTTTTTGTGATATTACACGTGAAGATTTCTTTTTTAAACCCATACAGGAACAAACACTTATAATTGGAGACTTACGTAGTTTACAAATTATCCCCCATTGTCATATACAATCAAAAGTAGCACATATATAAAGCTTTGTCTTATCAGTTAGAATCATTTAACTTAATTGTTTTTTCTCATTTTAGATATGCTAATAATAAGTTGAAAATTCCTTACATTTTACCTAATTACATTATCAAGACTTTCAAAAGGTAGACACTGACTGAAGTGTTAACAGAATGTCACAAAGAAACTATCTTTTTAATCTGCTGCAGTATCAAAGTTTAACTTCTACCGTATAGAACACACAAACTAACGAGAAAAGCAGAGTTATCCAAATGAGAGGACAAACTTTTTTTCAGAGAGTATTGTTTGGAAATAACTCACTAAAATTCTCAACTGACCAACAGTAAATGAGACACAACTTGCGCTTTTCCCGCGGTTGTTATATTCAACTACTAGTTCAACAACATGGCTCCAATACTTGTATTCAATTAAATGGTAACATGGCTTTCCCGAACGTTGTCGATCGAAAATGATATTTCAATATGAACATAACATACATAATTATATTACCTATCTAAATTATCTGCTCAGAACAAAACAAGAAATATTCAGACAAATAGGAACCATTGAAAATTGGTTGAAATGGACGGAGCTATAAGCTGGACGGAGTCAGTATTTCAATTCTGTTTTGTGACATTTTTCAAAGTTAGGCTTTAATTAACGATTCATACGTGTCTCTCTAACATTTGTGATTTTTTAATTTACATAGACGAAGAAACAATGCAAAAATACAAAAATAAAGATCCCTAAAATACAAAATCTTTGACAGGAAATGAAAATCACACGAGGTCTGTTTCATCATACTCTAATCTTCAGAACCATGGCCCTTTATCACGTGGTTAAGACAGTCAAAACAAAAAACCTAAGAATCCATTCCTTTTATTGATCTAGGACAATCTGCCAAAATTGTATATCAGTGGTAGTTTTTTGTCTGGTTACGCTCGGAGTTGCCGATTTCCGAAAGTGTACCGTGAACGTATTGTGTTACTAAAACGCTTGCCCACGATACTCTAGGATAAAACAAAATAATATTAAGATCATTTGAATTTGATTTCAATTTGTATATTTATTAGGGCTTTATCGTTTCCCATGTGACGAACACCCCAATTATTAGTTAGTTATTTTATATTTCGGACGATAGTGCAAGATACAGAAAGCGTCCCAATTCCAGAGACACCCTGGTTCTTATACATGCCAGGTGTATAGCACCCATACATTGAACCTCGCTTTTAAAGTCTCTTCCGAAAGACTGTTAGTAATTCTAGTTGGTCAGACCTGGAAATCGAACCCGCAACCCCGAGATTACTAGTTTCGTGCTCTACCAATTGAGCTAACCGGGCTGATTTCAATTTACTTGTTAACGTTTAATTTATAACAAAAACAAAGACTGTACACAAATAATGATATAATTGGAATCAATATTGACAGTCTTTTATTATATCTATAATGATACTCTATTTTTACGAACAGTATTTGTTTTTCTCGCCGAATAGAATAAGTTTCTCGGGAGGGTTATTATACCCTACACAAAATTAATAATAAACACATATTTTAAATAATTGTCCAAAATATCCCTTTTTAAAAGATTTAAAACTTCAGAATTTAGAAATGGCAGTTCACGGAAATTGACAAAATAACATGACTCAGTTTTCGGATATGGTCGGAATGCGGACGAGAAAATTTTTCCCTGGATTGAATTTCGCGTCCTCGTAGATTCGCGAATATTAGCGAAAATGAAATCTTCGCGAATTTAAAGCAATTTACAGCAATTTACTTTCTGCTTATATGTGGAGGTTGTTTCAGTGTGTGAAGTTGCCTCGTGTTCTGTTGGCAACCTCTGAGCACTAGTACTCTCATCAATTGGTCTACTTCCGTTACCAGTTTCATTACCCGGGGGGACTTCATGCTCATCTAAGCGACGTGGACTGTGAAATATTAACCCTTGCAGCTCATTTGTATCAAATGGATCGGACCAATCCCCGTGTCCTGTTGGCAAACTCTGAACACTAGCACTTCCATTAATCGGTTCACTTCCGTTACCCGTTTCATTATCAAGGAGGACTTCATGCTCATCCAAGCGACGTGGATTGGGATATCTTAACCCTTGCAGCTCATTCGTTTCATGATCAGACCAATCCTCATCTTCGAAGTAGGTTGTGGGGCCTATTGGAGCAATTATTGCGGTATATAGGCAGTCCCAGACCCATTCAGCCATATCAGATTTTGTAAAATCGCAGACGGCTAAGAACCGCAAAATTCTTGGAATATTGGTTTCCTTCTCACGGATAACTGGAATGAGTTTTTTACTTCTTGCACCTGTAAAACAGAATTTAAACACAGCTGTTACAAGTCGGACGAACTGACTGTTTGGTTATGCAATGTATAGTCTCTAGGCTTACATTTCTATCTCAAATCCCTGAATAGTTTTCAATTATCTATATTCAAAAAGATACTTATTAAGAAAAAATGGACGAAGCTTGTCTTAATCAGCTAAACCGTATGTTTCAATTTTACCTGGTGCTAGCGCATGCGCAAACTTGACCTGAAAATCACAAGTGGCACTCTTCAAAAACATCTTTGATATCAGAATTACAACACGTCTGCACCTGAAAGCATAGCAAACAAAATCCAGCATTAACGTACACAACATTTCAAATTCAAGAAGAAGTATTTTATATTTTACAGACATTCAAATCCGATATGGAAACAAGATACAATCACTATAACCCTTGCCTTGACAGTACCAGCGTGCAGTGAACAAATTGTTCCATATGAACTGCTAAATGGATTGAATGCCTTTTTGAAACCTGCTTATTTTCTTAGAAAATCGATCATCGCAATACGACTGTCGTTTAGACGTCGTTTAGGTTGTGTATAGTCCCGACGACCGACCGTGAGATTTCTTCCCGGAAACAAAACGACTGTACTGAGACATTTACTGTAAAGGACAGACAATCCTGTTTTTATCAGCAAGTCTCGCGGATGCATCAAATATAGACACTTAAAGTAGACGACGGCTTTATACAGATGTGTTTGATATACAGTCAAATGTTAAAGACCTTCTCCAAATAAAGACCCCCAAGCAAATAAAGACCGACAGGGAGGTCACAGTGTATTATTGATCCTTAATAGAACACCTGTGGATAAAAGTCACTTACAAACAAATACCACATTTGTAACTTTCCAACAGGGGTCTTTTTTTACAGGTTTGACTGTAATTGTATAACATCAGGAATGGTTGCATGAAGTCGTTGGCTGTTTTAAGCAATGTGATAATTAACACAGGGTTTAACTGAACTAAGAAGACTGCAACCTTTTTTCTATGAGATATGCTGTGATGGTGTACTCCGCTGACCCCGGGAGATCATCTCGACCAGGCACAAACAACTTCAACCTCTTTGCCTTCTCCAACTTGTCTGTCATCTCATATAGAAACTTACGGTCTTTCTCGTCCTCATCCGAGTAACAAATGAATGCATCATAAAACGTTCTCTTCCCACTTTGGACTAAAATCAAACGACAAAATATTAAATGACTACTCACCCCTCTCACAAAATGAACTTGTCCATCTTTCAATTTCGACAGTACCATCAGTTGTTCAAAAAGGTGTTTGCTTGCTAAAATTTACTGACAGAACCTCAAGCACGGTGGGGAATCACATGATCAAAATAATCAATGGAATAATAATAAAAGTAAATCTATTAATTATTTTAGAAAAAAATGAAAGTTGTTTAGCTGTAAATATAAAATGTAGACTATCATATAGCAACATAAAAGTATTCTAGAACTACACAGGTTCAATCATTGTCACCTTCCGGTTGTGCTGAACACTTAAAAAAACTGAAGTAATTTAGTTTTGAAGTGTTTAGCACAACCGGAAAGTGACTATGATTGAGACCTTTGTAGTTCTAGAATACTTTTATGTTGCAATATGTTAGGCTACATTTTATATTTACATATAAACGGCTTTCTTTATTTTCTAGCATTTTGCAAAGATTTACTTTTGTTTAGAGATTATTTTGATCATGTGATTCCCGCCGTGTCACAAGGTCGTACAGACGCAGGAGTTGTCATGGTATACTTTATTGTTACATTTATATTTAAGCCTTTTTAAAAGCATACATAATCTATTTCAGATCGTTTAAAGACTTGTCCTCTACTCAGCACTAGTTCAATTGCAACTAATGAAGCGTCACCCATGCGTTCTCCTTGATATTTATCGTTGTCTTCTCCTGACTCGACTGAGTTAAAGTTGTTTACCTTTAACAAATTAACATTTTCAAGTATCTTACCGTCTTGTAGTGTTGCAAATTTAGTTTCATCCACTTTCATCTCAGACGTTGAAACTGCAATGAAACAGAAGTGTCAGTGAATCATTGGACAACAGATCAGTGATGTGGGGGTTTCTTTTGGATGGGAGGGGGGTGGAGTGTCGTCTAAAGGAGACGATCAAATCAGACACAGATAATCAAGGGAGATTAACAGGTGAATTCTTTATGAATTCTGTAATTGAAACAGTGTAAAAGTACACTCTTTCGTTATGGTCATCGCCTTTACTTTTGCGAACTTTTGAAAGCGATACGCGATGTATTTCTATGGTATCTATCCGTAACATTATGTAGAGGTTATTATACGGGGCAGGTGTGCCTTTAGGCGATATTGGCACACTTGGTGAGCTATTGGCCCGAGGGCTTTGCCCGAGGGCCAATTTGAACCAAGTGTGCCAATATCGCCTTAAGGCACACCTGCCCCGTATATACCCCCTTTTATTGCATATGTTGTACATCAGTTTTGCTGAAAATGGGAAAAGATAAGACAAAAGATACAAAACGCACATTCCTGCAATACTTTATACTTTTTCATAAAGATAAATGCCATTGAATGAATAAATTATTCATACTATCCACAAAAGCAAACGTGTCAGTTTCCACATTTCGGTGCTCAATAAGCGTAAATTCTAAATTCAATAAACGTTGACAAAGAGACTTCTGTGTCCTTTCGGCGGCCATTTTCCGTTACGTCTACGTTGTCAATTACGTCAACGTTTTCACGTGCTGACAGTCTAACGTTGCTACACAGTTGACCGGAAATAGACTCAATACGAATTTTCTGGCACACTAGTTGCCGATATCAGTTATCGGCACACTACGTCACGTGATCGTTTTATCGGCCCGTATCACCGACAATCAAAGGCAAATTTGATACTAAATATAGTAACATATGCAATAACGCAGTATAGAGGCCGTTACGGAATACTGTAGAAATAATTGTAACAAACCCGTCAGCAAGTACATTGCATTTCGCATTTCGGTAACTTTTTCAAATACACAAAATAAGAACAGAATTGTAAATTAATGTTTCAGTTTCAGAACATGTCAGCCATGGGTAATGCAAATAAGATTTTCGAAACAAGGAAGTTTTAACAGCAACTATCTTATATGATAACATTGATCAATCTGAAAAAGTTTGATATTTGATCTCCAAAATATTCTCGTCTTGACAATTTAATTGTACCAAATTATTTTCCAAATTACGACATCTGAGACTTCGACTCTGCATCGAAACCAGTTATTTTTTAGCAAATGTTTTCATGTATTTTTAAACAGTTTATTCAAATTTACAGAATGAATATTTTGAAATTTGTCTTAAAGAAGAGACTGACTAAAAATTATTTTGTTTGCTTTAAAAATTGTTTACATATGCTGAAACAAAGTATTTGTAGATCTACGTGATTCTCTGATATAAGCACATGCATGTATAAGGTTCTTGTAAAAACCCGTCCAACAATTTACTTAACCAATGTTTCTTTCAACTCAAGTTTTGATACTATGCACAAGAAAATAAATTGACCAAAGGACAAGCTACGCCAACCGACAAGAAAAAGGGACAATTTTTGCCATGTCCTTTGTACACAATGGTGTCTCGCTGATGTGGACATGACATACCTGGGGAATCTTGCTCAATGCTATATCTCTCTGCGTCTGTCATCACTTGTTCGTTGCTTTCAAACGCTTCACAGTCTTGCACTGAAAATAATCACATTTCTACTACAGTACTGAAACATATCTGTATTTAAACGCAAATTTCGTCAGGTTTTTATCGAACCTGTTTTGAGCAGCTAGTCAAAGGGTGCATTAAAATGGCCACTTTAAATATTACTTTGCTAGCAGTGCAGTTTTATCATGATCTCCACTGTTCATTATTCAGTCAATATCTTTTCATTGAATACCCCTTTAAACAATTAATGGTTCCGTCCGAATTGAAAGATGGAGAAGTCCATTTTAAACATAAGGCAGCGTAATGGTTGATTTGAAAATATAGATGTATCTAATATAAAAATGTCACTGTAGTAGGAGTAAAGTCAAACCTAACTTCGGCAGCCCATCAGGATGATGCATCAAAAGTTGTCAGTCGCTGCTTTATATGGTAAAACACTTTTATTAAAGTACATGTATGTAATATAAAAATGGTCAGATAGGATATAAAAATAATTTGTGTACTTTGTCATGTAGATTTTACAACTTTTGGAAACATTTCCCAGATGTATTATTATAACCAGATAAAATTCGATCATTTCTTTAAGTCCCGGTTAGATTCAGAATTCTGAACTTACAAATGTGTCGTCTGCACTCAGTAAGAACATCGTGTCGTTCCATCATAAAGAGAAACATCCACAGTTTACCCACTGTGCCATTCTGGTTTGTCCACAAGTCCAGCAGCCCAGTTGTTGGTCTTTTCTGTCGTTTCATGTTCATTATATCTTGGTAATTAAACCCAACAAGCTCAGCCAGCCCACTATAGTCATTCACTACGTCCGATTCCATTGCTTCGTTTATCACACCAACAAGATTTCCCTCAAGGTCCAAGAAATCAGACAACTTCTGTCGCGTTGCTTGACGAAGAGTTCGCAGCGGAGTAAAGTTATACTGCACGGGCAACGTAAGTTCTGGCGCCGTTGACATATCATTATCGGCCATATTTTAGGATGCTTTATTCTATGTTCTAACAACGGAATTATCCACTTTTAATCACTATAGCACAATATCTACCGCATTTCCTCGTCGCAGTTACCGCAAATGAAATGAAAATGACGCCTGGAAGTTTTAGTTTAATTCCGAACTGTGGTCCGTTTAAACTCCGATCACTATTTTGTGTAAAACGATTGAAGGACGAAGTGACTTTACCTTTAACGTTGTAATTGCGTGCTGAATTAACATATAGGTTAACTGCTAAAATATGCATACAGAATTTTCGTAAAATAAAGAAAACATTACGATATTTTTATTTACAAAACACATTCAGTTTGCCAAGGAAAATCATAGTTCTTGCATAATTCGCCATTCTTAAGTAGCTGCACGCCAGACGCATTTCTTCAGTAGCTGCACAGCAGACGCCTTTCTATAGTTGCTGCACGACAGACGCCATTATTCAATGGATGCTCGACAGTCGCCTTCCATAATTCGAAGATTATTTTTCTGAAAATTAATACTCAGAAAATTGTACAAGTAGAAAGGTTTTAAAGAGGCATGCCATAAATTAAGGTGCAATTTTGAATAAGTAATCATGTGACATTAATTGAAAAAATTGTCACAAAATTTGAGCTTGTGTATATATCTGCTAAACCACTTCATTCCAAGAAAAGTACAATGGGATTTTATGACTTCTGATTTGTGCAAGTCCTTTTCTTTAAATTGGGTATTTTGCAGAAGAATGATTAAAACGTATGTCGTGCTACCACTGAAGAAAAGTGTATGTCATACAGCTGCTGAAAGCGTTTGTCCTGTAGCTAGTGAAGAAAGGCGTAAGTCGTACAGCGGGTGAAAAAAGGCGCTTAGCGTGCAGCTCCTGAAGAGAAGTGTATGTCATGTAGCAAGCAAGTTAAAATAGGGTCAGTCGTGCTGCTACTAAAAAAACGTCTGTCGTGCAGCTCCTGAAGAAAAACGTCTGCCGTGTAGCTACTGAGAAAAGGCGTCTGCCGTGCAGCTACTGAAGAAAAGCGTCTGTCGTATTGCTAATGAAGAAAAGCGCCTGCCGTGTAGCTACTGAAGAAAGGCTTCTGGTGTGCAGCTATCGAAGTAAGGCGCCTGGTGTGCAGCTATTCCAGAAAGGCGTCTGGTCTGCAGCTTTTGAAGAAAAGCGTCTGGTGTGCAGCTACTGAAGAAAGGCGTCTGCTGTGCAGCTAGTGAAGAAAAGCGCTTGTCGTGCAGCTAGTGAAGAAAGGTGTCTGTCACATAGCTACATACGATAGGTGTCTGCCGTGCAGCTATTCAAGAAAGGCGTTTAAGGAAAGGCGTATGTCGTGCATCCATTGAAGAAAGGCGTCTGTCGTGCAGCTATTAAAGAAAGGTGTCTAAGGAAAGGCGTCTGTCGTGCATCCATTGAAGAAAGGCGTCTGTCGTGCAGCTATTAAAGAAAGGTGTCTAAGGAAAGGCGTCTGTCGCGCATCCATTGAAGAAAGGCGTCTGTCGTGCAGCAACTATAGAAAGGCGTTTGCTGTGCAGCTACTGAAGAAAGGCGTCTGACGTGCAGCTACTGAAAAATGTCGATCGTGAAGTTACTGGAAAAATCTGTCATGCTGCTAGTGAAGAAAGGCGTATGTCGTGCAGCTGGAGAAGAAAGTCTATCGTACCGCTACTGAAAGCGTATGTCGTGCTGCTTCTGTATAAAGGCGTTTGTCGAGCAGGTTGTGAAGAAAGGCGTGTGTCGTGTAGCTAATAAAGAAAAGCGTGTGTCGTGCAGCTACTGAATAAAAGCGTGTGTCGTGCAGCTAATAAAGAAAAGCGTGTGTTGTGCAGCTACTGAATAAAAGCGTGTGTCGTGCAGCTACTGAAGAAAAGCGTGTGTCGTGCAGCTAATAAAGAAAAGCGTGTGTTGTGCAGCTACTGAATAAAAGCGTGTGTCGTGCAGCTAATAAAGAAAAGCGTGTGTTGTGCAGCTACTGAAGAAAAGCGTGTGTCGTGCAGCTAATAAAGAAAAGCGTGTGTTGTGCAGCTACTGAAGAAAGGCGTGTGTCGTGCAGCTAATAAAGAAAAGCGTGTGTTGTGCAGCTACTGAATAAAAGCGTGTGTCGTGCAGCTACTGAAGAAAAGCGTGTGTCGTGCAGCTACTGAAGAAAAGCGTGTGTCGTGCAGCTACTGACGAAAAGCGTGTGTCGTGCAGCTAATAAAGAAAAGCGTGTGTCGTGCAGCTACTGACGAAAAGCGTGTCGTGCAGCTACTGAAGAAAGCGTGTGTCATGCAGCTACTGAAGAAAAGCGTGTGTCGTGCAGCTACTGACAAAAAGCGTGTGTCGTGCATTTACTGAAGAAAGGCGTCTGTCGTGCAGCTACTGACGAAAAGCGTGTGTCGTGCAGCTACTGAAGAAAGGCGTTTGTTGTGCAGCTACTGAAGAAAGCCGTCTGTTGTGCAGCTGCTGAAGAAATAAAATCGAATGTCGTAAAGCGTCTACAGAAAGGCGTTTGTTGTGCAGCTATTGAAGAAAGCCGTCTGTCATGCAGCTACTGAAGAAAGGTGTATGTCGTGCAGCAACGAAGAAAGGTGAATGTCATGCTGTTTCCGAAGAAAGGCGTTTGTCGTGCAGCTACATAAGAAAAGCGTCTGTCGTGTAGCTACTGAAGAAAGGCGTATGCCGAGCAGTTTCTGAAGAAAGGCGTCTGCCGTGCAGCTACTGAAAAAGCCGTATGTCGTGCAGTTTCTGAAGAAAGCCGTATGTCGTGCAGTTTCTGAAGAAAAGTCTCTGTCCTGTAGCTACAGGAGAAAAGCGTATGTCGTACAGCTACTGAAGAAACGCGTCTGTCGTGCAGCAAGTGTAGAAAGACATCTGTCGTGCAGCAAGTGATGAAAGGCGTATGTCGTGTAGCCTATCAAGAAACGCGTCTGTACCCAAAGTTTAAAAATTAAGACAAATCAACACCACCTTCATGTTGTTGAAGCAGACTACACTGCCGTAGGGTCACCTCTTTGTTTTATATCAATTATCAAAAGTGCTGTTGTAAACATGGTTTGTTCAAGTGGCCGCGTGGCCTAATGGATAAGGCGTCTGACTTCGAATCAGAAGATTGCGAGTTCGAGTCTCGTCGTGGTCAATAACTTTTTGAAAGAATATAGCCTTTTTTTCACAGTGACAAAGCACTTTATATAAAGGAAATGTGGATAAACTTTTGCTCATTAAGTTACAAGTAATTTCGACGAAATAGTTTTAGTTTTTGCTAAGGGAATTGAAGGTAAAAAAAGTAATTGAATGATATAACATTTGCCTCAGTGGAAGTCATAAAGCTCACTAGGTCATAATAATAATATAATGAACTATTACCCTTCATGGAAATTTTCAGCCGTTTTTGGTATACCCCGTCATTTTACCCAACGCTAAAATGGTTCGAAATGTTTAGGGTACACAATAACGGCGCTCGTAACGAAACTATTGGTACGTATATCAACGGAGCATTGAGTGAGAAGAAATCGATTTATCAGAAAGAGAAAACGTTTATAGCAATGTATATGCAAACGACTTATTCACATTTCAAAATACAAATGGGTTAAATAAATGAAGGCGAGTAATATATCCCCATATACCAATTCAAATCAAAGCGCTGTGAGCGCTGAAGGCCTGGGAGCTATAGATTAACTCCCCTAAAAACAACTTTTGACCTTCGTGATTTACGCTGAACCTTACCTAAAGCGCGGGTCGAAATGTGCATAGGGCGAAATTTAGTATATGACACAGAATGAATGATTCACAAATATATGGGTGGCAGGGAAGTTTGTTTTATTATAAAACGTACGTTAAATGAAAAATAATCACATGGTCAACAATATCAATTGTTTGAGAGAACAATAAAAATAATACAATCTGCGCTTTGTTCAACTTCAAGCGATATCTGATGATGTCGATCGAAAATTATTGTGTACCCAGGACAAGACCTTGAAACAGAAATAAACAAAGCAATACCAACAATGAAATATAAATACAGAACTGTACATTGTGTGTAACAGGGAAAACCAAAAATGATTCTTGGTTATCTTGTAGTTGTAATCGGTGAAACCGTTCACTGGGCCTTGACATGCAGCGTCCTCGATAAATGGCGGGTGATTTTGATCACGTGAGTTCCTTCTCGGGAATGTACGTAAATTGTATCTTTTTTTAAAGAAATTTATTTTTAGGTAAATATATATGTAATCGTTCGTAAATAAGAAAGTTGTCAATGAAATAACATCAGAAATTTGAAAATCAAACTACAAACTCTTATATCGAATTCCGTACGTTTCCGTAAATTTCCGTAAATATCCGTACTTTTCCGTGATATGCATATGATTATCTTCCGTAATCAGCTAACAGCGCAGTAATTTCTAAAACAGAAAAAATTGTGTAATGCAGCCCGTAAGCTGTAGACCTTTCTGCAATCGTTTGAAGTTGTATGTTCTGTTTTTATTTGTAATATGTTCCTATCGTATGCGACATTCAAACAAAAGATTGATCTGGTCTGTCTTGCACTACTTTCCCAAAGCGCATGTTTACAATTGTTATTCGCATATAGCACAGTTAAATTGTCAGCAGTGTTTGAAATGTGGTATGCCAACTTAGGCCTAGAGGACTTTCAGTCCAAAAACCAAATAACATATAATAGCTTGATAAAGCTAAGCTGTAATCAGGGTCGTAGCCGGTTCTAGTGCTTTGATGTTTACACACTAGCGCAGTTCAAACAGGTGGGATCGTGTTCTGTGTAAGGTCAGTGGAAAAAACCTCTGAAGCTGTAAAAAGAAAGCAACTGAAACTCAGTTGTCGTTTGCTGAATGGCCCCATCCAGAGTCCAAACCCTAAGATGTAATACCCGTGTTATTGTAACCAACTCCCTGTCCGTCCGTTCGTCAGTCTGTCTGTACGTTTGGCTGAAGCCTAATGGTCCTGTTACAGTATGTTCAGATTTAATCTTCATTTCATATGAGAATGAATTAAACTCTGAGCATCACTTTTCTCACGGGATTCATCCTCATCAACACTGATCAAATAGAAAAGAATTTGCACGTAAATTCTAAAAATGGTGAGCTTACAGGGCCATCATAGCTTTCTTGTTATATTCATACATGCTACCCATGTGTCAACGAATTGAAAGCTTTTTTAAATAGCCAGCTTGTTCATCGGGACGAATTAATACTAGGGGGTCTAAATATTAATTGAAAACCCGATCCCAACAACATGTCAAAGATTACACACAGTTCGTTTACATAGATGGATTCCGAAAATAGTTTCATTTTGTATCTGCCTTTTAAGCTCTACTGAACGATGTACAGTAGTGCTTATGCCTTGGTGTCTTTCGTCCGCATTGTCTGCAACATGTAGATGATCCCTATTGTTTTGGAATCAGTAAGTCGAAGGTCAAGGTCATAGAGTCCTATGTCAGCTTTTCCATGGTACAATCTAGAGGTAACAATTTTCATTCAACGTTCATCGAACTTGTTCAGAATGTACAACCTGTAGATGAAACATATTGCTTTTGGTGTCAGTAGGTCAAAGGTCAAGGTCACAATGACCCGAACTTTAAAAATCTTTTCCACTGAATATCTTCAGACAAATATCACCCACAGTTTTTAAATGGTCTTACTGAGTCGATGATCCCTTCTGTTTTTGGAGTCAGTGTGTCAAAGGTCAAGGTCACAGTGACTTCCATTAGCTTTGTCTTGATAACACTCTACAGGTGACTTCCATGAAACTAGCTCAGAAGCTAGCATTCAACCCTAATTCCTAAAGCTTACTTTTCGGGTCAGTGGGTGCCCGACTTAATTCAGGTAGACGCATGTGGAGACTGGTGAATTCACCGTCTCCTTTATAGTTAGTCAAAATGAAGAAGAAACACAATCATAAATGTATATGGTTCAACTATCTTTATTTAACAAAAACATATTTATACAAATTTCTGATTACATGATATAATATTGAACAGGACTTGTATCAATCTCTGTGAAAAGATAGACCCAAGACAACTTTAAGAAGTTGCGGGATAATTAACTGAACAGTTAAAGGTGTCATGATAACACTACAAATGATCGACAAATTACTCATTATACCGCTGTTACTTTTCAAATTATCTTGCTGGAAAAAATATAGTTACAAGATACTTGTATCAAAACAATCAGAGACCACATCCATCTATACGGTTCACAAGTTCCTCACAGAAATTGACTGGTTCCAAGTCCCACCAATTTAGTTGAGTCTTACCTTATGGTTGTTTCTCATACAGGTATGCTATTTATAAGTTGAACAATTCCTTACCTTTTACCTTATTTAAATGTCAAACTTTCAAAATGAAGACACTGACTTAAGTGTCATTAAGAAACGCTCTTTTTAATCTGAACTTCATAGCTGCAATATCAAACTTTTACTTCGACCGTATAGAACACACAAAATAACGATAAAAGCAGTTATCCAAATGAGAGGACACACTTATTTTTAGAGATTATTTATGGGAAATAACTCACTGTAAGTGCCTATATGGCTCCCATAGTTAATTTCATCTAAGTGCTAACAGAGCTTACATGGACGCTGTCGATTTGAATTAATATTTCAATATGAGTATAAAGTTTCTCTCAGAAAGAACAACATGTATTCATATAAACATGAACCGTTGAACATTGATTGAAAAGGCACACACGAGACTTGAGGTCAATCATACTGTCTTTGTAAAATCAATGATTCAACTATGATACCGGTATCTGAAATCAAACCAACATACAAGTCAATGTCAATGAAGCTGGACGGATCAGTATTTTAGTTCTATTTTGTGACATTTTTCAAAGTTAGGCTTTAATTAACCAATCATACGTGTCTCTGTAATATTTGTGATTTTTCGTTTACATAGACGAAGAAACAATGCAAAAATACAAAAGTAAATATCCCTAAAATATAAATTCTTTCACAGGAATTGAAAATCACACGAGGTCTGTTTCGTCATACTCTAATCTTCAGAACCATGGCCCTTTAACACGTGGTTAAGACAGTCAAAACAAAAAACCTAAGAATCTATTCCATTTATGGATCTTCATGTATAACATTTTCTGCGTCTTTTAAACATAATGTATTTTCTGCTGATATGTGGAGGTTGTATCAGTGTGTGTAGACGGCTGTTTAGAGTCCTTCTTCTTTTTACCTTTTAACTTGTCGGGCTTTTTTTCAGGAATAGGTTTTGACTGTTTTTGATTTCCGGTCGCTGTCTGCAGAACTGAACTTCCCCTTGCGCCTTTTGATTGTAATTTTCCAACACTGCCTGGCAAAAATGAGCTACTTGTGTACGTTTTCGACTGTGTCTGGTTGTTGGATATTGGTTGGCCCCACATCTCTGTAGTTGCCTCGTGTTCTGATGGCAACCTCTGAGCACTAGCACTTCCAGCAATTGGTCTACTTCCGTTACCTGTTATATTACCCGGGAGGACTTCATGGTCATCCAAGCGACGTGGACTGGGATATCTCAACTCTTGCAGCTCATTTGTATCAAATGGATCGGAACAATCCTCCTCTTCGAAGTAGGTTGTGGGGCCTATTGGAGCAATTATTGCGGTAAATAGGCGGTCCCAGACCCATTCAACCATATCGGATTTTCCAAAATCGCAGACGGCTAAAAACCGCAGAATTCTTGGAATAGGTGTATTTTTCTCACGGATAACTGGAATGAGTTTTTTACTTCTCGCACCTTTAAAACAGAAATAATGCACAGCTGTTGCAAGTCGGCCGAACTGACTGAAATGTGCTTATGCAATGTATAGTCTACGGCTACATTTCTATATCAAATTCCTTAATAATGTTCTGTTATCTATATTAACTTAAAAGTGAAATTCAAAAATTTACTAATTAAGATATAATAGACGAAGCTTGTCTTAATAATCTCTACCGTATAATTCAATTTTACCTGGTGCTAGCGCATGCGCAAACTTGACTTGGAAATCACAAGCTGCACTCTGCAGAAACATCCTTGACATCAGAATGACTACACGTGTGCATCTGAAAGTATCGTCAACAAAATCCAGCATTAACGGACCAAACATTTCAAATTCATAAAAAAATAGTATGTATTTTACAGATCTTCAAGTCCGAAACGGAAACAAGAGACGATCAAAATAACCCATGTCTCGACAAAAGTTGCGTACAGAGAACAAATTGTTTCATATGAGCTGCTGAATAGATTTAATGCCTTTGGGAAAACTGCTAATTTTCTAAAAAGAAACAAAAAAAATGAAATATCGATAATCGCAACACGACTGTCGATAAGACGTCGCTTAGATTGTGTAAAGTCGCGACCGACCGTGAGATTTCTCCCCTGAAACAACATAATTAAACTGACAAGAGAAATTTACTTTGGCGTACAGGCACTCCTGTTTTTGTCAGCCAGCCTCGTGAATGCATCAATTTGTATACAATAAGTATACAACGGCTTAATACAGATGTGTTTGATAAACAGTCAAATGTTAAAGACCACCTCATAATAAAGACCACCAAGCAAATAAAGACGGACATGGAGATCACAGTGCACTATTTATTTATAGTAATTCGTAATATCTGTGAATAAAAACAACTTGCAAACAAACACCACATCTGTAGCTTCACAACAGTGGTCTTTGTTCACAGGTTTGACTATTAATTGGTTAACATTATTACTGTTTGCATTGAGTCGGTGGCTGTTAACTGAGGTGATAGCATGTTACCTTTTTTCTATGAGATATGCTGTGATGGTGTGCTCCGCTGATCCCGGAAGATCATCTCGACCAGGCACAAACAACTTCAACCCCCTTGTCTTCTCCAGCTCGTCTATCATCAGATATAGAAACTTACGGTCATTCTCGTCCTCAGCCGAGTAGCAAATGAATGCATCATAATGCGTTCTCTTCCCACTTTGGACTAAAATCATAAGACAAACAATAAAATGATTATTCATCCCTCCCGCAAAATGGACTTGTCCATCTTTCAATTTCGGCAGTACCATCAGTTGTTCAAAAGGGTGCTGACATCATATAAAGCAAGTCTAATAAGCTATATTTAAAGCGAAGCAAGGTCTTTCAGACTCAAAAGTGTTATTGGTATATTTAAGCCATTTTTAAAATCAAAAGTATACTCTTTCTGAGTCGTTCAAAGCCTTATCCTTCACCCAGCACTAGTTCAGTTGCAACTTATGAGGCGTCACCCATACATTCCGTTGTCTTCCACTAAGCTATTAGTGTGCAGACTCAACTGAGTGAAAGTTGTTTACCTTTAGCAGATAGACATTTTCAAGTATCTTACCGTCTTGCAGTGTTGCAAATTTAGTTTCATCCACTTTCATTTCAGACGTTGAAACTGCAATGAAACAGAAGTGTCAGTGAATCATGAGACAACAGAACAGTGATTTCTTCAGATAATGTGTTTTAGGGGGATATGGTCGTCTTCCGAGGGAGACGATCAAATAAGGGATGGATTTCAGATAGTGAAAGGAGATTATCAGATGAAATTCTTCAAGTATAAATTCTGGTAATGATACAACGTGAAAGTACACTCTTTCGGTAGGGTAATCGCCTTTACTTTATAGTTTTATAGTAAATGATGCGAACTGTTGATGTATTCTATGGTTACTTTGCGTAACACCATCTAGCATGGTGGCCGTTACGGAACACCGTAGAAATAATTATAACTCCACTGGTACATTGTAGTTCGCTTTGGTTACTTTTGAAAATACACAAAAGAAGGACAGAATTGTAAATTAACATTTTAATTTCAAAACATGTCAGCCATGGGTTATGCAAATAGAATTTTTCGAAACAAGGAAGTTTTTAGCAGTAGTTATCTGATATGATAACATTGATTAAGCCGAGAAGGTTTGACATTTGATCTCCAAAATATCCCTGTCTTGACTATTCAATGGTAACAACTTAATGTTTCTTTTGAAGGTTTGACTCTGCATTGAAACCTGTTAATTTTTAACGAATGTTTTAAAGTATTCTAATGCAAATGTTTATTTACATTTAATGAATACAATGTAGTATGAAATGTGTCTCCAAGAGGAGACCGACTCTTATACTTTGTTTGCTATAAAATTGTTTAAATAAAGCTGAAACAAAGTATTTGTAGACCTATGTGGTTTTCTGATACAAGCACATGCATGTCCATGAAAGAAAAATCAGTCCGATAATTTACTTAATCGATGTTTTTTTAACTGTCAAGTTTGATATTATGTACAAGAAAATAAATTGACCATAGGACAAGCTCCGCCCACAGACAAAAATAGAGACTATTTTTGCCATGTCCCGTGTGCAAAATGGTGTCTCGCTGATGTGGACATGACATACCTGTTGGATCTTGCTCAATGTTATATCTCTCTGCGTCTGTCATCACTTGTTGGTAGTTTTCGAACGCCTCACAGTCGTGCACTGAAAATAATCACATTTATACTGTACAGCATTGAAACGTTTTCTGTATTTAAACGCAAAAAACCGTAAGTTTACAACCGAACGTGTTTTGAGTTGCTAGTCAAAGGATGCATTAAAAGTGGCCACTTTAACTCTTACCCTGCCAGCGGCAAACAATTTTTCCTTTACGATCAGTGTAGATAATGATCAGCCTGCACATCCGTGCAATTTGATCATTATATCCATTAATAACATGTTACATGTCAATAATTTTTTCAAAAGCATCTGCACATGATTGACAGCTCTACTGTCGGATTTCAAAGGCTAGCCGTTATACGAGTCAGATGGGTTTAGTATCATAAGCTATTTTACTATTTATTCCAAAAAGAGATCTCTCTTATTTCTCTGAGATATTCTTTTGTTTTGATAGAGATGTCTATTTCACGTGGAGAGATATCTTTGTATCACAGACAGATATCTCTTCAACTTAGAGAAATATGAGTTCAACATTTTTGAGAGATATGCCTCAAAGTTACGGGGACATCTCTCTAAGATTAAGAGATATATCTCCATTCTAAACAAATATCTCATTTTCAGAGATATCGTTTGAGATAGGAGAGATATCTGTACTGATCTGTGTATACTGACTGTGTAATCTCTTACATTTAGAGATATTTCATCAGTGTTGGGAGATATATTTGAAAACATGGGAGATATCTTTATTTAAAGAAAGTGATTTCCTAAATTACTGAATTAAAGTGATATCTGCCCTATTTTAGGAGATATCTCTATGAAATCATAGAAATATCTCTTTTTTGATTAGATAGTAAATTGGCTTGCCATATTTTAGTGGTTTGTGGCCAGTTAACGCTTACTCGCTGCATATAAAATCTGTGATTATATTGTTTTGGTCGAGTAACAAACGGACTATTTTGATATCAATCCATGTAAACAAAACTCTTAATAAGTGTACACTAGCCCTAGTTGTATCTGTTTATAAAATATATCAGTTATAACATGTATAAGGGAAATGTAAACTAAACGTATTTACCGTAACGACAAATACTTTGGGAAATAACCTAGTTTATTTCATGTAATAAAAAGTTTGTGTACTTTCTTATGCAACATTTTGAAAACATTTCCCATAATTACAATAATTTGATCAGATTTAACACTTCTTGTTTTTTAAGTCAAGGACAGACGCAAAATTATGAACTTACAAATTTGTCGTCTGCACTCAGTAAGAACATCGGGTCGTTCCATCAGAAAGAGATACATCCACAGTTTAGCCACTGTGCCATTCTGGTTTGTCCACAAGTCCAGCAGCTCAGTTGTTGGGCTTTTCTGCCGTTTCATGTTCATTATAGCTTGGTAATTAAACCCAGCAAGCTCAGCCAGTCCACTATAGTCATTCACTACGTCCGATTCCATTGCTTCATTTACCACAACAACAAGATTTCCTTCAAGATCCAAGAAATTAGACAACTTCTTTCGCGATGCTACACGAAGAGCTCGCAACGGAGTAAAGTTAAACTGCACGGGCAACGTAAGTTCTGGCGCCGTTGACATATCACTATCGGCCATATTTTAGGATGTTTTATTTTATGTTCTAACAACGGAATTATCCAATTTTAATCACTATAACATAAGCACTACCGCCTTGTCGCAGTCTACTTTGTCAATGAAAACGTTTCAACTAAAACTTCCGTATTTAGAATGAAAATAACGCCCGGAAGTTTTATCTTAATTCCGAACTATGGCCTGTTTATACTACGATCAATATTTGTGTAAAACTATTTAAAGACGAAATTAAGTAGGGTATGTAAAACTGTTGGGTGATTGTCAAACGTCTTCAATTAACCCGTTTGTTATTTTGTTGGAGGTTATGGAGTAAAACGACATTTACTATTAAGAAAAAAATTGAGACCCAAACCCTGCATTCAGTTTAGCATGGAAATCCATAGTTGTTCGTATAATTCGAAGATTGTTTTCTTTTAAATTAATATCCAAAGAGAAATGGACAAGTAGAAATGTAAAACATAAAGGCAAAGCATGTTAAAGAGTCATACAATACATTCGGGTGCAATTTTGAATAAGTAATCATGTGACATGTCACAAAGTTTCAGCTTGTGTGTATACGTGTACGTGTATCTGCTTAACACATTTAGACCTACATTTTTACAATGGGATCTTCTGGCTTTCTTGTACTTTAAAAAGAGCAATCTCATCCAAAAAGTTAAACTTTTAAATCCTAAACAGACAGTTCATTTGTCGTCATGGGTTAAACACGGTATAAACTATTAGATCATACAATAACAAAATCAATATCTGAGTCATGGGTTTATTAAATGTTTGGTTATTTCCCTCAGTAAAATCTACAGTTAAGCTTATTTCACGGTATATCAGTTTACAGAAAAAAATAGTTGACAAGCTTCTAGGAAGATCTGTGCAATATAAACATTTTCAGTGAACACTCCTATCAACAATTGATGGAAGTGTCCCAATTTAAAATGTGCAAATCCATTTTTAAGATTTATATAGCATCGTAAGGGTTAAAACTGAAAACTAAAAGACTGTGGTTCAGCTAGTTATGAAATGCTTCTGTCAAGCAGCTAGTGAAGAAAGGCTACTGTCATGCAGCTAGTGAAGAAAGGCTTCTGTCATGCAGCTAGTTATGAAATGCTTCTGTCAAGCAGCTAGCGAAGAAAGGCTACTATCATGCAGCTAGTTATGAAATGCTACTGTCAAGCAGATAGCGAAGAAAGGCTTCTGTCATGCAGCTAGTTATGAAATGCTACTGTCAAGCAGCTAGCGAAGAAAGGCTTCTGTCATGCAGCTAGTTATGAAATGCTACTGTCAAGCAGCTAGCGAAGAAATGCTTCTGTCGTGCAGCTAGTGAAGAAAGGCTTCTGTCATGCAGCTAGTTATGAAATGCTTCTGTCGTGCAGCTAGTGAAGAAAGGCTACTGTCATGCAGCTAGTTATGAAATGCTACTGTCAAGCAGCTAGTGAAGAAAGGCTTCTGTCATGCAGCTAGTTATGAAATGCTTCTGTCAAGCAGCTAGTGAAGGAAGGCTTCTGTCATGCAGCTAGTGAAGAAAGGCTACTGTCATGCAGCTAGTGAAGAAAGGCTACTGTCATGCAGCTAGTGAAGAAAGGCTACTGCCATGCAGCTAGTTACGAAATGCTTCTGTCAAGCAGATAGTGAAGAAAGGCTTCTGTCATGCAGCTAGTTATGAAATGCTTCTGTCAAGCAGCTAGTTATGAAATGCTTCTGTCAAGCAGATAGTGAAGAAAGGCTTCTGTCATGCAGCTAGTTACGAAATGCTTCTGTTGGAGCCGCCATGGCGCAGTGGTAGCGCGTTCGCCTCAGGATCGAAGGGCCCCGGGTTCGATCCCTACCATCGCCATGTCGGCAGTGTCCTTAGGCCAAGACACAATTAATTCCACTTGCCTCTCTCTCTTCGAGGTTGATTCCACCTGGAATGAGTCTCGAGAGCGATTAAAATAAGTTGTAAGAACTTTTTCCAACAAAAACAAATGCTTCTGTCAAGCAGATAGTGAAGAAAGGCTTCTGTCATGCAGCTAGTTATGAAATGCTTCTGTCAAGCAGCTAGTTATGAAATGCTTCTGTCAAGCAGCTAGTGAAGGAAGGCTTCTGTCATGCAGCTTGTGAAGAAAGGCTACTGTCATGCAGCTAGTGAAGAAAGGCTACTGTCATGCAGCTAGTTATGAAATGTTTCTGTCAAGCAGTTAGTGAAGGAAGGCTCTTGTCAAGCAGCTAGTGAAGAAAGGCTTCTATCAAGCAGCTAGTGAAGATAGGCTTCTGTCATGCAGCTAGTTATGAAATGCTTCTGTCAAGCAGCTAGTGAAGAAAGGCTTCTGTCATGCAGCTAGTTACGAAATGCTTCTGTCATGCAGCTAGTGAAGAAAGGCTTCTGTCATGCAGCTAGTTGATAGGCTTCTGTCATGCAGCTAGTTATGAAATGCTTCTGTCGTGCAGCACTAGTGAAGAAAGGCTTCTGTCATGCAGCTAGTTATGAAATGCTTCTGTCAAGAAGCTAGTGAAGATAGGCTTCTGTCATGCAGCTAGTGAAGAAAGGCTTCTGTCAAGCAGCTAGTGAAGATAGGCTTCTGTCATGCAGCTAGTGAATAAAGGCATCTGTCAAGCAGCTAGTGATGGAGGGCTTCTGTCAAGCAGCTAGTGAAGAAAGGCTTCTGCCATGCAGCTAGTTATGAAATGCTTCTGTCAAGCAGCTAGTGAAGAAAGGCTTCTGTCATGCAGCTAGTGAAGAAAGGCTTCTGTCAAGCAGCTAGTGAAGAAAGGCTTCTGTCATGCAGTTAGTTATGAAATGCTTCTGTCGTACAGGTAGTGAAGAAAGGCGTCTGTCATGCAGCTAGTGAAGAAAGGCTTATGTCGTACAGCTAGTGAAGGAAGGCGTCTGTTGTGTACTTAGTGAAGGAATGCGTCTGTCGTGTAGCTAGTGAAGAAAGGCGTCTGTCGTGTAACTAATAAAGGAAGGTGTCTGTCGTGTAGCTAGTGAAGGAAGGTGTCTGTCGTGCAGCTAGTGAAGAAAGGCTTGTGTCGTACAGCTAGTGAAGATGGCTTCTGTCATGCAGCTAGTGAAGGAAGGCGTCTGTCTTGCAGCTAGTGAAGGAAGGCGTCTGTCGTGTAGCTAATAAAGGAAGGCGTCTGTTGTGTACTTAGTGAAGGAATGCGTCTGTCGTGTAGCTAGTGAAGAAAGGCGTCTGTCGTGTAACTAATAAAGGAAGGTGTCTGTCGTGTAGCTAGTGAAGGAAGGTGTCTGTCATGCAGCTAGTGAAGGAAGGCGTCTGTCTTGCAGCTAGTGAAGGAAGGCGTCTATCGTGTAGCTAATAAAGGAATGCGTCTGTTGTGTACTTAGTGAAGGAATGCGTCTGTCGTGTAGCTAGTGAAGAAAGGCGTCTATCGTGTAACTAATAAAGGAAGGTGTCTGTCGTGTAGCTAGTGAAGGAAGGTGTCTGTCGTGCAGCTAATAAAGGAAGGCGTCTGTCGTGTAGCTAGTGAAGGAAGGCGTCTGTCGTGTAGCTAGTGAAGGAAGGTGTCTGTCGTGTAGCTAGTGAAGGAAAGCGTCTGTCAAGCAGCTAGTGAAGGAAGGCGTCTGTCGTACAGATAGTGAAGGAAGGCGTCTGTCGTACAGCTAGTGAAGGAAGGCGTCTGTCGTACAGATAGTGAAGGAAGGCGTCTGTCGTACAGCTAGTGAAGGAAAGCGTCTATCGTGTACCTAATAAAGGAAGGCATATGTCGTGTAGCTAGTGAAGGAAGGCGTCTGTCAAGCAGCTAGTGAAGGAAAGCATCTGTCGTACAGCTAGTGAAGGAAGGTGTCTGTCGTGCAGCTAGTGAAAGAAGGTGTCTGTCGTGCAGCTAGTGAAGGAAGGTGTCTGTCGTGCAGCTAGTGAAGGAAGGCTTCTGTCAAGCAGCTAGTGAAGATAGGCTTCTGTCATGCAGATAGTGAAGGAAGGCGTCTGTCGTACAGCTAGTGAAGGAAGGCGTCTGTCGTACAGCTAGTGAAGGAAGGCCTCTCTCGTACAGATAGTGAAGGAAGGCGTCTGTCGTACAGCTAGTGAAGGAAAGCGTCTGTCGTGTACCTAATAAAGGAAGGCATATGTTGTTTAGCTAGTGAATGAAGGCGTCTGTCAAGCAGCTAGTGAAGGAAGGCGTCTGTCGTACAGCTAGTGAAGGAAGGTGTCGGTCGTGCAGCTAGTGAAGGAAGGCGTCTGTCATGCAGCTAGTGAAGGAAGGCGTCTGTCGTGCAGCTAGTGAAGTAAGGCGTCTGTCAACCAGCTAGTGAAGATAGGCTTCTGTCATGCAGCTAGTGAAGGAAGGTGTCGGTCGTGCAGCTAGTGAAGGAAGGTGTCTGTCGTGTAGCTAGTGAAGGAAGGTGTCTGTCGTGTAGCTAGTGAAGGAAGGCGTCTGTCGTGCAGCTAGTGAAGGAAGGCGTCTGTCGTGCAGCTAGTGAAGGAAAGCGTATGTCGTGTAGCTAGTGAAGGAAGGCGTCTGTCGTGCAGCTAGTGAAGGAAGGCTTCTGTCAAGCAGCTAGTGAAGGAAGGCTTCTGTCATGCAGATAGTGAAGGAAGGCGTCTGTCGTGCAGCTAGTGAAGGAAGGCGTCTGTCGTGCAGCTAGTGAAGGAAGGCGTCTGTCGGGCAGCTAGTGAAGGAAGGCGTCTGTCGTACAGCTAGTGAAGGAAGGCCTCTCTCGTACAGATAGTGAAGGAAGGCGTCTGTCGTACAGCTAGTGAAGGAAAGCGTCTGTCGTGTACCTAATAAAGGAAGGCATATGTTGTTTAGCTAGTGAATGAAGGCGTCTGTCAAGCAGCTAGTGAAGGAAGGCGTCTGTCGTACAGCTAGTGAAGGAAGGTGTCGGTCGTGCGCTAGTGAAGGAAGGCGTCTGTCATGCGCTAGTGAAGGAAGGCGTCTGTCGTGCAGCTAGTGAAGTAAGGCGTCTGTCAACCAGCTAGTGAAGATAGGCTTCTGTCATGCAGCTAGTGAAGGAAGGTGTCGGTCGTGCGCTAGTGAAGGAAGGTGTCTGTCGTGTAGCTAGTGAAGGAAGGTGTCTGTCGTGTAGCTAGTGAAGGAAGGCGTCTGTCGTGCAGCTAGTGAAGGAAGGCGTCTGTCGTGCAGCTAGTGAAGGAAGGCGTCTGTCGTGTAGCTAGTGAAGGAAGGCGTCTGTCGTGCAGCTAGTGAAGGAAGGCTTCTGTCAAGCAGCTAGTGAAGGAAGGCTTCTGTCATGCAGATAGTGAAGGAAGGCGTCTGTCGTGCAGCTAGTGAAGGAAGGCGTCTGTCGTGCAGCTAGTGAAGGAAGGCGTCTGTCGGGCAGCTAGTGAAGGAAGGCGTCTGTCGTGCAGCTAGTGAAGGAAGGCGCCTGTCGCGCAGCTAGTGAAGAAAGGCGTCTGTCGTCCAGTTAGTGCAGGAAGGCGTCTGTCGGGCAGCTAGTGAAGGAAGGCGTCTGTCGTGCAGCTAGTGAAGGAAGGCGCCTGTCGCGCAGCTAGTGAAGAAAGGCGTCTGTTGTCCAGCTAGTGAATGAAGGCTTCTGTCAAGCAGCTAGTGAATGAAGGCGTCTGTCGTGTAGCTGAAGAAGTAAGGCGAATGTCATGCAGCTAATGAAGGAAGGGTCCGTCATGCAGCAAGTGATAAAAGTCGTCAGTCGTGCAGCTAGTGGAGGAATGCGTCTAACGTGCAGCTAGTGATGAGCGTCTATCGTACAGATTGTGGAGAAATTCTTGTCGTACAGCCAGGTGAAAAAACACGTCTGTCGTGCAGCTAGTGAAGAAATAAGTCTGTCGTGCAGCAAATGAAGAGATGCGTCTATCGTGCAGCTAGTAAAGAAACGCATCTGTCGTACAGCTTGTGAAGAAAAACGTCTATCAGGCAGCTAGCAAAGGAACGCGTCTGTCGTGAAGGCATCATTCGTGTAGCCAGCAAATGATGAAAGGCGTTTCCGTCGCAGCTAGTATTGAAAATATCCAAAGTGCAACTTGCGTTGATAATGGCTTTACGATTCTTCATAAACTTTCGATTGTATTTCATTTGTATTTTGATGCTTATTTCGTAGGTTGTATTTTTATTGAAAAATACAAAGTAAAGATAGATGATCGTTTATCGTCCCATGTAATAATGTTGTTCTCCGAAGTATCTTTCTCATGGAACGAGAATACACTGAAATATACAGTCCCAAAATCGAACGATCCTTATCGCATTTTAGAGCATTGTGTCTTACACTAGGATTAACCGTTTGCTGAGTTGCAACTTGTTTAACAGTCAGTTGTTATGTATCACATTGAGCCATTTCCCCCGAAATGAAATACGTGAAATACTAGTAAAGAAGCCACCTATTTTTTGTGGCCATTTTAATACATTTTCATTTGACTTACTGCTTAAGACAGCTAGGTCTTACTTTTTAAATAATCATAATCTTCAATAATAGTATCTATATTTTCAAGCAATTAAACTTTCTATGACAAATCATTCAGTTTAAAGAAAAAACCCAGTACATAGTTACTCGGCAGTGCACAGATTTTAAATTGGTTATGAAAAAATACATTGTATTCAGTCTGGTCAGGTTATATTTTTGGCACAGTTAAAAAATCGGTATGTGCATTTGAGTGTTATCTTTCCGTAAGATAAAACACAAGCCTTTGCCGCACAAGGAAGCGAAATGCAGTACGGTAACCTTATATACCTGGAGAACGAAGATATATTTATCACTGTTAATGAAATTGTCAATATCACTTTAATCTAATTGTTGCAAAAATTAGCGGTGATATGCGCTAGCATGCATTTAGATTTAAGTCTTGAACGGTGAATATCTATAGACCTGATCTATACGTCTGGACTCTGTGACTTAATTTATTCACCTCATCATCGGCCAGTGTCTCTTCTCCAATCACCCTCTCGGGACGTGGCGGGGAAGGCAAAGGGCCGTGATATATATTATAGTCTGAATGTTGCCATGGTCCTGACTAACATGGGGGGTTGGTGACAGCTCTACAAAGGTCACGAGTACAATGTACTATACACTGCGGCGAGCCAGATGGACAGCGGACGATACTGGATGGAAAACAGCGGTATGAAGCCCCGCGTGTCAGTGGTGTATACTGGTTGGCGAGCACTCAACAGGAAGAGTCTTATCCTGCTCAAAGAACGCAGAGCTTGGTCCGGGTTACCCGACGACAGATAGCTTATAGACCCACCCTGCAGCCTATGTATGCCAGATGGGAATGGGCAGACACTCGCGGACGTTTGGTGTCTACCGGCGCCCTCTACAAATAAACGCAGTGTTATGTAGACGTGCCAAAATAATCAATGGCCTGTTAAAACATGGCCTTCACAAATGTCGTAAATCTTGGTTTGAAATCTCTCCCAATGAGAAACATAGTTCCCCGTATACGGTTTTCGAAGTTATCTACAACACTCTCAAAATATGTATCTAAAGGGAAGATTTGAAATAACAGTAGGTCAAAATAACTGTCGTGCAATGATGGTATCCGTGCAGTTGTGCACATACAGTTGTATATGCAGCCCAAGTTGCAGGATTTAATGTGTTTATGAAAATAAACTGAAGGAAATTGCTTGAAATTCGAACAAATCATCATAATCTCACCTTTCCGAGGCTGTCTTGTCACGTGGTGTAGTTGCGACACATGGGCACGCTCTTTTCTATTCAGTGTTCAGTAGTGGGTTCGTAGTCCAGTTGTAAAGCGCTCGCTGGACTAGTAATCCATGGAGAGCAGAATCGATCACCGACTCCACCACTAACATAACTAAGTGGTGTTTCGGACGAGACCTTAAACCAGGTACTCCACACCTACGGCGGACTTTAAAGGAAATAGAGATGTCCCTTGAACTGGGACACTTTCTGAATCTTGCACTTGCCCCCGGAATCTAAAATATCTACATGTAACCTCTTCTGGGGGGCGTCATATAGATCATCCGGTACCAAAACTCGACACGATTTGTATTTATATTTCAGTCCTATATCTAAAATAACTCAGGACCGATTTTTTTAAAAGATCAAAAGTTCGAATACTGAAGCCACCCAGGCCCTACTTTTGACTTTGTCATATCGGACGGTAAATGTCCTGGCAAATTGCTGTAAATAGAAGGCTGCTCGGTTTTAACGGGTTGTACAAACGACCATACGTCGTTCATCTTTGCGTTTACGTAGACAAGAGCACCGAGGTAGGACGCGTGACTGAGGAATACATCAACTATAGAGAGCGCAACGAAAGAAACATAGTCCGAATGTTTTCTAAAAATAGCCTTATCAACATGGTTGAGAAATATCTTACTACTTCAACTGAGATAAAGCAACTCAGAAATACAAATGTAGTTAGGTTCATCCGTCGGTAGAGGTATGACTAAATCTTTCCATAGTATGTATAATTTAAGCACGGCCGCATACAAAACTTCGTTGAGAGTACACCCCAAAACTGTAGAATCACCTTAGCCCCCAAAACCTTTATCCTTTTTTATAATAAGTGTCTTTATAGCCGAAAAATGCACCAATAGGACATCACCCCCTCGTCTGTAGGTTTTTGTTTACATCCGTCAAAAAATTCAATTTTTCAAATAGCCATATACCCATAAAATAATAGAAAATAATAAACTATTTTTTTTATGCTCAACCATGTACTTTCATTTTAATTCTAGAAACTTTAGTGCTACTAATCTTAAACCATCAGAGACCCAGATCTAATGGCCCAGCCCACCACGGCCACCCACCGCCCTAGAACCACTATGCTTACACGATACTCTTCCTTGTAAGTCTCTTTTATCTACCAATTTTAAAGGCGTATGCTCACTTCAGGCGAAATTGACAATTACATTGTTTGCTTCACTTCTGATTCCACAATCATAGCTTTTTAGTGCCCGGTTGTCTCCCTTCTGGTTTTTATTTACAGGGTGGTTTTTATTCAGGCGTTCGACTGACTGAATTTTATCAAAATGTAAACAGGTCACAGCTATTGCATGCATAAAGAATTCAATTGTATAGATATGGGTTCTGATATCATGCAAGTGCAAACTCATCCGAGTAAGATTTTGCATTATTATACTAGTCCAACTTAAGTATTGCCATCACTTCTAGCTCTGACCTTGTTGATGGAGAATATATTATCAGCACGCACTTTCATACAGTCTGATCATAATCAGCACGCACCTCCATCCAGCCTGATCAATACATACAGTTTGATCAAGCACACATTTACATCCAGTCTGATTATAAACAGCACGCACTTCAATACAGTCTGATCATAATCAGCACACATTTTCATACAGTCTGATCATAATCATCACACATTATCATGCAGTCTGATCATAATCAGCACGCACTTTAATACAGTCTGATCATGATCAGCACGCACTTTCATACAGTCTGATCATAATCATCACACATTATCATGCAGTCTGATCATGATCAGCACATACTTCAATACAGTCGGATCATGATCAGCACGCACTTTCATACAGTCTGATCATGATCAGCACGCACTTTCATACAGTCTGATCATGATCAGCACGCACTTTCATTCAGTCTGATCATGACCAGCACGCACTTTCATACAGTCTGATCATAATCATCACAGATTTTCATGCAGTCTGATCATGATCAGCACGCACTTTCATAAGTCTAATCATGATCAGCACGCACTTTCATTCAGTCTGGTCATGATCAGCACTTACTTTCATTCAGTCTGGTCATGATCAGCACTTACTTTCATTCAGTCTGGTCATGATCAGCACGCACTTTCATTCAGTCTGGCCATGATCAGAACTTACTTTCATTCAGTCTGGTCATGATCGGCACTTACTTTCATTCAGTCTGGTCATGATCAGCACTTACTTTCATTCAGTCTGGTCATGATCAGCACGCACTTTCATTCAGTCTGGTCATGATCAGTACTTACTTTCCTTCAATCTGGTCATGATCAGCACGCACTTTCATTCAGTCTGGTCATGATCAGCACGCACTTTCATTCAGTCTGGTCATGATCAGCACGCACTTTCATTCAGTCTGGTCATGATCAGTACTTACTTTCATTCAGTCTGGTCATGATCAGCACGCACTTTCATTCAGTCTGGTCATGATCAGCACGCACTTTCATCAGTCTGGTCATGATCAGCACGCACTTTCATTCAGTCTGGTCATGATCAGTACTTACTTTCATTCAGTCTGGTCATGATCAGCACTTACTTTCATTCAGTCTGGTCATGATCAGCACGCACTTTCATTCAGTCTGGTCATGATCAGCACGCCCTTTCATTCAGTCTGGTCATGATCAGCACCCACTTTCATGCAGTCTGATCATGATCAGCACGCACTTTCATACAGTCTGGTCATAATCTTCACACACTTTAATATAGTATGATCATGATCAGCATGCTCTTTCAAACAGTCTGATCATAATCATCACACATTTTTATCCAGTCTGATTATAATCAGCACGCAATTTAATACAGTATGATCATGATCAGCACGCACTTTCATCCAGTCTGATCATGATCAGTTTATTTCATTTCTCAAACTCGAAAATCGCAGGAAATGTCATCAGAAAGCATAGCAAACATTAGTCATCATATAATTTCCAGCATTCAGTATGCTGGGTATACATTTTGACGTTAATCTGGGTAGAAAGTTTGATACTTTTGAATGAGTGGATGGGGAGTTTGTCACGATATAATCCACCGTTATCTTTCAATAAACCACTGAAAAGCATAAAATAACTAGATGGTTATTTTTGTCACAAAAACAAATGTCTCCCAAATGGCAGTTTGTCAATGATTGTAATACTGAGACAGGATATTAAAATAAAATAATTGTGGAGAAGAAGTGAAGATAAATAATAATTCCATTGTTGAGTGGGGAATGTGTCTGTTACATCTCATCACAGTTGCTGAACCTTCGTTCAGACACAAATACAGTCACATGACTTTTGATCTCTAATTGTGACCTTGACCTTGAACAAAGGTGGTCGCACACGTATGCGCTCTGCACACGTCTCAATATGGTGAACATTTGTGGCGAGTTATTCTAAAATCTTCAAAGGGGTACAAGAGATATGGAGCGGACACAAAATATAGTCACATCACCTTTGATACAGTACCACGCATCTAATTGTCATTATCATCTTAGTAACAAATAAAGCTACCACTTTCTTGTAATAATCTCATTAAAATATATACACAACTTTAACCTGTACTTATATCTAGTGGTTAATTGCTATATTTAATGTTTTTCCAAGATGATAAAGGGTAAAGCCTTCTCTATTAGCTTCCAATTAAAATATGTTACAAACAGAAATTGACCACGGTCACTGTGACCTTGACCTTTGAACTACTGACCCCAAAAACAATAGGGATCATCTGCTCAATAAGACCATTCATCCTATGAAGTTTGAGAGCTGTAGGTCAAAAGAAACCCCCCAAAAAAAATAGTTATCCTGTCCCCCCCCCCCCCCCCCCCCCCCCCCCCCCCCCTTATCCCATCCGAGCCTCAGGTTTAGGTTGCATTTCATCAAACTCGAGAAATCATCAGGAAATGCATCAGAAATGACCATACGGTCATAGGAAGTTTGAGGCCCCCCCCCCCCCCCAAAAAAAAAAAAAACACCCCCCCCCCCCCACCACCCCCCCCCCCCGGGGGGGGGGGGGGTAGGTCTAAAGGAACCTAGTCATCATCCGAAAAAGAAATTGACCAACGGCCGCATTCTAGACCTATGACACTGACCGGAAACAACAGGGATCATCAGCTCTATAAGACCAATCATCCTATGAAGTTTGAGGGCTGTAGGTCAAAAGGAGCTCTAGTTACTCCGGAACGAAATTGACCAACGGTCACTGTGACCTTGACCCTTAAACCACTGACCCCAAAAACATAGGGTCATCTGCTCCCATGAAGTTTCTGTACACTGTTATCGTTCGAATAAACAAACTGAGGAAAGCATAAAAAAATGTCTCCCCCCGGTGGGAGAATAATAAGATGCACAAAAGGTCCAGTATCACTCTACTAGTCTGAGTGGACTGTTCCAAGTTTTGTGAAAATCTTTTGCAATGTTATCGAGGAAAAGCAGTAGGGATCCTCAACTCAGTAAGACCAATCATCCTACGATGTTTAAAGACTGTGGGTCAAATATCACAAGATATTGAGCAGAAAAGATTTACAAAGTTCGGGTCACTGTGAAAACCCTGAGCAAGTTTGATGAAAGGTGAAATGAAAAGTTAACCTGTAGAGCCCTATCAAGGAAAATCTAACAGGTCACTCTGACCTTGACCTTTGACCCTTTTGATGTAAAAAAACAAGAATCATCTTAATGTTGCAGGGAACCTTCAGAGCAAGTTTGATGAAAGTTGAAAGACAGCTGTGACCTGTAGAGTGTTATCAAGGAAAATCTAACACAGGTCAATGTGACCTTACCTTTACCCCACTGACCTCAAAAACAATAGGATACATGTTACAGTAAACCCGATAGTCTTTGTCAAGTAGAGCTTAAAATGCTTCTTGGCAAATATGGGAAAACACTTTTTAACTAAAGATGCAATTTTGGTTTCAATTGTCTAAGTTACTGTGGATAAATCTAATAAAGATATGAAACACATGAAGTGTCAAGAGTTTAAGGGTATAAAATACGTTTTATTTTGTAATCAAATCTCCTGACCCTTGGCAAATAAATAACAATATGTGACATAAAAATAGAACGAGTCATGTCTATACATAAAAACACAAACAAATAGTATATTCAACTGATGAAAATTCAAATGGTCCAGAATCATCTAAATGGAGTCCTGGTTAAATGAAAAACCAGCATTCCTACATTCAGCATAATATGAAAAAGGACATAAATTAAGTGTTACAACGGACACAAACTTATAATTACAAGCACTGTATCATTACTTGGGAATGGTACGGATTCAGATTTTTACGGCTAGCAGATGGTACGGATTCAGATCTGACTTCACAGATTTGCCTTCTAATCTTAGTCCATACCAATTCCAAATGCCCATCATTAATTTTCACAAAACAGAAACCATAAAGCAAAATAAAAGCCTAATTTTCAGAGTATTTTTTCTATAATAAACTCTTTGTGATTTTCATATAAGAAATGATGTAACTTCATTTATATCTTCAGGATCCAGTTGTTTGAAACTTAAATTGTTTTTAAATATTTTGAGAGACATTGCATATAATAATGTAAGTAGAAAACTAAAACCTCATTAAAATTTCATTAAAACAACACAATAGCTTTTCAAACAACAAGTAGTATTTTTAATCAATATCAACCGACTGCTGACTTAATAGCCAGTTAACCTTCCGTACAACAGATTTCAAATCTAAAGAAACTTTAAATCAATCTATAGACCTGAAGAAAGAACAGTGCATCCACAGGAGTTCTTACTACACAAGAAATGCCTGCACCATAAATATATTCTTTATAAAATGTACAACAAAATTCAACAAGAAAACATATAAATAGATGAAAACAGTATACAAAGAACTTGCAAACTGACCTGGTTAGTTCACCTATCATTTTGCATACTGTAAGACCCATTACTGAAGATGCTTAGATTCCTACTCCCTACTGATAGGCTTTGATGTTTAAATGCAATGTATCATTTACTTACATGTATAAACTTATATCAATCTAATACCGACAGGACACAATGTGACACAATACGACACAACAGGGCGATTCCCATACATCTGCCCCACCAAACATGTTTAGTGGCAATGAAACATCAAATAATATACACCATCAATTTTAGGCAGGCAAAAACTGATAATCTTATGTATGCAATGTTGCAGTCCTAAATTTGTTAAGTAAGCCAAAATGAATGAATATCAATGGGGCATCAAAAAATGAAAGGCTACCAGGATAAATGCAGAAAATATGATAAATGTATAACATTGAGCGAGATCTGTTATAACAAGCAAACATACTAGCCTTCAAGTGGTCTAGAAAATCTGTCGCCACCGTTTCGCCAAACCAATCATTCAAGGGCAATAAGCTTATATTAGGGCTGATATAGTAAAATTTTCTATCGCCAACTTCAAAGTTTGTTTCGTGCTCTCAATACTTTGGTGCATATGGCTTCATTGGGAAATTGTAGGAGAGGAGAACAGGTACCATTAATTCATATACAGTCAAAGATAAGAATGAAAAGAATGCTTGATTTTTAATTGTTGAACGAAAAGGTCACTGAAATCACCTTTCCCATATAGAAAAATATGTTATAAAACTAAAATACTACACACTTTATGACAAAACAAATTAGCACAAAAAATATATCTGCATTATCATTCATTAACGAAGTAAGGAACAGTTCCTTTCATTTAACTAATACATTCTATACTGACCGGCAAAAGAAACACAACTTCACTACACGGATGTTAAAAATTTATATGCTTGATCAGACCGAAGTAGTTAGTAAAAGATGTCCATTACAGAACAAATTTAAAACAGTTTTCAAGTGAACAAGTAAGTTCATGTTTATTTTATGTAGATCTAGCCAAACATTGAGCTTTATATTCTCCATGATGGCATGAAAAATGTGAGTTGACTTTTGTTATGAATTAGAATAAACTTAAGATGTTGCATTCCTTTTGCCTTTAAGTATTTTTTTCAAGCCACATACGTCCTCAACCAAAAAACATTTGTCCCAACCCTGTGGACATGTAAAAATACAAAAACTTAACTTAGGCCTCTTTAATTGTGAATTTAAGGGAAGTCTTAAAATAAATGTGACCTGGAGGTAGAAGTCCCTTGAACACTTCTAAGGATTAGACAAACTGCTTCATAAGTACGGAATTTTTAGTCCCCAGAATTTCACAACACCGTATTAGTACACTGTAATTAAACTGTTTCATAACCAAGCTGTATTTGGCAAATCAGCATGTGATGTGAAGTCCCATCTCCAACCAGAACTCGGAAATCATCTTTGGTCCTTAGAACTTTCCCTATTAAATTTCTAAAATGGTTCATTTTTAAATTTTGAGAGTTCCATTTATTTTCAGTAAGGCTGCTCACAGAAGATTTACTGATTTCACTGCACAGAGCACAAAATATAATCCGGCCACTATGATCTGCAGGTTGACAGTTGTGTACACTGGTAACAAAGGAAGAATTACTGGATACCAGCAGGATAAAAGTCATATCATAAACGGAAAAGCAAAATAAGATTATAATATCTGGTTAGTTTCTTACTTGTATTGCAATATGTAAAAATGAGGCCTTATAAACTTTAGTGTCAGTTTGACTAGAAAGGTTGAAACCAAAAATTTAATTCCAACTACTAGCAGACATGTACTAATCCATACACTGACAAATGTTTGACAGAAGTGGCATGCAGCACTGTTCTGTTTGCACAGTATTTACATTTTAAACAATAAAATCCATGTAAAAAAAAGACCTTATGACACATGTAACAAGTAAACACTTGGAGAGTGCTCTCCTCTTGACTACTCTCTAATATGGAGGTAGAAAACTATTTAAGCAAGGCATGGACTACAGCCTTGGCATTGAGGTTCCTCAAGTCTGTATATGTCTGTCCTGTACCAACAAACACAATCGGCTGACCGGTAGTGTATGTCATTGAAATTGCAGCTCCGACCTACAAACAAAATGTAATAAAACAAATCACAATGCGCTAACTTGGTAAAAGAATTTGTTACCTGGATAAATATGAATAGTACCCAACAGTACCTAACCTTTTCATGTTGGACGAACAACATGTTTCAGCATGGAATTTACTTATAATTTAATTATAATGAAAAATCACAAGAGAGTATGATCCCATTTTCAGGTAAAGCTGTCCTACTCCAAATGCCAAGATTGGGACAACTAAGAAGTTATTTATAGTAAGAAATGTACTGAATACAAAACTTACCTTGTCATCAATTGTGTCAAACTTTGTCAAGATGATTCCATCAATCAGTCTTGGATTAGTCATGTTGGAATGGTCGGCGAGGGCCTGGTTGAACTTAGTCAGCTGATCAACAGCCTCGTTCCCTACCAGGGCCTCACCAACAAACAGCACCAGATCTGGTTTGTTTACCTTGATTAACTGGAAGAAAAAAAGTAATGAAATTGAAAATAGGACCCAAAATGCAATGTATACTGTGATAAAATATTGAAGTTTTTGCTCAGTACAATGAGAAATCAAACTGAAATAACAGTAAAACATGTCCACATACAGGAAAACAACTGCAACTTCCTGCACGATCTACTGCTTTAAACTGGGGTGTACAGATGCAGTATAACACCTGAATTGGGCAGGATATTGGCCATAAATAGAAAAACAATGTGCTTCCTACACATATCTTAAAATAAAACACTTGATTCTGATTGGCTGATAGTGATCATGTGCAGAGTCAGCAAAAAATATTATAGTATGTAGACTGTGACACAGACACAAACTTCACAATGTCATTTTTTTCATTTTATATCAAACACCCTCACTGTGGTTTGAGATACACAAGACTAAAACAATACCAGACTTTAATTTGCAATTGTTACATGTGTTTGTATGTTCATATATCATAACTGAACACTTCAATCAAACAAGTTTTAAGCAGACAGTCAATGCATGCATCGACAATAGACATTAAAATTTAAAAAATTCTTAACACTTTTGTATCTACAATAAAAATGGCCAACTGTGTGATATCAAACACCCGCTGCTTAAAGGAAATGACTATTACAACACTGGTTCAACGGCACATAGAATCATTTTTCTCACCTATGGGATACATATTTCCGTGGATTTACCCATGTGAGATAAACTTATCTCACATCGCTTATCTCACATCGCTGCCGCGCTATTTTTACGTTAATTGTAAGCAGACTAAAAATCGAAAAATGGCTGTAAATTGTTTTTTGAAATAAACATAGGGTTGTTGGTATTCTTTTCTTAGTTAGATAATTCTCTATCCATATATAGCAGTTTTGAAGTAAAATTCGAGAAAAAGTTGATTTTTATCCCCATCCGGTATTTGCACTAATTTCTTCTTATTTGTGTGAAAATGCGATTTTACGGTGAGAAAATAAATCTACCATGTCCATTGAGTCTCATGAACATGTTAGATTTACTTTTTCCCGCTTCAAATGACACATTTCTAACTTCTGCTAACGAGCCTCAGTTTGGATGTCAACAACAGCTTACCTTTGCAAGCGCTCTCATAAGAGGCTCGTTGTCCTGCATCCGACCCGCGGTATCTACGAGGACAACATCAATGTGGCAGTCTCGGGCTGAAATATACACCCACAAAATTAGCCGAAACATATCTCTATGTAGAAATAAAGTTTACGCTACATGAATCATTTGGTTGAAATTCAAGAACAGTGAATCCTTATCTGATAACCTGTGTGAATTCTAGCTTTGTGCGTAACATGTTAATTTTGTTGGAATGTGACTGAATCAATATTGTTATACCCATCTAGAAGCAACTTCCAGTCAAGAAAATTTTAACTGAATAAAAATTACTAAATGTCAAAACTGCTGTTTTGGTTTTCCTTTTCCACCTTTGCAGGACATGGTAGCGTTTGTTCAACATTGAGACCCACCCTGCTGGTGGCAAATGATTTTGCATTTGTGACAACAATTGCACATCTGCATAGTCTGATCATGATCTGCAGCTCTGTGACTGATAAATTGCAATGTCCAAATTGAAGAGGGAGAAACCCATTCTACAAATTCAAAATAGTAACGATTGCACAACAGTGGCCTAAATTAATGTGCTGAGGATAAGAACTGTGCATTCAATGTGAAAAGAATGTTTACCAAAATTTATTGCTTCCATTGCTATCCCGGCCGCATCTTTACCATATCCCTTCTCGTACAACTGAACCATCTGTTGACCAGCATGTTTCTCTGGTGGGTGGAGTGCGTTCAGTTTACGTGTATGTGTGCGAAGCTGCTCTACAGCTCCCGCTCTGAACGTATCGCACGCTGCTATCAACACGCGGAATCCATTTTCAATCAGCCAAAAGCAGATCTGTGTAACAAAACTAACATTAGGCCCAGAAAAAACTACTTTCGTGTTTCTTGAAACACATTGGGGGAAATAGGTGTAGGTAGGAAAAGTCTTATTACAATAATTTAAGTCAAACTTAACATCTCTCTTCTCATGTCTGGAAAGTAGCTTACATGTATTTAGATTCCAACTTCTAACAAATATTCACACCAAACACCAGACAGGCAAGATCACCAAAATTATGCAATTCATTTAGTATGACCAAACTTTAAAATTGCAGTCTCATAAATTGAAAAACATTATAAAAAATGTTTGTGTATCTATCACTGAAAACCTTTGCACTTTAAAACCATTTGTAATTATTGCATTTTATAACACTAGCACAATGATAGCATTTTCTTTTCTTTTAAAATGATATTTAACGTAAAAACGTTGGTTTTAGCACAACGGGACTTCTTAAGTGATAACTGTGTGAACAAACCTTGGCTAAATTTGTACTCTTGCCAACACCATTGACTCCGCAGAAAGTGATACAATATGGCTGCCTCTTTTGTTTACAATCCATACAATCACGGAGAATGTCGACCCGACGTCTTGGAGATAATATCTGGATAAGGGACTCGTTCAAGGCTGTCTTTACAGTGCTGCTTATACCTTTATTCAACAGAAAAGACATTGTGAGCAATGTTAAAAGCCGCATTTATTAATAATGAGACTTACACCTATAACCAAATGTGGAAATCCAAAGTTGTAACCTACTGGTAAACTGACAGATCGTCAGAGAATACATTACTTGTGAACATCTTGATATCTGAGGCATGACTACATTGTACTACTATACTTAAAACATCAATATTCTCAGTGATGCACAGTTTGTTCCTATACCATATCTCATGCAGGTACAACCCGAGTGTTCAGGCCAAATAACACGTGTAAACTACAAAATGTACAATACTTTCAATAAAAAGAAACATGTTTACCATAAAACAATGCCTATTTCCTAGTACACACTATTATTACTATATTCTTAAGGCCAATTTTCGAATTAATTATTTTTTTCTTTTAGATTTTTGAATCTGGTTTCACTTTGTACAAACAGTTTTCAAACTGTTCAAACAGTTTCCCACTTATCAGCTCAACATCAGCAGGATGTGAACATTAATCAAAACAAATTTTTATTAGTTTAAATTATCTTTAACCTAATAAACGCACAAAGATAGGCACCAGACAGAGTGCAAGCAAAATAAAAATATACTGTTACTATGACTACTTACTGCTGAATGTGCCAAGTACTTTTCCTTCCAGTTTGACAGCTACAGACTCGCACAGCTTTTGGGCAATATCAGCCGCTACATTCTTAGCTGTAATTAGCAAGCAACTTTGATAAATTAGTATTCTGCACTACACACATACACGAAGTGCAGGGAAAATATTTAAAAAGTAGCCCCAATCACTGGCCGAAGGCGTAAATTTTCTTTAATGAGAGTTTTTTATCTGTACAAAATTAAATTCTGACTAACAGTAACGGTTCTAATGAAGATTATCAAAATTTTACCTATCAATTACATTGGAAACACAGACCATTCACTGCTAAGACCTTAATATGTTAAAGGGGTCATCTTCATTTTAGAAATTTTGGTTCAGGTAATAATTTGTGCCAAATAAAATTTGATTCCACCAATCTTTTTCAGAGAAAATGAAGTTTCTTCACAAAATATGTAAAGAAATTAAGAATGTATATAGGGTCAAAACTTCAGAATTCTTAAAGCAATCTGACTGAAACTCGCAGGGCTGCATTTAGTTGTAGTAGTTAACATTTCAACCAAATTTAACATAAATATTACATGGCTCCAACAAGAGGCCAACAGTAGCAGTGCAACCTTCAGGAGCAAACACTCATGGGAACAGAGTGCTGTTTGAGAGGGTGGTTATACGAGAGGTTGATTCCTAAGATATGGACGCAGAGGGAAAGAAAATGAGCGTCTTTTCAGGGAGTTTTCTCCAATTTTAACCAATGTCGATCATACATATGTCCCTTAGAATAACAGTTGTATACTTTATGGCTCAAATACATGTATACTGTAAATCACTTCAATTTCACGACTACCATAATTTCATTTTTGTCCAATTTTGACCTTTTAATAATTGGAGTTCAAACACCTGAAAACGAATGGGACTACATTGGAAACTTGGTTTAACTTAGTATACATTTGCGCCCCCGTATATTAACCCAACGAAAGCGTTCCCTGTTGTTACAAAATGTTTAATCCTACTTGTATGTTTGTTGAATTACACCCCCCCCCCCCCCCCGTCACCCGCACCCCACCCCCCCCCCCCCCCTGCACAAACTATAACAGGTTTGCAATTGATTGATTTAAGTAGGGCCAACAAAATGATGTGACAACAAATTTAAATTCAATCGACTTACAATTTTTGGCAAAAAACAAAGAATGAGCTTGTAAAAACCTTATTGATACATGCAGCCTAATTGTTGAACTCTGTGTTAATAGACGGTGTAGACAATGATCAATTTACAACCTGCCATGTTCTTAATTTACGATTTCGAACAGGACTACAAAACGAATTGGGAGTAAAGGGGATCATCTACCCATCTCAAAAAGCAGGTTAACTTTATGTATACAATAGGTATGTTTGTAGTGTAAGTTCCCTCCACAAATTCGGATGTAATTTATTTTGTTAGGAATTTTCCACAACTCTTGATGAATTCGAGTCCTGAAATCGTGCCTATTAGCAAAATTACATTGCAAAAACCTGTTTTACTATTTTGTGTTGTACTGTTTAAATGCATGTGCTCCATCAATAATTACATATTTTATTGTATAAATTTTCTGTGTATCCTACAAACCAAAATCAAATGTATAAACAATGTTTTTGCAAATCTTGAGTCTCTTGTATGAAAAACAGTTTAGAATCACTGTTATAACATTGATTTGCTGGCAGCAGACACAACTTAAAAAAGAACTTACAGATAAGATGTTCTCTGAACTTGTCCAGCACAGGGGCCACATCTTCCTTTGTCAACATTTTGGAGCCCACAAGATTCTTGAACATGCTGAACATCCCTCCTTTAGCCTTCTTGCTGTATGCAAATAAAGAATTATTCAATTTACTGTCAAATATTCATAGATATTGAATGCCCGTTTAGCATCATGGAATAATAAGAAGAACTTGGTTGACTTCTCCTGTCGAGGACCTAACAATGCCAGAATAAATTTGTTACAAGGTATAAGCCACCATTTGAATCTGTACCATTTAGCAACACTGCCTAGTTAAACAATGAAAGAACATCATAGACCACTCAGCTATCAACAGCAACCACAAAAGATGTAACAAAACTAACTGAGAATCAGATATTACACAAATAACTGATAATCTAGGTGGCTACTCTAGTCTACACCACCCTGGAACACGGTAAAAGCGATAAATTAACCCTTAGGAAAGGACTTGTCCATACTTCATTTCTTCAATTTGGAAAGTGTCACTGAATGTTCGAAAGGACGTTGAGTGAAAATTAATTGACCGAATAGCAAAAGGTGCAGATCATGATTAGACTGCACCGTCACAAAAGCTGAACCACTACTAGTAACTGCCAGCTGGATAAGGGCTAAAGGATATGTACATGTAATTGTACATGTTACTTTGGACTCATTTTCAAGTCATTTTCTGTATACAGTTTTACTTGCATTAGCAGTCATATGTACATGTATTAAAGTATGACTCTGCCTAATGGCCAGTCCCAGGTCCTACAGGCAAAAATTCCAATATAATGAACCTGCATACATGTATAGCATGACCTTGTCTAACGCGGTTAGCAGCAATGTTTCTGATAAAATTGTGTTGGTTACCAGGTAGCTCTTGCTCAACTGATATTCAGACACTGTCTTTCCCCTTGCAAACGTCATGACCTTATATGGGAAGCTATGCAAGGTTGTCCACTTCCATTTGGAAGCATTTCATGCATTCTTTTAAAAGATGAATGTATATATAAATAATAACCTTGATTTCTTTTGTGTGACTTCCTCCTCTTCTTCACTCTCAGATTCCGTTTCAATATTTCTCAGCTCTCCACCCATTGTACCAACATACTGCATCTACAATAAAGTATGGCGAAACATCAAGTTATTGCCACATAGTGCCTTGTTTAAGAGATATTTTTTTCTGTGTTTCACTGGACTTGCCTTACTAAATTACAGTCATTTTGACATTGTAGTTTTCAAATTGAGTCAACCAACTAGAAAAATAAAATACTGAACGAAAACATCATGAACTACGAAACAAGTCTCAACTTACATTAATCAACCCTGAGACCCTACCCACTGTGCAACCAATCTACCTTACTTGTACAAGTGTTATATTTAAGTATTAAATGAAATTCGAAAATTCAATTCTAATGTTTCACTTTAACATTAAAACGATTACTGCTTTATTATCAAAATAAATTGTGCAATGCAATGTTTCTGAAATTTATTTTACTTTACCCTGCTATCAAGGAATGATTCAGACTTTCTGATCAGAGCAGATCATGATAAGAATTGTCGACCACTCCATCAGTAAATTCTCAGTGGACACCCCTTTAAACAATTAATGGTTTTGTCCAAATTGAAAGACGGACAAGTCCATTTTAGAAATTTAGGAGGGTAAAGGTTGATATATTTTACTTACTTCTTCCGCCTTTAGGGTCACATTTACTCCATTCACTTCAAGATCATCACCCTTGCCATCAGTGAAGTCGAGGGCTTTAGCATCTTCTGTTGTGCCAGCTAGATCCCACTTTGTCCCAGCTTTACCCTTTTTCTTATTCTCAACACTTTTTGGACTTTTGCTGTTGTCAAAATGAAACAACAAATTTTCAAACCAGGAATTTACATGTATTATTATAGGAAAAAGTTTTTCCACTCTATTTTAGTGGACATCAGCAGGTCATTTCTGCTTATAAAACTTCATTTTTTTCCTGTGATTTCCCGTCCGTTTTTTCAATATTTCATTTATTTACAGATGGGCAGCTCACAGGCAGTACCAGCACTGGACTCCTATTCTCCATGTGAACCAAGTTTGAGACCCAAGTTTCCAAGACTGAAGAGCCAGGCAAGGAGAGTGGCTCAAAACCCACGACCTTCAATCAGTGAAAGGTTCAGATAATGGACAATGATTTCAAGTTTGCGACTATAACCATTTGACAACATGAGACGCTGGATTGTTCCAATGAAATCTATGCTATTAACAGCAAAATTACCTCATGCCATTTCTTAAGGATTTTTTTATATTAATGATAAGAGCTTTTTACAAATCGGCATTGTGAATTCAGAATGCGTTTTGTAAATAAGCTCATATAACCACCCTTGCTAGTTATCAGTTTTTTTACATAAACAGCACTTTACAAGTAACACACAAGTTCATTCTGCATAAATATCAAAGGAAATAATTAGCACAGAGATATGAAGTCTTGAGAGAACAAGAGTATTAAAGTCACGTTTGCTGCCATAATAAAATGTTTTACGTTAAAAACCAATATACAAGAATTTGTCTTCCTTTCGATAATTTGTTTGCACATAATCATTTACCTAACGTCTGCTACCGGTAGTTTCTTTTTCTTTGCTCCAAAAAGTCTTTCTCTGTTCTTTAGGATGGTTTCCTCATCCAGCTCTCCATTGCTAGTATTACTGGTTGCCATAGGAACGGAAGGGCTTTTCTGGGGTGCTGGTTCTTTGACTGGAGTGTCTTGTATTAAGAAAAAAATGGATTTTTGTGTTAAGCAATCATTATATATATTTTCAAACACAAAACAAATGCCAAAATTAGTTGTCATCATACTTTACACGAGCCCCACAATGTGAAGACCAACATTTCATGTTTACAGTCATTGCAAAAACCTGAAAAAGTGTTATGATTGTGTTACTCTCGACTTAAATGATGGAGTAACAAACACTGTGTACTCTTGATTAGATTGCATGGACATGTACAATGTATGCTGACTCAAATCTATACTGGTTTCCAATGACTGACACGTTTGTAACACATCTGGACTAAAAAAACTGGCATACATAATATCATACCTACTTTGGGCCAAGTATTTTTAGGCCTTGAATTCCCTACATCGAAGCCAGAGACAAGCCTTTTGAATATGAACATTTAAGGAAAATTTAGGCCTTCAAAGTCTGAAATCAGGACCAGGCCTGAAAAAAACAGGCCCCTGTTATACTTAATGATGAATCTTGCCAACATTTTTATCAATAATTGTAAGAATGTCTTACTCTGTTGATAAGTATATACTGAAGGAATAATGGTTAGTTCAAAGTTTTACTTAATAACAGTACTTACTTTTTACTGGTTTATTTTCTTTTCCTTTTGCCACTTTCTTTCCATCTTCTTTCTTGTTTTCTATCATTGATTTCACAGATTTCCTACTCTTCTCAGATTCTTCAAATGTTTTCATAGTTCTAAAAAAAGGGACATCCCAACAATAACATTACACTTGGATATTTAAATTTTCTGGAAGTTGGAATGTTCAATGAAAATAATTATTTTGCCTTTGTTTCATACTGGTATGCCCTAGCTTGACTGTGAAACAAGTTCACCCAACTTCTATTAATCACTTGAAAAAAAAGAGTTTAGTTACATACATACAAAAAGTCATGTAAAATTAAGTTTTAATCTTAAAATCAATTACCCATATTACGTTACATGTAAATATAATTAATAATATTAAATTAAATAATTTATCATAAAACTTATGCCTGTACACCTTAACTACTGTACATGTAGTAATATTATTCAAGAAGACTTATTTAAATACTTAATTTAGCAACCCAGATCTTTCCACACTGTTCTAACTACATGTACCATTCATGGAGTTATAAATAGCCATTACACTTCCTGTTTACATGTTAAGCACCAGTAAGAGTTTTGGTAAAACCAACAATATTATAGAGTGGAAACTAAACCAATAACAAGGAAGTGGACTTAATGTTACATCCCTTTTACAAGTTTGTTCTCTGAGACTGACTTTAAAGTTATATTACCCTTCCATTTAAAATCTAAAATATATAATGTCCTAGGGGATAATGTCTGTTTACCCATTAAATACATTTGGAAAACTGTAAAAATCTTGTTTAAAAATTCTCCCAAAACACTGGTTTACTAATATTTTTTTTCTAAACTTTTTTTTAAAATAAATTACTTTAAACAAAAACATGAGCTGAAACAAGACCTTCATTGCACTTGCTTGAAGTTCAAACGCCCAATGCATTTTCAAAGTTCATTTACCTTCCTTTCTGTATTTTCTTTTTAGCAGCCTGCTCTACTTCAAACAAGATTCTATCATAATCTTGTCTGAAGTCAAAGCTACTAGACACGGCAGCATTTTGTAAGTCATCTTTGTACTTATTGCGGAATTCAAGCTGAATGGCATCGAGAAATTTATCTATGTACGATAACTGTAATATCTTCTGGTAGGCAACCTGATTATTTAAAGAAACAAAATGAAACAAATCAAACGTTTATCACTTGTATGAAAAAAATTAAATCCTGCTGCATGAAATCAAAGCAGTTCAATAATTGTTTACTATTTACGTTGACAGTGAAACAAACTGCTGTGGGTTTTTTTTAAGAACACTAGTATAAGGGGAGGAAAGAGTTGCTCAAGAAGTTGTTCTGTGTTACTGTGACTGGGGTGAAGAGATGAAATACTAGCAGAACATGCATACAATCACAAGAAGTGTGCCTTTACTTTGACTAGGTTTTGGGAAATTTAATCAATCTAAAGGAAAGCGTAAAAGAATAACTAATTTTATTTATTTTTCCAGTAGAAAGAATAGAATTTTAGTAACTCCTTACCACATATATAAGTTCAAACTCATTGTCCAGCTTATACTTTAGAGTAAGGGCCTCATGAGTAAACTGGTTGCTCCCACTTCTCTCCTGAAAAATCAAGCACATACCAGTATATAAATATAGTCGTGCTTACTAATGTAGAGCTCTATTATACACTTACAGACACACTTAGCTTTAAAATCCTTAAAATGTCTGTAACAGGCTAATGTTCTACAACAATGGCAAATTTTATTTAAATTGTTTTTTTATGCTGACATGCATTTGTAGCCAAAGGCTTATAGCTATGGGTTTGCAATATGATTATAAAGGTACAAAAGTCGTTCATTTAATTTTTGTTTGACATTGCTTGAGAGTTTAACCATACAAATATATAGATTTTCATGAAAAAATCAGGGTTTGCACAATTCTTTGGGAGTTAGTCCAATGGTTGCCTGACACCAAATTTTTAGATCCTTACAATAAACCTGAAATAACCACCCAAATAAATGCGCAACACATGCATTTCTTTAAAAACAACGTAAACTTTTGTTAAGCTTCTATCAAAAACAATGTAATTAAAAAATCTTAAAATACACTTGCTGTTATTTTTTTGTTGATAAATTGAAATACACTGACAGCAGATCTTTGTATATCATGATTAAATTTGTGCCTTAATTCTAAGAAAATCAGTTCTTACTCGTAAGTTTACTGAATGTAAGTAATCAGTCAATTTTTGCAAGGGCAAATTATGACTTCAAATCCCACACTGGAAATGGCGTTTTCCCAATTTTGTAATTATTTTTTCCTGTCAAACTGATCACAATTGAATAAATTAAACAGCAGGCAGTGAGATAGAAGTGTTTAGACCATTAAGTTTAAATATCACAAAGGTAAGGTCGCTAAAACTGCCAAAGTTTGATGAAATAGCTCGATCGAGCTTTAAAAATGAAAATCAACTTATCCACAGCCTGTTTTAAATGGTGTAGGTCCAGAACGGCCCACTCCCAGAACGGACCAGTACCAGAACGGCCCAGTACCAGAACGGACCAGTCCAGAACAGCCCACTTTTTGAGTATCACTGTATTAAAATAAAATTAAAAATCATTACACATAGACTTATTTACATACCCATTATTTTGCAATCATACTACTCTCATTAAATATTCACGCTGTTAATACTTTTATTTCAAAACAGCTAAAGTGGTGAATTACAAAACAGTTAATTATGAATTTATTTAATTTTAAATTTCTGATGGTAGTAGGTACCCCGACTAATTTTAATAATTTTTTAATTGAGTGTTGTGAATTGGCAGTTCAAACTGATGTATTAATAACGACACATTTCAATGATTTAATTGGTTTTACTTTTTTTTCAAAAAAAAAATTTTAAGTTTTCTGTTTTTTTTTTTTGTCTGATATTACCGACAAAGTAATCACACTTATCGTAACTGAATAATCTAAAACTTTGAAAACATTAATCAGTGACAAATCCTGTTAAGGGACTCTTTTAATATTGATCTTACTGTACACCATTTATAGACCTGATTGTACAAATTGGCGTGATCAAAATATATTATGAATGTCTTATATGACACTTCTGACCATCAAAAATATCATAGCAAAATATTATGCCTCTACGGACCATGAAATACTATTGCAAAATATCGTCATGATATTGTAACTTTCTCATATTGGCACCGCAACTGAAACTAATTCTCTAAAGGTTGATGTAAAACAATCAATTTGAAAAAAAAATCAACATGAATAAAAATTGATCAGCCGATGATGTATTTACTTTGTCTTAAAAAAGGATGATTTTGTGATATTTTTATCTAACTAAATAGCAGTTTTAGACTTTCTTTGATAATGGGTGTGAACTGTACAAATTAAGAAGCCTGCGATGGTATTTGTTTCGACATCCGCTGCTTTGATACATGAAATTTCTATGAAATTAACTTAATTATGTAATCAATAATTAATTTAGAATTGAATGCCGCAACATAAAAAAGCGGTTTGACATTACCATTGAAGTAATAAATGGAAAACGTGAGTTTAGCAGTTTGATTACTTGCACCAATTAAACCTATTTTGAAAGTTTTGAACTAAAGATGTTTAACTAAATATGTAGCAGATTTAATGTTATGATTTCCTGATTATAATTGCATAACAACTTTCAAATTGTTTTACCTATCACAAAAGAGTTGAAGGAGCAAAACCATGCTTCTGTAGGTGTTTGTTTTAGTGTTTGATTCGATTAGATGTATTAATTTTAGTAATTACATTTTATCCCTTTTATGGGGACCTTTATGATCAATTTTAATGTGTTTAACTCGTGAAAAACTTAGATAGGTTCCTACAACATATATGTAATCAACATAAAATAAAGCTATTCATATATATCTGAGACACGTGTTAATCACATAATCTATGCGTTTCTGTCTTTGGAATAAAATTTATGCTTGCTATTTGCATTAATTTGAGTTATGAACTTAGCTTTACTTGTGTTTTGTGTGATAGTTGTGTGACAATGTCTGACTCGGTAAATAAAAAAACCATAGAACGTTAAAAAATCTAGAAATAACATCATTTTACATAATCTATTCATAATTACCTTGTCAACTTGACACTATAAACAACGCTTTAAATGAACGAGACATGACCAAACGTGTAATTGTTAAAAAAGCACTCGTTACAATGTTTGCAAATTACACCCGCAATATACGCCATGAACACTTTGCTATTAAAACATCGTCATACATAAAGTATTTAATGACTTTTAACATGTCATACCTCTAGTTGAACGAGTTATAAACTTAAAAATAATAACATTGAAATAAACATATATGTTAATATGATTTAAATTTCATTTTATTTCTGATTTATAAAGATTACAAATCTGGTCGAGGTTTCATCCAAGTGTTTTTAAATCTGGTCCGAAATGTCCATGCTCCAATGTCGTAACTCGACAAATCATATTTTACATAATATTTATATATCTTATATTTCTAAATTTATATTTAAAATTCAATTACAAAAAAACGATCTGGAGCGGTTTTGAATATGGGCCTGTTACTAAACCGTTTAAACTCAATCAGCATGCAGACCACTATTATGCAATGTTAAGTCAGATTCCTGGTTATTGGTTAGTCTGTTGTAAATGTGGTGTGTATCAATTAAGATTTCTATTTATTATTAGTTTAAAATTAAGTTTAACAGCTGACAACAGACACATGACTGATGACAGACCTGACCATATGTTGCTTCAAAGGTCCATTTTAGAAAACTTACCTGAAGTATTACACTTTTTATTAAAGAATTCACAGACTGCGTGAAAATTTGGGATGTTCCTTGGAAGTACCATAGAACAATCCCCCCTTTGCTGAAAATGGTGAAGAAATCTAACATTTTGTCTACACTACACTGCGTACGTCGTGGAAATCCCGGAAATTGTAAAATACCCGGAAGTGATGTAAAGATAAATAAAAAACCTAACGATCGTGAAATACACATAAAAACTAAATGAAATACAGAAAAGAAAGATTTCTGACAGAAAAGCAGTCGTTGCTATATTCATCACAGCATTGTGCCCCAGTCATATGAGGTTTGTTTTTATATGGATCTCTTATAAGAGACGATTTTATTCAAGGCAATTCATGTAGAGGAGGTTTTACAACCATTAATTTTTCAAATGCCCTCGTATCTCTGACTCTACCACATCTCTCTTTTTAAACCCCCAACTGGGATATAAAAGCCAGAAGATGGCGCTGGGGCAGGTTTCTATATAAAATGTACATGGTTAACATCAGAGAACCCTTTTTTAAAACCCTTAAAGAACTATATAAGTGAAAAATTTCAAAAATTTGCACAAGTGTGTTTTGTAATATTCTATTTCTATGGTGCTTTAGTTTTTTAATACAAGGTCAAAGAACTATTCCTCTTGCAAAAAGCGTTTTAACCGAACTGTATGAAAATTTGAATTTCTCGGGAGGGTACTGGTCATAACCCTAGATAGAGAGGAATGTAAACATTATTAGCACATGGTTTTGTTTATCATCCAAAAGGCATTCTGAAGCAGACGACAATTCACTGTAAAAAAGATCACAATCACTACCTCTAGTTAGAAATTTAGTTGTAATCACCTTTTTTTATCAACTCATTTATGATAATAATAATGATAATTCATCAAGTTAGTGAAAACACTTTTTATCTGACACATAACCAATATACTACCAAATCCTTTGTAATTTGTCATGATAATTACATACTTCTTTTGGTCACCACATGCATTATTTTCAGAGCTAATTTTTCAAGGCAACGAAAATAAATGTCCAGTTTAAAAATGCCCAAAGTTTATCGGTGAAATTGATTCCATGAATGTGCATTGTTATGACATCCCCTAATTGCCAACATACTTAACCCTGTTGATAACTGAACTTAATTAATTTGGTGATAGAAATAGGTCTGCACCATTCCACAAAATTTTCATTTTGTCCTTGTCACTATGTAAACATAAGTCTTTACCTCTGGCCTGTTACGTCGGGCCAAAGAAGTTTTCTTACTGCAAAGGCATTGGGTACTCGTTTTTTTGGTTCTCAATGTTTGCTTTTTTCATATTTATACGAGCATTTTTGGGTTTAAAACCATGCCTTTTGTTTCCACTGTTAATTCATAGTCAGGGTACTTTATGCTTAAACTGTCCTGTGACTTAACTCAGAACATGTGGGGGAAAAATAATGTTGGGTGCATATTATAAACCGGTTTAAGCCCCCAGTGGTGTTTTTGCCAATGCATATATTGTATTAAGGTTCTCTTTGTTGGTCAAATTGATTGGTAAAATATCGTGATTGTGTGTGTGTGTGTGGGTGTGGGTGGTGTGCGTGTGTGTGTGGGTTGGGGGTTGTTTGGGTGGGTGTGGGTGGATACGTAGCATATCAAGTTTGATATTTTTTTTCTTTTCCAAAGTGGTCCAGATTTTATAAATTCAAAAGAAACACACGATTTAAATATTTATATAGTTTTAATGATAGACAGATATTATCATTGTAAAGTCAGACGACCAATTATTATTGTTTTCCAAAGAAAATATTGCTCTAATAAACTGAGAATTTCCCAATTCTAGGATCCATTCAGATAACTTTAAAATGAGCTCAGCCAGAAATGTATCTATTTTGTAGGGTTGACGCACGTTTTTCGTTTTATAACATCTGCAGAATCCCGAGGGATGGTTGGCGCTCGAGTCCGTTAGGGCGTGGGCACCAACATGTCCAGAGGGTTTCTGCAGGTGTTATAACACGAAAAAACGTTCGTTAACGCTAATCTAGCATAAATGGCTTAAAAATCATAAAAATAAAAATGTATAAAATCTGTTCAAGAGGGCTTAAATTCTTGATCATCGCATTCATGTTCTGGTCACTCAATATTTGGGTTTAAACAAATAAAATGACAAAGTATGATCAATGGCAATTGATGATTTTATATCTTCTCCAACATATACTAAGGGTCTCGAATTAACAGCGGCTTCAATTTCTTTTAGAACTGTGTGCATCTGACCTGTCATTAACAGTCTACGGCTAAGCCTTTCGTAAATTCCTCCCACCAAAGGAGCTATCTCTACGATGAAAGTTCACTTTATACCTTCATTTGAGGTCTAACTTTGTACGTCATCGTTTTGAAATGTTTTGCCCATATCAATTTGATGGTTTCACTAGACAATTTGGATTGCTTTGCATTGTCGCTTATAATTTTCTTTCGGGTACCTCTTGTTGCAATATATCTTCTCAGGCAAAGAAGAAATGCAATAGCTAAACATGTCTTTCACTTTTTCTAACTGCACAGCACGTGTTACTAGACACTTCTGGGTGCTGTGGGGCTCGTTTTGGGGAGGCTGCGTTTTTGTTCGTGTCCTCCCCCCTTTTTTTTTTTTTTTTGTTACTATTCCACTAAACACGTGAAGAGATATACCCACATTTTTTGGGATTTTTGTTTCCATTTATATACAGAGGGTCTAGATAGTCTATCCTACGTTAGAGAATGGTGTACTCCCTATGAAGTGGTACCACTGGAGGTTTTTTTTGTATGGCCCTCCATCTACACGTCTGTAGACTGTACACGATTACAGTATAGTACAAATGGTTGCTCTACCACATGGAATCCAAAATCTATGACTAAGTTCACTAAAATGTTTGTGATACTCAACTGTGCAATATCTTTTGTGCATTCTTTCAATTAACAAATGTCTTAACCTATCACTCCTTGGAAGAAGTAACAACCTTAGAAATAAATTAAGTTGTAGTAATGACAATTCTCCTGCAACGGTTTATGTCAAAGTTTTTAATAATCTGAAATGTTTTACGATAAACGATCCATATTATGTCACCAAGTTCCCATATTTGACATGAAACGGAAACATGGAACTTTGAAGCAAGACAGTACACACGATTGGTGTGCATTTGCATGTTGATTCATATACAGAAGTACCGGTATCAGCTTTCAAAACCCGAGCACTGAAAATTTATCATCTGTATTGGTGTGCCGGCTAATCACTTTTTGTACTGTTCGACTTAGAGACAAGTCATAAGCCATTAGGCAAGTCATGTGGTTCATCCCGCTGGGAACGAGATCTCTGGAAAACGAATAACTTACAGTCTGTCCCACTCAATCGGTAGACTTCGATAAAATTTCGAATATGCACGGGACATCAATAAAAATATACGTAAGCATTGTGTGAATATTAATATTTACAGGCACCTTTTTCACTTTTTTGATTTCTTGATATTTAAGTCAAAAGTTGAATGTGTGTGATTTTTCCAAATATTCTGGCGTGACGTGCCATAGAGAAACATAGGGTGCTGTGAGGCTCGTTTTGGGGAGGCTGCGTTTTTGGTACGTGGCATTCCCTGTTTGATATTATTTTTGTTTTTATTTAAAAAATTGCTAGAAAACAAGGAAACCGATCAAAATATCCTTTAATTTGGAAGGGTGACTGTATCATAGATTCTAACACAAGCGGCTGCTTTTCCTATTTAAACATATAGGAAAAGGCCTGTATCTTATTTTACGGTACAATACAGCAAGTTTTTCCAAGGACGACGTGCCCTAAATGACGTAACGACGTGACGTATATAAATAAGCGCGTCCAATCGTATCTCGCGTTTTAAGGTTACACTAATGTACTACTACGCGCTAAATAAAGTTCGGGATTGTTTTTAAAGAAAATAACGTGTTAGAATCGAAATAATAAATTGTTCCCTATTTTTTTTATCGTTGAATCAAATACAGTCAGTCATTTGGATGCGAAAAATTAAATAACTCGTGCTACGCACTCGTGATTTAATTACTACGCATCCAAATTCCTGCCTGTATATGATTCAACGATAAAATACAGGCAGGCATTTATTTAGGAAATAATCTATGACTTGGGAGTGCTTTATCGAAATTGAAGTATTCCCCGGAGGTGATGTGCCTGGCGGAATAATTTACGAGGGCGAAGCCCGAGTGAATTATTACGCAGGCACATTTCCGACGGGAAATGCTTTAATTTCAATAAAGCACTCCAAGCCGTAGATTATTTCGATTTTTATAAGCCGAATTTATGAAAACTATCGTAACTACTACGGACCTTTTTTCAGTTCGGCGGTAATGTGTAAAATAGCATAAATAGTGGCTGTTGGAATTCACTCCCCTATTCGGGCAACTAGTCAAGATATCATACATAACTATATTATAAAAACTTACTTTAGTTTAAAGTGACATTATGCTTTACGGGTCGTACCGATGATAGCCTCTTTAGAGGATGGTGGACCCAATAAGCACAATTACAAACAAACAAAGTGACATTATGCTCATCTTATTGCACATAGTGTATTTTTGGTGACAGTTTTATAAAAGCAATTTTCGGTTGCTGTACATTTAAATGTGATTCAGAACTAATGATAATGCCGAATTATTATTTGATGTTGTTGTTTTAGAAATAAAAAAATGGACAATGAAAAAACGCCGGGGGGGGGGGGGATAATAATTCCTTCCTTGGCAGTGATCTCTTTTTTTTTTTTTTTTTTTCTTTAAAAAAAAAAAAATTTTTTCTCTTTTTTTTTTTTTTTTTTCAATTTGACTCTCCCAGTAAAATAGGAAAAGTTTATTTGAAAGTTTTAAATAGCAGGAAAAGTTTGTTGTATTGGGTTAAAATTAATTATTTCCCCCCCCTTTTCAAAAAAACCCAATTTGAGCTGGAATTTTACTTCAAAAAAATGTGCATAATTGTCACTTTAATCATCTTAAAAATATATAAAATATAAAAAAAAAAAATACCCGACTGTGACATTATGCAGAAGACGTCAGATTCAGAATCTAACAAAGCTAACGTTTTAACGTGGATTAATGACGTCAGTGTGATGACGTCAACGTTTTCATTCATTGTTTTGTCTCCCGGAATCAAAACATTGTATGACGTTAATCCTGAATTTTCTTAGCCTTTTTAAAGGAAAGCAAGGTGAAGGTATTCTAAGGCTTACTTGACGCAATCAAAAATAATATTTAGGTTCTTAAACACAACTATTTCATGCGACTGATGTATTTATACAGATATTATTTCTATTTCTATATTTTATTTTCTGCGCGGGAGTAAATTAGAAAAGTCGGAAGGAGCTACTTCCATGTCCGAAACTCCGCCTTCTTTTCCGAGGGCTTTAATCATATTAATGCACTCGAATTGACTATAGAGATATACCATAGGCATATTAGAATATTTCTTAATCAAAAAATAGGTATTTATATTTAGTTTTGTTGTCCAAATTTTCCAGGCCAACGTTGAATTTCCGTTTGGGATGGGACAGACTTTAGTTAATACATTAGGTCTTTACCACTGAAAGTGCTAAGCTGACGAAAAGGGCCTTTCCCCCCAATTGGTATTACACGTATAAAGCATGTCAGTAAGTAGCAAAAAAAAAAAATCCTACTTTTCCAATATACTTCTACATATACCATCAGTTTTTGAAACGTAAACAATTTTCAGTAGTCAATAATTTGCAGCGCCATGTTGATGCATTGTTAGGCAAAAATAACGCCACGGTGAATGTGCTTTAATAACGGAATGGTTGAAAATAAATTAACTTTTAAATGTCCATAACGGTCATTTTTTGTTTTGCATAAATTTAACTTTGCAAAAATAACAAAAGTGTTATTTTACACCTTAATTCAAGAGAATTGCTGCAAAAACATGCAAGTACAAATAAAAGTAACTTCAAAAACTCATCACTGACTTCCGTTATATTTATCTCTATAGTGACGTCACAGATGTCTGACGATTCGTCCCAATTACGTTTCGATACAGAAATACGAAAAATTTGCATCTATAACTGTTACTTCTGAATAATGCATCAAGAATTATTCTAAAAGCTGTATAAGGGTTATGCCGCCTCTGCTAGACTGGATGATTTTCAATTCATGCAAAAGACTGGGTACACAGTAAATGAAAGATTAAGACACAAGTCATTTGCTTAAAGCACCATTTATAAAATGTTGGGATCATTTTTTTAAAAATTAAGTTGATGTTTGTTTAATTGAACCACAGGTACTTGACACACATACCTTTTTGACATCTATGCTATTTCATTATGTAATAGGCATATGTGTCAGTGTCTTCTCCTGTTTTTCTTTCAAGAATATTAATTTTAAAAATTATGATATACATGTATGTGTTTTGTGCACAACTGCACATGCATATAAGTATGCATCATCGTGGTCTTTGATCTTCTGGTTGTCAATCTTTTTAAGAACAAAGGAGTTCCATCATTCATGAAGATCATTTAAAAGAGTTCAGACCGTTATTTACAATTAAATTTACGTTCAAAGTTGTTTTGAAAGACTTCAAATTTAAATAATATATATGTTTCTACTCAAACATATTCACGTAAGCAAAAAATCCCATCAGATGGGGTTATACATAAATGGAGACAACTGACATGTCAGAGTTCTTAAGGAATGAATGCAGGACGGTAAAAAATTCTATAGAATACATGCAGATTTTACCTGTGATACATGTAATGTGATTGAAATACTCAAATTATGCCAGAGGTCTCAACCTTAATTCATGAATTGTCTAGTTAAAATGCTCAAGATGTCAAAGTGTCATGGGGTTTGAAAGTCTATTCTAAAAGGTCGACTATATATTTTAGAAGCTATTTCCGATCCATTGCCTTGTTGTGACTTTCTGGTTGGCAAAACATGGATCATCGGTACGGTCAAATGAAAAAGTCACAGCTTCTCTCAAGTCTATCAAAATCTGTCATATTTAAGGGCTTTTCCGCTTGTTAGGCAGTGCCTAATTTCATATTACATTAGGTCTTTACCACTGAAAGTGCTAAACTGACTGAAAAGGGTCTTTCTTGGTATTACTTAGAGCGCGTTGTGCTCATTGATACACTTAGGGGACATTTGCAAACGTAAACAAATGGTTTCAGTATCAATAATTTGATGTTTCTTCGTCTGTTATGAAAGAAAACCAATAATTTTTCAATCTAATGATAAGAGTTATTACATTTTAAAAGATACAGGTTCAATTGATTGGTCTTCCGAGGCATATGACTGTTGAGTAGCGAAATGTGATATGTTTTCGCGAAAGTGACATAGTAGCTGTACATGACAACAATACGGATATAATTATGGAACAATTACTCTCAGAAAATCATAGTTGCTTGACAGCTACTGTTCATATTAGTTCTGAAAACAGTTAATTGAAAATTACAAGTTGATAAAAAGTCAAGTTGTATCAAAGTTTGCAATAGTAGATTTAGTTAAAAGCCTTTGAAAGGGTTTCTGGTCAAAATATGAAGAATAATGATGAATTGGTGAATGGCCGAAAGATAAACCATTTCTTCTGTATTTGTATGAAATAGATCTATTGTATGTACCTGTACACAGTCTCTCGTTCATGAAATACAAGGTCCAAAATTTAACATTTTGTGTTACATAATTGTGTAATTTTTGAAGTGGCTTAATAAGTCAACCAATACATTTATAATAGAGCATTGGTTTGTGTCCTACATTCATTAATTTAACCTTTGGTTGTACTCTTTTGCAGATCTTTTTTTGTGATTCACAGCATGGAGATGAATAATGAGACAGCTAAAGTTTTATTCCGTGAAGGTGCAACTTTTGTCCTGTTGGATATGCCAGAGGGGTCAGAGTTTGGTATAGATTACAACTCGTGGACAATAGGTCCGAAATTTAAAGGTGTAAAAATGATACCACCTGGTATTCATTTTGTTTACTACAGGTAAAGTTTGTTGAACATTGTCACATAAATAGTCCAAATTGATCATGGCAATAGCTTACTTATGAAATATGGGGATTAATGGAAAAATATGACGGGCTATTACAGACACCTTTGTGTCAGTGTGGCTGTAATTGTTACATCTTGGTTTAAATTTTGCATGCAAGCTATGATGTGCATTTGTGCTCAGTATCCATTCGTGCCCTATATTTTGCACATATTTGGCTGTCAGGTAAGGGCAGTGGTTAGGGCACTCGCTTTTCACCAATGCAACGTTGGTTTGATCTCGAACTTGGGTAGTATGTGAGATACTAGGTGGTCAGCAGATCGGACAGGTGGGTTTTCTCCAGGTCCTTCGTTAAGAAGCCCGCATTAGCTTATGGTTGTTGTAATTTCTACCTTGCAGACTTTAAATAAAGATCATTATGATATTTAAGTTACCTCAAAGGACTTAATTTGAAGCTTCAATAAAATGTTCAGGGGTAACATACAATCAAATTAGATATTTTGGATTTTAATCAAATACAAATTGAGAATTTTCATAGAACCCATGACCCTCAATCAGTGTTGTTACAAGTCAGTAACTGATACTACTTAGCCAAAAAGGCCGGAGATCATTTTCAAATAAATACAACAACTTTGTTGAAAGTTCCCTAATGAAGGATACACTTGTGTAGACAATTAACACATATTTATGTTGAGAATTTCTGTTAGACTTAAAACATGTGAAAAAACCTATTTCAGTGCTAGAAGCACTTCACTTGGAGGAATGAGGACAGGATTTTTCTATAACTTCAAACAGAAGGAGATTCTTATCAGAAGATGGGATAGGTACAATGAAGGTAACAATTAAACCAAATAAAGTTGGTAGAAATTTATTCAGTATGGCAAAAGTTAACGTGTCTGTGGGTGCAAACCTTGTGATTTAACGTATTGTGAGAAGTAGGCATCTAGCTAGCAGGAGGTCTGCTAAGGATTCTGTATACATTGTAAGTGATCAACTCTTGCCTGAAATAAAAGAAGGAAGAATGGCATTGATTAACTTGAAATAGTGAATTGATATCAAATTACTTGAAATATTTTTTTCCCATGATATATACAGTATTAACTAATGAACAAGGAATAATGCATGATGCTGAGGTGCTTGGTTCCAGCAGTGAGCAGTGTCACTGTAGGTAGAGAAGCTAAATGTACATGTAGTGTTTTAGCTATTTACAAGTACAGTGAAAATGAACAATTGACTTAGAACACAGTTTTGTTTTATTTCAGATATATCCACAACCCCGATGCCAGCAGAGGATCTGGAAAGAGTAACGTCTAATATGAAAGAAGTTGATCAGTATTTAGGACCCTACCCTTATGAAAGGTGGGTGTACTGTTGTAAGAAAAGTATTGGCTCTACTTCCATAGTTGAGTACTTGAACTAAAAAAACCCTTACTGAATGAGATTCATGGGTGTTAGCCCTGCTATCAGTCTGAGATTTATGTGAGAAAGCTAGAAATTTTTTATGAATGATGGGAGTCTAGTACTTGCCCTTCCCTAATCTGACAAGGTACACAACATGGGTGTAGATCTGATGACAGCCCATTTAATTTCTTCTTCTTGCATAACTGAATCCCCAACATTGCTACATGTATTTATATATCAGCCTACGCTTTTGGCTAATCTTTCAGTTGCAACATGCTATTAGTTTGACCATAGTGACCCGCCTAGTTCACATTACAAAAATAAACCCACAATATCTTCATTGAGGTAATTTCAGACTCATTTTAAGCTATTGTGAACACCAGTCCTGGTTCCATTGTCTGTTATCCATCCATGCCTAACCTTGTGTATACAATAGAAGCTACATTTTTCACTGGATCTTCCTGAAACTTAGGTCAAGGTCAAGTTTGAATGTGGATCATCTCAAGTCAATCTAGGTCACCAGGTCAAATCATAGGAAAGCCTTGTATATGCAATAAAGGCTTCATTTTTCATTGGATCTTAATGAAACTGTGTAAGAATGAGTGTCTTGATGAAATTTAGGTTGAGTTCCATCTTGGGTCAGAAACTAGGTGAACACCTGTCAAATCATAGGGAAACCTTGTGATTGCAACAAAGCAGGGTTTCCATGCCTTAACAATTTTGATATGGCGAAAAAAATGAACACAGCAAAAGTCTTCCCTGGCGAACATTTTTTCATAAACATAAAAACCTATATCAACAAGGCATATTATCCATGCGCTTATCGTATAATTGGGCCTAGGAATAGCAAATACAACTTAATTTGTAGACCATGCTAAGTAATCTAATTGACACAGATTAAAAGTTGATACCTAGTTTATCTATAATGTCAAAATAATTGATGCTTGCATCATCGCCATTCATGTAAATCTTAATGAAACTGTGTCGAGAAAGGTATTAACGCAAAATTCTAGCCGACATTTATGTACTTGGTCAGCAGCTCTCATAGTTCCGGATTCCTGAACAATGATTAACCCTTGGCGTCCCAGTAAATGTCACTTATGGTCATAATGGCATTCGCAAGGGAAATTGTCTTGGTATAAGTTGTCAATATGATAGAAGCTGCATTTTTCATCTTCATGAAACTTTGTTAAAATTTGTCTGCTCTCTAAGACAAAGAGTTTTCACCTGAATTTCACCAAACTTGCTGAACAGGTTTGTGGTCTTAATATCTAGGCCAGGTTCGATAACCAGCCAAATTGCCCAAGGCACTTTTTGATTATTGTCCTTGAATTATGCAAAATTGGCCAAATTAGGTTTTTCCGCTTTTTATGTTGAACAGTTTTCATAAAAGTACAAACTTCACCAAACTTTGTGAAGATATTTGTTGGCATAATTTCTAGGCCAAGTTTGATAACCAGCAAATTCGCCCATGGCACTTTTGAACTATGACCCTTGAATTATTGAAAAATGATGAAATTAGCCTTCTCAGCTCTATAGTTCAAATAGGTTTTACAAAATTTTGTTTGAATTTACTGAGGAGTGTATAGTATTTAAAAGAATTAAATAAAACTTAAACATTTCAGAATAAAAATCAATCAGACATGATCAAGCGCATTGGAATTTGACCTTCCTGACCTCTCCATAGGACTCTCTAGGCTGTATCCTATGCTTTCAAAGAAAACTTAGTTTCATATTTGGTCAGGTGTTTTGTCTATTGTTATGTATTCCAGTTACAAGAAGTGGGTTTCCTTGACCAATCACATTACGGACGACTTGTTGTCACGGTTGCAACCAGAATGCGGCATCATCACATCAGTGACACAGTTTGAATCCCCTTTCAGCAATAGTGAAATGAGAAAGAAGGCTGCAGAAAAGGAAATGTCTGAGGAGGTAAAAAGAAATACATATAAAATTAAATAACAATGTGAAATGGTTGCTATGGAAACTGAATATCTCACTACTGGACATTTTATATAGAATATTCATGTGGTAATATCAAAGATTTGTAGAATCAAGTTAAAATATAAAAACAATTGAATGAAATTTTTGTACTTTGCATTTTGATACTTTTTGTGTTGTCTTGATATGTATTCCTTGGGGTTTTCCTGCTAAACTTGTAAATCAGACTTGAGCGTCATCATGTTTGAAATGCACAAGTTTGTTGTTCATATAATATTATATGGGTGCCCACATACAACATCCTGACCGAGTAGCAAACAGTGTTAACAGTGATCAGCCTTCATGGTTGCACAGGTGATAACAGTTGGCATGGTTATGACATTTTATGTATTACTCTTTTAGATGATAATGATAGACTGATAAAGGTGTATAGTGAATTATCAGAATTGTAAAAACAGTAATTATACCCAGGCTTTATGTAGTAAAGTGGGGGCTACATAGGAATCATGCATGTTGTCTGGTCCCGTCCCATTCAAAGTAAAGTACTACTCAGAAACTACATGTCAGATTTTTACCAAACTTGTTTTTTCTTGTTCCAGGAACAACAGTCTACAGGTAAAAAAACTGCTGAACAAAAAAGTCTTCCCACTCTCACTACAATAGCAGGCACAGAAATGCGTTTCACAGAAATCCCTAATCAGAGATACCCTGAAGGGGCCAGCCCCCAAGAGATCACTAAACACAGCATGGATTCGTCTTACTTACTTGAGACACTTCTCAAGTCTGTGTATTCAGAAAACACCAATGAAATTCTTGGGGAAGTCCAGTTTGCTTTTATCTGTTTTCTGATTGGTCAGGTGTTTGATGCTTTTGACCAATGGAAAAAACTGGTACATCTTCTCTGCAGCAGCGAGTCAGCACTAAACTCTCACAATGAATTGTTTATGAACTTCATCTCGATGCTTCACTTTCAAGTGCACGAAATCCCGGAGGACTTCTTTGTTGACATTGTATCAGCTAATAACTTCTTGACATCCACACTGCAAGAGTTTTTCTCCAATTTAGACGAGGGAAATGGTGACAACAAACTAAGGCAAAGAGGGAAAAAGTTTCGTGAACATTTAACAAAAAAGTTCAAGTGGGATTTTACAACAGAACCGGATGATTTTGCACCGATTATTGTTGATACTTGATTCTTAGCTTAAATATCTTTTTATATACTGGTTCCAGGAACTTAATGCATAGTTCAACTGCACAGCATTCAAGGGAACAACAAACTACATGTATTTCTAAACCGTTTTATGATAACGCTACTGAAACATGAATTAGTAGTGATTAGCAAGGGGATTTAGGGCTCAAGGTACAAAAGCTCCTCAGTTTCCTGCCCATACAATGTGCTGTGCAGTTACATACTAAGTAGTCAGTGTCCTTCGGAAAACATCTCTGTATCAAAACCAGATATACCTGCAGCAAGTGTTATACATAAAGCAGCCATAAATCTCATCATTCTTCAGTTGTCTTTATTCAGGACAGAGACATCACTATGAAACAAGTCATTGATACCATGCTGTAAGTTTTATTGATTTTGAAAATGTTGCCATTCATAATCTGACCAGTTGACATTGCTGCACACATGCTAACTGGTTCTGTTTTAAGTTGCCGCACACATTCTGACCAGGTGTGGCTATGATTGACGTTGCTTTACAAAGTCTGATGTGGTTAGTTGGTTATCGACTTATTATTGGCTCTACTGGGCGTAATCCAGCAGAAATTATGTCATGGTGTTTTGTCCATTGTCCGTCCATAAACTTTTCCTTGACAACACTCTTCAGGTCAGAATTATTTTCATTTGACTTTCATCAAATTTGCCCAAAAGGCTGCCTGCAACCTGTAGAGGATTCCTATTGTTTGGGGTGAGTGGGTCAAAGATCACGGTCACAGTGACCCAAACTTTGAAAATCTTTTCCACTCATTATCTTGAGATTTTTTTCATCTATTCTTTAAACTTCAAAGGATGATTGGTCTGAGTAGATGACCCTACTTCTTTTATATGGGTGAAAGGTCAAGATCACATTGACCTTTGTCAGGCTTCCCTTGGCAACACTCTTCAGGTCAGAATTTTCATTTGACTTTCATCAAACTTGCTCTGAAGGTTGCCTGCAAGTAAACTAAATGGGGTTTACAGGTCGTTTTTGAAAGTATTGGGCAAGTTTCAGGTAAGACAGCCAAACGCTAGTTGCCAACAGTTGACACTGAAAACAAGTGGCAACAAGTGACACTGAAAATGATTGAATCAGAAAGGAATACATTTCTCTTGGGGGCTGGGCCCTAAAACTTGACAAACAACGTGACTGTTATTATTTATTTTTGTTGAAATTGTAAGCTTACATTACAGAGTCATTAACAAAAAATATTCTTCTATCTATATATAGTTTACAATGTTAAAACGTTCACACAATTTCACCATCGTGTTAATGGCTAACAGATGATTCCATTACACAAAATCTGTGTAGCTTTGCTACATTGTAGCAACCCCATGTGTATAACACACAACTGCATGTACTAGGATTTATGTTCCTACTTCACTTTAAAACAGCTGATGTTTTCTAAAAATTACAATTCTAAATATTTTGTAAACTGAAGATATCTTTCCGATGCACTTTGATTTTGACATTGGGCGATTAACTTATCTTGTCTTACAGGGCTGGCTGATTAAAGAAAATGATTGTCGGAAGGCAGACATACTTGAGTAACATTTAACATTGCAACACTATTCAAGGCAGAGCTTAGCAAATATGTTAATACATGTATATCATTTTTGGGGCTATTCATGTTTTATTAATATTTGAACCTAAAACCTGTCTTCAATTATTTTGTATGGCATATAACTCTCAAATGCTTATTTCCTACTGTCATAATCATTAATGCCGAGGTTCATGTCCAATATATTAAATTTCTTTATTCTCACTGACTGATAATAAAGGCGAAGAACCTTGTTCTAAATTACTGTAACCAAAATGTTCTTTAATCCAATTGCCACGGTCATTATATGTAACAAATGATCTTTTGATAAAAATTCTGAGTAAAAAAAACCCAACATGTTACTGATAAAATCTGGCCGTCATTTTGTTCGAAGACTTCATGTGCTCATTTTAGAAATGTACAGGAGAAATCTGAATCCCTAAAATGCTTGAACAATGTATATATTTAACTAATCTTTCACCACCTGTATTATATTGATCTGTTAAATGATTACTTTATGAGAGCAAATAATAGCATGTGGTTGAATTATCCAATTTTATCATTTAAGTGGTGTGAAGCGTGTTCGCCTTGAGATAAAAGGGTCCTGGGTTTGATTGCCGACAATGCCATGTTGATAGTTAGTCCTTAGGCAAAAAAAAAACCCCAACAAACATGCTCATATGTGGAAGAAACGGTATGAAATCTTGTATCAGGCAAATTATCTCATATGATTGAAAAAACAATTCAGCTTAATGCCCACTTCCTGTATCGAGTATCAAGTATATTATTTTGTTTAGAAACTTTATTAAGTTTTCAAAAATCCATATATTTAGATTCTTACAACATTGTACAAGTATCTAAAAAGAAACAAATGTATATTAGCACTTCAACATTTTGATGACAGAATTTTTAGCAAATATTCATACTACCTTAGATGGTTGGTAATAAGTTAAAAATATCCTTATGAACTTTTTTATGCAACATTGCAATGTTTAACTAGGGCAAATTTAAATTGCTGCTTTCGGGTTCTAATCAACACAAACTGTTCTATAACAAACACACAATGTCCATGATAATTGAGAAATCAGTTTTACAAAACATCTGAAAAAAATGAATTTTCAACAAAGGCAGACGGAAAATTCTTTATAAGAACTTCCAATCTTTACACACTACAGAAGAATATCACAATCACTCTGAATAATCTGTACACTAACACGATTTATATGCATAAAGTTTAATCTGATTGTTCAAAAGTCAGCAAGGCTTCACTAAGAGTGAAGTAACCCTGTATACAGAAGTAGCATGTTCACTACAGTGAGTAAGTTCTACAGAGTCGAATGTCTGTAATTCTACACGGTAAAAACTGTCTGTCCTGGCAACACAACTAGTTCTCACTGTGCCACCAGTAAACATGGTAATTCATTACAGTACAGGGCATACAGGTTTAGAATAAAATGGAAAAAACAATTTACAGACACCTTGTCATGGCTACGAAAGTGATGAACTCGGAATAAACGATACCTAACAAAAACAATTAAAATTGAGTTAACTTAAATAATCTGACTTTTCTAACAAAAACTCTACTGGCGCTGTGTAAGATACTGAACAAGTTACTAACAGAGTGATGTCTGCATTTTCTTTCACAGTCTGTGGTATATCTAGGACTTGATGGAAAAGTAACATGCATGACATTGTAATACCAAACTGGCACAAGAAACAACTGTTCACATTTGTGTTAAATTATGCATAACAATAGCTTATCATTAATAAGAGGATTTATTTATGCTTGCAAATAACAGACAACAACTCTGAAACAGAACTTTTGACAATAACAAATACTTCATAAATGACATTCCAAATCCATTCATCAGTTCAGATGGTTGTTCCCATTTGTCAATGTTATGGGGCAGCATACTGCGAAGGGATTTAGGTGTTTTACATGCCTCGTTTTTGTCTTGGCAAACACTCAATGCGATATTTATCTAGAAATCCTTCCGTTGATAACAAAGTTACAAGCTAGACATAAACTATTGCTGACCTGCTATATTATAGGGGCTTTTTTAACCCTTAAATGTAACCTTCAATGTTGGGCTAAGGAGCTGGGTATTGTGTTCCATAGAATCTGGTCATGAGCAAATATTCAAATATCCCTCCACAGATGACAAAATAATGGACTGAACACAAAGTACTGCTTACATACTGTTAGAAAAGGCTTGTTCCCTGTATCATCATCGTCTGAGATAGGAACCAGGGTGTTACACATGACACAACAGTACTATGTGAAGCCAAGAGTTAGATACATGTCACTTGATTGTCTGATACTCCTGAATACATTACTGAAGTCTCACATCAATCCAATCAGTGGTTACTGATACATGTCCATGATTATAGCTTCCACACAAAACTTTAACCAAAATTTCTTAGTTCAACAAGGGCCATTATTTGCAATAAATTAAGCCAAGAGTTACCAAACTTGACTGTTTGATACCCTGAAGGCTTTAACTAAAGTTTCAAATCAATACAATCAGTGGTTACTGAGATATGTCCATGATAGTAGCTTGCATACAAAACTTTTACCACAATTTCTAAGTCCCAGAAGGGCCATAATTAGCATTAAATTCAGTCAAGAGTTATCTAACTTACTTGTCTGACACCCCTGTACACAACGGTAAGTAAGTTTTCAAATCAATTCCATAAGTAGTTACTGAGATATGTCCATGACAGCAGCGTGCATGCAAAACTTTAACCAAAAGTGCAGCACCGACGCAAGGGTGACCGCAATAGCCCTCCTTTTTCTCAGAGTAGTCGAGCTAAAAAGTTAGCAGAGAAACCTAAAGTCAGGATATAAAATACAAAGTACATACCTGTTCACTTTAAGGCAATTATTGTACTTTCCTGTCATTTTGAACAGGTTTAGAACAAGATCACTTACAAAACAGTAACATCTGAACTGGGTTTTTCCCCTAAAAAAATGAAATTAAATTTTTCTCTAAACATGAAGCGTATAGTCTATATACATGTAACAAAATTAACACATAAAATGGCATATTTACAAAATAACGGAACTATAAGCCGCACTTGTCAATGACAAAATTGTTTACAAAAATTCAAAGAGGATCATTAATAGTGGTTATAACTAGCACATGAAATAAGTTAACCAAGTGAAACTTGTATACATCTACAAAATAATGGTATCACATAGAAAGATTCAATTCTGATCAACAGAATAAAATCTAGTTTGGAAAAAAAAATATTGTTCCAGTAAACAGTTCTTGTAATATACAAATGTATCACAATATTTTTTTACTATATCATCTAAAAAATAAACTTCAAAAAACTTTCTTTATGGAGTTTTTCCTATTCAAGTCTTTTTGCAAAACAAAGTCACTCCAAAGTTGTGAGCCCCTGGGTACTATGCTAACTAACTTGGTACTGGGCACAAGGATATACTACACACCAAATAGATAAGCTCTTGGCCACTGGTTTTAGACATGAAGTTTTTTTTTTTTGTTTCTGCAATACAGTTTGGTAGCACAAGCGACACCAAGTTGGCAACACAAGTGACACCAAGGGCACAGCCGATCTGGACCCTTGAGCACTTTGATCTTATTTGGTACAGGATGACAACAGAGGAACTCTGGGCTTTCTGGTTTCAGGCAAGATTTTTCTTATGTAGGCTATTTCTAATATAACCCCTCGTAAAATAAGTGATTGCAAGTGTAGAATAAATTTTGACCCAAATGGCAACTTGGATAATGCTTCAGAAACCAAGGCATGTAGGCAAGGCATGTAGTTCTGCATATAACAGAATTCTTTGAGCAATTCTTAGGGCATTTTTCAACTGATCTCCTAAAACTTTCATGGAACCACTATAACGAAACAAAGTTTGGGTGCCAGATCTGACCTTGATCAATTCTCTCTCTCTTTGATTATTCCTTACATCAAGCTGAGTAGCCAGTAAAAACAGGGCTATGTAGAAATTGGGCCTAGTTACACTATTCTCTTTGTCTGCATTTATCAAATACATCAAAATAGGCAAAGTAGGCAATAAAGTCAAAGGATTCCAATTGATAGGACCAACTTGCAAATTTGTTATCTTGGACTCTCTAAAAAGGGAGATAATTTGTAACTAACTTAAGTCTCCCATTGCTCAGTGTGAAAAGTATTTTTAACAAAACTTCAGAGAACAAAAAGTAGATATGTTGAAGCCTGACCTCAATGGTTTTGGAGACAATGAGGAATTGGGCCGTACTGGAGAACAAGTCAAATCACCTTGTCCAAATAAGGATTTAAATTAGAACAGTGTTTGTCATATACAGTATCTGCAGACACGTCAGCTTCAACTGAACACTTGTAACAGCCAAAGAAATACAAATCTGAGTGATTTAAACTAAAAAAAGTTTTAAAAAAGAATAGGTAATGCCTGTAAAAATGTACAAAACTGTTGTGTAGAACCTGAATACAATGTAGTAGGATATCTATTTTGGCATAAAGGAAAATGTTTGGCATTTTCATTCAAAATTTTCAGGTAGGGAAATACAGGTATAAAGATTACGCAATATTATACACACACGTGTGTAGATTATATGTGCATGGTAACGGCGCTGTAGGTATCTGTTGCATACCAAGTTGAAAAGATTTTCCTAGTACACTTCAAGACCCTGTCGAGGCGTTTTAGTCTACCAGCATCAAAAATAAAACGGCAATAAACAAACCCTTGAGTAAAAGCAAATTCATTTTTTAATCTTTTTCTTTCTTCTGTTTTTTGAGCAATTGTTGGGTGTTCAACTTCACTGATTGAAGCAGCTTTGCCCGACTGATTGCGAAAAACAGATTTGTTAATATTTTATTCTGAATTAATGAAAATTCATGCCAAAATGTTTGCTTTACTGTTTTTTACGTGGCTTCTAGAAAGTTGAGAGCCAAATATTAGGTCAGATCTGAAACAAGTTCAATTTCTTTTGAGGCCTCTGTCTAATCCAACCACATTTTTATCAAATCTTACACTTGTTGCTCTTAAGCTAGAGGCTCTATGGATAGAAATTGACAGGAATTAAGTTATCAAAGGACAAAGTTTGATGAGGTTATGCCCCTTCAAGCTACAACAACACAGAATTTAATTTAATAGTGTGGCTATGTTCAGAAAAAATGGGTTCAGAAAAAGAAATCTATCAGAAAATCTTACATCATCACTGTTTCTCTGTTGTTTTGAGTTGATGAACTACAAGTTATATAAAGATAGACAACTCAATAAAACTGAATTAAGTAACAGAAGTGATCTCCCCTTGAGATCACTCAGTTGCAAGGATATTTTAAAGTTTTATATAAGTTTGTGCACCATTCATAAACACCACACTTCTCTTTCTTCCAACTGGTTAGATAACATTTAACTGCATCATGTGTTATAAATCTACACAGTAAATGATGTAATTTATGATTCAATTTAATGACTTTATACAGAATGACTGACGCTCTACCGGCAAACCAAACTGACACATTGCCGGCAAACCAGGCTAACACACTGACGCCAAACCAGGCTGACACACCCCTGGCAAACCAGACACACCGCGGGCAGACCTGGCTGACACACCGCCGGCAAACCAGTATGAAACACCGCCGGCAAACCAATGAAACTAGTGTGGATCCAGCACTTTATATAAAAAAAATTATATAAGAAAATAGATATTAATTATATACTATAGCACAATTCTGTTTTGAGCCACGTATGCTAGGTCTGTTTTACAAACGTCTCTAAAATCTCCTCGGCCATTGCAATGTTATTTTTTGCAACTCGTAATGCTTCTACAACTTTAAGCCGATTATATCCTTTTCCAACTAGCGCCTCGACGTGTTCCTCGTTAATACTGTCCAATATACTGTTCTCTTTATTTACATCTTGATTCTCCCGTAATCTCTCTCGCCGAGCAGGCAATGGTATATCGGCTGTACTGCTTGCGTCTTGGCCTCTAGGAAACCACAAAAAAAATGCATCATTTTCTACATTAAAAAGCTGCTGTCACACGATATCATCATCTTCAATAACAAATCTTAAGTTTTTCTAATTACATAAACACTATAAACATTTACTGTCAAGTTGGTAATACATGCAACATTCAGTTCAGACATGTAACCACGTGAAGTTTGACTGTGTATGTATTGAAACAAAGAAGAATTAAATTTATACAACTAGATACACCCTCCCTTGGCAGTGAACACCTGTGTCATATCAATTAAAATTCCTTCAATGCACGAGTTACAGCCTGAATAAACTCATCCAGACGGATACACACACATACACCAAGCTGCCATTTTGACAACTATATTGAGCCACCGACAACAGGCTCAACAAAATACACCACAATATCTTTAATAAGGCAGCAGTACATACAGCCTCTGGGAAATATGTGTGGGTACTTACTTTGTGTCTGGAGTCGGTGTATTTCGCCCTCGTGGAGCAGGAAGCGGTGGAACATCGTATTCACTGGGTACTCGGTACATCGGTGGCTTCGAGTTTCCTGTCACAGAGAAAATAGTCCCTGTAAAACAGTGCAAAAGAATAGCGCATAAAGCGGTGAAGCAAAGCTCAAGCAGTGGGGAGCAGACTAGTTGTCTAGACCCGACGGCAGTCGACAAACTGAAATTTTACTCGGATTCTTCCTTTTTCAGAAGTTAAAACATGTAAAACTGGACCTATCACTAAATGTGATTAATACCCCCAAAAGACTGCTTTATAAACGGAGGAAGTTCTAAGTAACAGAATACCTTGCAAAAAAAACACTAAAAAGAGATAGTGTTCTTGGCAATAACTCTGCAATTTGTCAGGGTAGAGTTATGGTTCTTGTACACTGCTCTTCCTCTCATTGTGCTTGACCATTGTATGAAGTTGTATTGAATTCCAAACAGTAGTTTTTGAATTATGCTCCGGACAAGTAAAAGTAACAAAGGGCAATAACTCTGTAATGAGTCAAGAAAGAGTTATTGTTCTTTTGCACTGCACTTCCTCTCATTGTGCTTGACCATTGTATGAAGTTGTATTGAATTCCAAGAAGTAGTTTTCGAATTATGCTCCAGACAAGGAAAAGTAACAAAGGGCAATAACTCTGTAATTAGTCAAGATGGAGTTATAGTTCTTGTGCACTGCACTTCCTCTTAATGTGCTTGACCATTGTATGAAGTTGTATTGAATTCCAAAAAGTAGTTTTCAAGTTATGCTCCAGACAAGGAAAATGCAACGGACCGCCTGCCCGACCGACCACTTTACATATTTCAATCTGAGCAGGGAGGCTGACTAACAAAACCTGAGAGAATATTCCTTTTAAGCAAGGGTGCATACACAGAAGTGTTTTAACATTTCATACAGCAATGTTTGTATCATAAATCTTTCAAGTAGCAAATGGACCACTGAAATGGTCTAAAGCTCATAAATTAAACTTGTGCCCGAATAGTTAGTATGTCACTGGTCCGTTATATTCTTGTAACTTCTCTGCAACACACAATTTTCAGCAAAACATTACCAATGCAGATAACCTAAACATGACCAAAAGAAATCACGATCGCTGTCTCTATCTATTAAAGTGTCCTACATTTTTTTCTAAATAAATCTAAAGAGATAGTAAAATTTCAAAACAAATTACAAATGTATCACAGATTTATTTCTGACTATTATAATGGTCTTGACTTTAAGGAACTCTAACACAAACTCAAATGGCTGAAACCTAGGTGTCTTTAACTTTGTAATAAATTTACCAAGCACAAGATCTTATTTTGACGCTTATACTATGTCCCATTTTCACATCTTATACTTTAAGCTGTAACCAAATGAACCACTTAAAGTTCCAGGATCACTTTGAATTCATAGATATAATTGATAAATTGCTTAAAAGCCGTTCTTATATTTTTTGCAATATAATTAATACTACCTTACATTTCTAATATGTACTTATTGATTTACTTATGTTTTTGGTACAAATAAGTCCTTTCCGCCAGTAAGACATCTTTATTGGTAATATAAGAGTTATTTGTAATTGTGCTCCTGGGACTTTAAAACACTGACATTTGATCATAAGTTACCATGTTATGAACAATACTTTAAGATACTGATCAGTAAATATCAAGCAAACACTTCATTACACATTAAAATATTCTGTTCTATTCAAGTGCAGTTAGTGTAGGCGTACATATTTACAAATAGCGTAACTGCATCATCGAACATGTTTAGTACTGTAGTGCAGAAAATAGTACATTCCAAGAAAAGTTTATTCTGTGCACATTTATAAAATGACTTAAACAGGGAATTTCAATACAAATTTATCTTTCACAATCCATCTTTAATATGTGTAACTGCTTCATACATTTAACGAAAATACTCTGAATAATCTAAGCTCATGAATGCACTATATGTACTTGTAAGATCAATGTTTATTGAAATATTTATAAGTTGTATCGAAGGATTGACTTCCAGTAAGTTGATATTACCTATGTAATGCAGTCAGCATTGATATAAATGCACCAGGACTCTGACCATAAATACATTTTATTCACACAGGTATCATTATTGTATAAATTACTAATTCATGCATGGTTATTGGTCTATTGTTAGTCACATGACCCAGTATTATCAGCAGATATACACCTGAAGTGAAGAATATTCTGATAAAAAACAACATGTAAAGTTAGCAGTTACTAAACTGACTGCAAGAATTATGTCAGTAAAAAAAAAAAAAAATGGTTTGCAAATATTTTCTTTATCATCAATTTTATTCTTTTGTTGCAAATAGTGTTTGTATACATACAACGGTGTATTCAAAGAAACTGTTGGTTAAGTTATGTATCATTGTGGCTAAATAGTGATGTATACCAGGACCATACAATAAAACCCATTCACGACTAATTATTTCGATGAAAAATCCAAGTCTATGGACCTAAAATATAGTACAATACTCCCCATAACCTTTGACCTAGCTCAGGTCGATAGACTTGGATATTCACAGCATTATCAGACAATATTTGGTTACTATACAGGTAACAACAGTCTACAGTCAAACATGTGAAAACCGACCACTGTTGGATAGCTGCAAGGTCTTTGTTTGCAGTTGTCTTTATTCACAGGTGTTTCTTCTATCATAGACAGTAAGCTGTGATCTCCCTGCTGGTCTTTATTTACAGGGTGGTCTTTATTGGGAGGTGGTCTTTAACACAGGTTTGACTGTATATACCATCTCGTCAGCTTCAGGTATCAATCTTGCAGAAGCTGATTAATACAAATATAAAATCCACAACTGTAACAGAATGATGCGGACTTGTTTGATGGTACATTTGAGCAAACGAAAGCAAAAACGAAAAGGAGGTAACAGACAACAGAAATAATTAACAGGTTAATACAGCAGGATGGTTATTCTAAGCAAGCAAGTTTGAAAAATATATTCTCAGAGCTACTTTACTACGCAGGCTTTCTTACAGAGGATACTTTCTTACAGAGGATAAAACAGTGTTTCTTAACTTGGATTTCTATTTATAAATGCTACAGTTTTCATTCTATCAATTAACAGTTTTAGAGAATGACAAACTGCAGGTCAAAAGTTTGTGTGCTAATACGTAACTTCTGAGATAAACATTTATATAGCAAGATAAATTGCATTTTTCAATATACATGTACGTATGTATATACATGTAGCAAGACCATTTGCATTTTGCATTTTTCAATATATATACACGTAGCAGCAGGAAAATTTGTATTTTTCAAAGCTCCTTTACTTAGTAAAGTTGTAAAAGCAAAAGGGACGTATTACTATCTACAATCATCCACTGCAAACTAACCAGCTACTTTTAATGCTGACACATGCACTTCTCAATTCCTACCCAGTAAGAACAAAACTGCCTTATCTTTGATTTCAAATGAACGATAAGTCATTCTGCTTCTTTATGGGTAAAATGGTCACAATGCCACAATACTTGCGAAACCTCACCTCCTTGCATGTTCGATGTGTGAGAGTGTGTATTATCGGTGTGGTTAACAGAGTGCACACCGGGCGGTGGGGCACTGTACGCCGTCTCCATGCGCTCCTGTTTCGAACTTAAGTTCGGTACTTCGTAGCGAAGTTCTGCATATGATACTCCTATCCAGGGCAAAAAGAAATGAGGAAACAGAGAGTCAACAGCAGTAAGGATGGACAGACTGATCCTTCATAACATGATAGATAGTGAATGAATGAAAAAATGATTACATACAATGATAACGTGAGCAAAGCAACATTACAGAATGACTTTATCTGATTATAAAAAATATATTTCAAATTATTGTATTTATATAGAACTGTTGGTAATATTTTCAAGTAATTTTACAATGGATCTATAAAATGGTGATCACTTAACAGAAAACAGGTACCTAGTCTAATTTGACCGAAAAATGGTGTGAAAATACTTCAAATAACAGAATTGGTATCCAATTATGATCATTACTGTAAACCTCTCATCTGAGAACAGTCTTATAGCTCAGGCTTCTGATTGGTCAATTTTGAAAACTGAATCACTTCTAGGGCTTCTGATTGGACAGTCTCGAAAAAGTGACATCACTTCTAGCCAATTGAAATTCACAGTTCCAAGACTGGCTTCAAAGACAAATGTCTTCATCTCAGACATATGCCATTAAGTTATTTTTACTCCCTGAAAGCATGACTTTACACAATTGCCAATGCTTACAGTATAAACAGGAAAATTTATTCCGTCAAAAAACTCTCGAAACTACTTTGTGGTTTGTTAAAACAGGACCAACAGGATTTACTGGTTAACACTAGACTCAAAACTTGAAACTGCTTCAATAAAAATCAGGACATTATATAAAATAAGTGTTTCTGTAACTTTAAAAAAAGTTTTGGCCAAGTCCTATTACCACATGTTTTGGCATTATACCTTATTTAACAGGTTATGGTTTTGATACGTTTTACAGCTTTTCGAATGTAAAGTTCAATACATGTATTTGTTATGAAAGTATGTTATCAACAAAAAAGCATGATTTATTGCAGAATATATTGAAATATTAATTGAAAATACAAAACCCAATACCAGTGCAAGATACCCATAATAAAAGTACACAGCCGTAACAAAATCGAGCGATCTTTTATTTTGTATTGGCAGAGCCATAATGTGTATATCTAATATACATGAACATTGTTTTGCATGAAGAGAAAACAACAAATGTGAAATCTACCCAGTAAGTTCTCACTCAATAATAAGAAATAGTATTCAATTAAACTTATGAAAGTACCGTATTTGTCCTCATATGTACACCTTAAACATGTTAAAATGGATGAGTTTTGTAAAAATGCCGAAATCTGGCTTAAAGCAGCCCGTTACTTCACACAATTTTAAGAATGCACAAGTCATTTACCATAATTAAAATAAGCTATTATTGCAAAATTTTTACAAGATCTTATTTACGGACAAAAAGTTTTTTTGCTAAGAGGACGAGATCAACGCAATATTGGTTAAGCTCCTGTTACAATATTTTCAGCGATTTTTGAAAAATTTCATCAACCACTTCGATAGCATTGAGAAGGCCAAATCAGAACAGGTGGATACATAAAGACAAATACAGTACCAGAATTAAACCAAAGAAGAGCTGTCAGTAGGACAGCACGCTCGACTTTTTAGTGCCTGCCTATAAAACAAAACTTTGACAGTTAAGGGCACACAAGACTTTAACTAGGAATTTCTAAGTACAAATAAAGAAACATTTTCACAGAGTTATCTTCTCTTGCTTACAGATAGGTGTCATGATGGTACATAAGTACTCCAACTTTCAAAGTAATATCTCAAATGGTTAAGTCAACAAGTGGACAAGAATGAAAATTTTAACTGAGTTTCTAAGTCAAAAAGGGCCATAATTCAAATAAAATCCTTGACAGAATTACCTTCTCCTGCCCATGTTTCGGGATCATGATGGTAAACAAGTATTCCAACTTTCAAATTAATATCTCAAACAGTTTAGTTAAAAAGTGTACTGGTACGAAAAACTTAACCAAGATTCTAAGTCAATAAAGGGCCTTAATTTTTAAAACAAATCCCTGACAGAGTTACCTTCTCTTGCCTACAGATGGGGGTAATGATGTTAACATGCATTCAAAGTTTCAAAGCAATATCTCAAAGGGTTAAGGCAATAAGTGGATTTTACCCATATTCAATGTATTTTCTAAGTAAACAAGAGCTGTCAGTAGGACAGCGTGCTCGACTTTTTTAGTGCTTGCCAATAAAACAAAACTTTGACAGTTAATAGCACACAAGACTTCAACTAGGAATTTATAAGTACAAATCAAGAAGAGTTATCTTCTTTTGCTTACAGATAGGTCTTACGATGGTACGTAAGTACTCCAACTTTCAAAGTAATATCTCTATTGGTTAAGTTAACAAGTGGAAATTTTAACTGAGTTTCTAAGTCAAAAGGGCCATAATTCAAATAAAATCCTTGACAGAATTACCTTCTCCTCCCCATGTTTGGGAATCATGATGGTAAACAAGTATTCCAACTTTCAAATTAATATCTCAAACAGTTCAGCCAAAAGTGGACTGGTACGAAAAACTTAACCAAGATTCTAAGTCGATAAAAGGCCTTAATTTTTAAAACAAATCCCTGACAGAGTTACCTTCTCTTGCGTACAGATGGGGGTAATGATGTGAAATAGCATTAAAAGTTTCAGCAATATTCAAAGGGTTAAGGTAATAAGTGGATTTTACCCATATTCAATGTATTTTCTAAGTCAAAAAGGGGCATAATTCTGTCAAAAACCTTGACAGAGTTATGTCCTCTTGTCTGTTGATGAAGGTCGTGATGGTAAACAAGTACGGTTAGTTTCAAAGCAATACCTTCAGTGGTTTTGAAATAAAGTGAGGTGGTAGAAAAACTTAACCAAGCTCAATACACTTTCTAAGTCAAAAAGGGCCATAATTCTGTCAAAAACCTTGACAGAGTTATGTACTCTTGTCTGTAGATGGAGGTTATGATGGTAAACAGTATGGTAAGTTTCAAGCCATACCTCTAATACTTTTGAAATAAGTGGGGTGGTACGAAAAACTTAACAACCCCCCCCCAAGGTGTGACGCCAACCCCCCCCCCGGCTTGTAGGAGCCCCCTTTTCAAAGCGCTAAAAAGGGGCATAATTCTGTCAAAAACTTTGACAGAGTTATGAACTCTTGTCTGTTGATGTAGGTCATGATGGTTAACAAGTATGGTTAGTTTCAAAGCAATACCTCCAATGGTTTTGAAATAAAGTGGGGTGGTACGAAAAACTTAACCAAGCTCAATACACTTTCTAAGTCAAACAAGAGCTGTCAGTAGGACAGTGTGCTCGACTTTTTTAGTGCTTGCCAATAAAACAAAACTTTGACAGTTAAAGGCACACAAGACTTTAACTAGGAATTTCTAAGTAAAAATAAAGAAAATTTTTCACAGAGTTATCTTCTTTTGCTTACAGATAGGTCTTACGATGGTACATAAGTACTCCAACTTTCAAAGTAATATCTCAAATGGTTAAGTTAACAAGTGGACAAGAATGAAAATTTTAACTGAGTTTCTAAGTCAAAAAGGGCCATAATTCAAATAAAATCCTTGACAGAATTACCTTCTCCTGCCCATGTTTGGGAATCATGATGATAAACAAGTATTCCAACTTTCAAAGTAATATCTCAAACAGTTCAGTCAAAAAGTGGACTGGTATGAAAAACTTAACCAAGATTCTAAGTCAATAAAAGGCCTTAATTTTTAAAACAAATCCCTGACAGAGTTACCTTCTCTTGCCTACAGATGGGGGTAATGATGTGAAATAGCATTAAAAGTTTCAAAGCAATATCTCAAAGGGTTAAGGCAATAAGTGAATTTTACCCATATTCAATGTATTTTATAAGTCAAAAAGGGGCATAATTCTGTCAAAAACCTTGACAGAGTTATGTACTCTTGTCTGTAGATGGAGGTTATGATGGTAAACAAGTATGGTAAGTTCAAAAAAAAACCCCCAATGGTTTAAAAAAAAAAGAAGGGGGAAAAAAAAATCAACCAAGCTCAATACATTCTAAGAGGGTCATAATACTTTTGAAAACCTTGAAAAAGTTTTTTATTTTTTTTTGTAGAGTGGAGGTTATGATGGTAAACGTATGGTAGTTTCAAAGCCATACCCCCAATACTTTTTAAAAAAAGGGGGGGGCTACGAAAAACTTAACCAAGGTGTGATGCCAACGCCGATGCCGGGGCGAGTAGGATAGCTCCCCTTTTCATAGAAAAGTCGAGCTAAAAAGGGCCATAATTCTGTCAAAAACCTTGACAGAGTTATGTACTGTTGTCGGTAGATGGAGGTTATGATGGTAAACAAGTATGGTAAGTTTCAAAGCCATACCTCTAATACTTTTGAAATAAAGTGGGGTGGTACGAAAAACTTAACCAAGGTGTGACACCAACGCCGATGCCGACATCGACGCCGAGGCCAGTAGGATAGCTCCCCTTTTCTTCGAAAAGTCGAGCTAAAAAAAGAGTGGATAGCAGTCTGCATGATCAAGGTTTGCCGAGTGCTTCATGGAATAGCAGTAAAGAAGTGCCGTGACTTTAAGGCGGAATGCATTTAAGCTTCAAATCAGTGTCACGTGTGCGACAACAAAGGAAACATTGAAATTTTGAAGGATATAACTATCTAGGTAGCCAATTACTGGTAAGTATTCCATATTTATCCAACACTAGTTTTGGAAGATGGTTAAATGATCGCTGCAAAAGTAAGGAATTTTCCTGTTAACAATTAAATGAGACAGATGGATGAGTAGTTCCTGTTACTTCTTATTTGAGACAGATGGAAATTTATTTCCTGTTAACACATATAAAGGTTAGACAGATAGATTTTTACCTGTAAACCATTAAATGAGACAGATGGGTGAGTATTTCCTGTTAACCCTTAAATGAGGCAGATGAAGACTGGCAAAGGGGTAGACTAGCAGCTAAACAGTTCCTTCAACAACCATAGACACAAGTTATCAAAATCAGCAACCATTCCAACTATAGTGCACTCAAAAACCTGCAGTTCTCTGTTTTTCCAATGGCTTTTACTGTTGCATGGAGCCAATCAGAAATGATGTTACATACCAGTATCAGACTGCTTCTCTATGGCTACTTTCTGTTGTTGAGCAGGTGGGGAAATCTGTCCAGTGTCTTGAGTCTGCTTACCAGTATCTACAAATGCTGGTGTAGGTGGTAACTGACGTCTGCAATTGTTAACAAACAATAAGGACTAGAAATTGTCACACAGGTCTATGTTATCAATAATAATCAAATATGTATGACAGAACTGACTGCCCTGAACATGATGCTTACAAAAAAGCATCTATGTGCTATTTTACCATTTGCAAGAATAAACATTCAGTGCATAAGAGCTGTATCTGATGACACAAAATTCTACAGTTTAACCAGTAAACAAAGTAGCTTATGTTCCCTTCAACAGATAGACATAGAAAAGTTCAAATGTTTCTTTTCCAATACAAGTTTATTAACTTTGAGGCTAATATTTGCCCCTTCCATGTCAAGAGCGCCATGCAGTTTCATTAAATAAGCAACTACTTTGACAAAAACCTCGCAAAATAATTCACAAGTAATATTTTAACAAAATTCTATCAAATTAGTTCAATTTTACAGAAAATATAACATCAACAGACTTCATCTGCACAGAATGAATTGCCAAACATTGGCCATATGAGCAAGTAACTGAATTAAGGATAATGCTTTGATGTGCAGCTGCACAATTATGTTTGACCTGTACCTAATCCTTACAACTGTTAAATGCACTATGACAATGTATACACAACTTTTCCTGTGACCTTCACTTCAGAGATTGGGGGAAAATATCTTACTCAATATGCAAATCCTTTAACCGAATTTGTTCTGTGACTATTCATTGTTTTTACCTTGGAAGTTTCGGAGAATTTGAAGGAGATACGTTTGGAGAGGGGTTTGGGGAGACTCTCCTCGGTGGAACTGGAGGTGGAAGATCTTGACGACGTAAGTTTGGTGAATCAAACGGCGAGTACTTGGTCGACTCGGACTCATTCTCGTCTTCGTGCTCAGTATTTGTCTGCGTGTTGCTATTGTAACTAAGGTTGCTACAGTCTAGTCTACTTGACGTAAGCCGGGGGTCAAACGGGTCAACAACTACTGACTCTGTCCCCTTTATCTCACATCTACAGAATGGGCATCCCTGGCCTTCTGAGTCCTGCAACATTACAGAATATAAACATCATAATGTTAAAAGAGAAGCAACACCTGCTCGCAGCATTTTTAAACTGTTATTTTTGTTCCATAAAAGTACAACTTACAACAGACTTGATGTACAGTAAACTCCACGGCACCTTGCGGGCATTTCGAGTGGTTTTCGTATACATTAGCGGGTTTACGGGACATAAAAATCAAATATATTATATTCAGTAGAAATGTGTCCACACGTGAATTGTTCTTGTGTTGTATGCATATTAAATTCAAAATGATTTGGCGACCGACGTACATTTGTAAAGTGTGTTCAATATATTTTATCACCAAAAATAAAACTTACTTCTAACATTATTTATTCCAAACTATTATTTTTATAATCCAAAAATATCAGACTATTGTCTTGAGCTACTTTTACATGTCTCTGTCAAATATATCGGTCTTTTTGATGCCGAGTGCTTCACGATGATCAAAGAAAACTCACATGTACAATGTAGCGTCGGCGATCCTTCTTTGATCTCGTGACACCTGCAGTTTTATCTTTTATAATTGAGGAGGTTGCAGTTAAAATAATTTATTCGGCAAATGTTATTCATTAAAACAGGGTCCGTATATTAAAATAAATATAACTGGAAAAACGTTGACTTTGACAGTTGCTGAAACAATAAATGACAAAAACACGGACACACTGGAAGGCAGCGTTTTGTTTTAAATAAAGAACTTTTTTAATGTTAATTGATAAATATTTGTTTGCATTCACAAATTGACAAACATTACTCAGTCAGTGGTGTCACTCAGCTTGGATTTGCAAACAGTTTTGCGTTATCCTTTACGACAGGCCATATTTTTCACACCTACCGCTGGTGACAAATGCTAAGGGACCAATTACAGCTTACTTTAAACGGAAATAAATATTGTAAGTCAACATAAAAGTGATAAATATTTTAGGTTCTAATAAGAAATAACTCAATTCTTTTTGAAACAATAAAAAACACAACGCCGTGATAGCATACAGTAGCGGCAATTCAATGGATCTTAATTCAACAGGTCGCTTGTACAGGTGTATTAATGTTGGTTTCAACAAAACTGCAAACTAATCGGGCGGTTCGCGGCAGGATTACTTAGGACTGTCTTGCATTATTCATTTCATTTTTCTCGAATTTTGACTTGTCCGTGGACAACTTGGGCAGAAAAACCCACTTGTCCGCCGGCAAAAAAACCCGTGTCGGACAAGTCAGACGTAGGAATTCCGCACCCCTGGTCAAGGATTTGAGACCTGCTACTAACCATGTCTCTTTCTGTGAGAAAGTTGGCAGTCGCTTACAGAAGATAGGATACTAGTACTGGTTCTTCCAAGCCTGTTAAAATGACTTAAATACTGTTAGAACGGGTGTTAAACTCCTACAACAACAACAACACCCAGTCTCCCAACTATTAGGGTTCACCTACCTGCCACTGTGTCAGACATGGCGTACACAGCAAGTGACCACACGGTTCAATTTTGATATCTTTGTCATTTTCTGCACATATTTTACACAGCTGGAAAGTTGATCCCATTTCACAATAGAGCTCGTACTGCTCTTGTGTAACTTTGATATGATCCTCCTGCGAGTCTTGTACCAGATAACTCAGGTCAGGATTTATTGATCTACCATCAGGAAAAAGGAAGCTGCAATATCAAGAATGATTTTGCCAATTTAAACGTACAAGACATTTATTAAAATTGATTGCAAAGAAAACGCTTAAATTAATAACTATAATACAGAGCACAGTAGTGCACTGACCACGGATGTAAATTATTGCCATATAACCCTAAATAAGAAGTTCAAGCTGTCCAAGTCCAACTTCAAAGATAGGGAGCTTAGTTTATACTAATTTATTTTAACTCGATTGTGAAGAAAGCTTTCAGCTTATCGAGTCACTCTCGAGTCTGCTTCCTGGAAAAACCAGTACTGTTGTCTTATGAGGAGTTACGGTCGTGACCCTGGTGGGGCTTGAACCCGCAACTTGGCATTGTATGTCACACATTGTCTTGTTGTAGGAACAACTTGTGCAAGACTATTTCAAATGGTGCACCCTATTAATTTCTAATAATTTATGCTTACAAGAGGGCCAAGATATATCGCTCACCTGTATATCAATTGCCAATAATACAAGGGGTCGTGATTTTAATATAATTCGTAGAGGTCCACATGCTTAGTAACATTCCAAATATCTTAGCTCTGCCTGTGGAAGTTTTCCCTATATAAGTCTATGTGCAATCAAGTGACCCCGCCCCCCTCCCAAGAATGGTTAATTTTCACCGGGGGGGTTCATGATTTGAACAATCTTGGTAAAGGTCCACAAGGCAATGCTATGTGCTAAATATCTAAGTTTTAGGCCTTGTGGTTTCAGAGAAGAAGATTTTTTAATTATTTCTTATGTAAAATCAAGAGACCCCTGGGCTGGGTCATTCTGACCCAGGGTTCATGATTTGAACATACTTCGTAGAGGTCAACTAGGCAATGCTATATGCCAAATATCTCAGATATTGACCTTGTGGTTTCAGAGAAGATTTTTAAAGGTTTTCCTATATAAGCCTATGTAAAACAAAGTGACCCCAGCGCGGGGTCAAATTTTTGGTAGAGGTCCACTAGACAATGCTACATGCCAAATATCTAAGTTCTAGGCCTTGTGGTTTCAGAGAACAAGATTTTTAAAGTTTTTCCTATATAAGCCTAGGTAAAATTAAGTGACTCCCGGGCGGGGTCAATTTTGACCCGTGGGTAATAATTTGAACAATCTTTGTAGAAGTCCACTAGACAATGCTACATGCTAAATATCTAAGCTCTAGGCCTTGTGGTTCCAGAGATGATTTTTAAGTTTTTTCTGCCATAGCAACCAGAGTTCTGCATGGAATGGACTTCCTAAAACAGTTTTGGTAGCGCTTCATGCATAGTTTCATCAACATTGGCCCAGTGGTTTTAGAGGAGATGTTGTTTGAATCAAAATGTTGACAGATGACGGACAATCATCCATTAGAAAAGCTCACACTGGCAAAGCCAGGTGAACTAAAAACACCAGATTTCACTAATATAATCCCAAACAAGAGGGCCATGATGGCCCTATATCGCTCACCTGAATACAAGTCCACTTGCCTAATGGGTGTGGTCAATTTTGACCAAAGAGGCATGATTTGAACAAAGTAGGTGGAAGACCACAAGACAATGTTACATACCAAATAGGTTTTCCTATATACATCTTTGTAAAACAAGTGACCTCCTTAGTGAGGCCAATATTGACCCCAGGGGTATGATTTGAACAAACTTTGAAGAAGTCTACTAGGCAATGCTACATGCTTAATATCTAAGCTCTAGGCCCTGTGGTTTCCGAGAAGAAGATTTTTAAAGTTTTTCCTGTATAAGCTTATGTAAAATCAAGTGACACCCTGGAGGGGTCAATTTTGACCTGGGGGTCATAATTTGAACAATCTTAGTATCTAGAGGTTCACTAGGCATTTCTACATGCCAAATATCTAATCTCTAGGCCTTGCGGTTTCAGAGAAGAAGATTTTTAAAGTTTTTCCTATATAAGCCTATGTAATACCAAGTGACCCCCGGGCGGGGTCAATTTTGACCCAGGGGTCATAATTTGAACACTCTTGGTAGAGGTCCACTAGAAAATGCCACATGCTTAATATCTAAGCTCTCGGCCTTGCGGTTTTAGAGAAGATTTTTTAAGTTCTTCCTTTTTGTTGCCATAGCAACACAAGTTCTGCATGGAATGGAATTCTTTGAACAACTTTGATAGAGCTTCATGCAAGGAACATCCCTGCAAAGTTCATCAACATTGGCCCAGTGGTCTCAGAGGAGATGTCGTTTGAAGGAAATGGTGGACGGACGGACGGACGGGCGGAATGCGATCCTGATAGCTCACTCTGGCACTTTGTGTCAGGTGAGCTAAAAACATCTGAAACAGGTTGAGGTGCCAAGAGCAACCTTGATCTTCAAGCCAGGTAGCTGAGTATTACATCTAACACACTCCTTTACTGTGATAAACAGCTGTGTAAAATGGTTTCATAGTACTTCCACGTGATTAACATTTCCTTAAATTACTTTAAACCTCCTCAAGGTATAATTTAGTTATGAATCATGATGTGGACAAGAAATATCACTTAATTAACATTTATAATCCTTTGTAATAATGTGTTAAGTCTTTGAGCCATACGACTGACCTTGGTCTTGGCTTTACAGATAGCCACCTTTGTTAGCACACACCTTTTATAAAAGTTATATTATCATTCAAAATGGTCACATTATTTTATTGTAAAGAATGATGCTCAACACACAGTGGTTGCTTTAAATACATACAAGAAATAAGTTTAACCAAGATATTTCTGTTAGTGACAAATACAAATTAAGATATACATAACTGAAAGGGTGGATTTTTTTATATTTGACTAGGATAGTCAAAAAAGATTTTTACAGATTTCCTCTATATTCAATGTGAATGAAACTGTTATACAGTTCCTTAGATTTGGGTTATAACTATGGCAATGTTTATCATTCTAGGAGTATAAATCACTGATTAATGTTTTATTTTAAATTTTGATAGTCACTTTGAACGGTAATATCACTTTAATGGCAAAAACTGTGTGATGATATTTAAATCACTCTTTGCATCTACAAGTTGCAAGGCCAACATTAACATGCAGACCAGAACTGAACAACTTATAAACTGGTAGAGAGATAAGAGGAGACAGACTTTGTGATAGGAAACACGCTACAGTAAGTTTGAACTTTTTATATCTCAAGGTCAAATCAAAAGACCACAAATTCGCAAATAAGCTATCCCGCTGTTTCATTCTATTGTATCAGTATCGATCATTACTGGAGAAGTTTGAATTAATGGAATGATGAATTCACGAAGGAGGGCTCTCGTGAAAAAAAAAAATATGAAAAATAAAGTTTTCACGAATATTCATGATTTACAGTATAGAAACAGCCATTACCTGTTTTAAAAAACTCCTACAGTTATCGATGATGCAATTCAGAGAGCATCATATTAAAGAAATATTTAAATGACATTGTCATGCAGACCGGTAGTATTAATATAGTAAGCACACCTTGATTTGTGTAGGAGTATGCAAGGCCGGGAGACAGTGTGAACAGGATGGGACCCAGTTTACATAAATGGATATTGTCTTGCTAATTTGAAGGTGTTCTATACCGTATATGTCAACAGATTGATCAAATGTTTAACGGATGGGAGAGAAGCCCTGAATGACATTAGTTAAGTACAGGAATGACGTACAGGCCAACCTCTGAAAGGAGTGGGAACTATTTGACATGTTTGAGACAACTTAGTGCAACAAACACCACTTTCTTCCCACACAATGGTACTCACCGTGTTAATGGGAGCAACAGACACTCTTGTATGGAAACTCCTACTCCATGAAAACTGCATTGTTCGGTAAGACGGATAAATAACCAAAGGTAGGGTGAAATGTAACTTCATACTTTGCCTTTTGTTTTCATAGCCGAATACATTATTCAGAATTGAGAAGTAACCATCACAAAAATTACTATACCTACGCTGTATGTCTATAAGGGCCTGCAAAAATGTCTCCAGCTATGTGGGACTGTGAAAATGTCTGTAAGGGACTGCAAATGTCTTTAAGGGACTGCAAATGTCTAAGGGCCTGCAAAAATGTCTGTAAGTCACTGCAAAAATGTCTTTAACTATAAGGGACTGCAAATGTCTAAGGGACAGCAAAATTGTCTATAAGGAACTGCGAAAATGTCTATAAGGGACTGCAAATGTCTCTAATGGACTGCGAAAATGTCTACATGGGACTGCAAAAATGTCTGTAAGGGACTGCAAAAATGTCTGTAAAGGACTGCAAAAAGTATGACACATCAACAATAGTTCAACACCTCCTGGTTTTGAAGTCAGGACTAACATCAGATGACTTCTTGAATTATAGACGTTTAACTTAATTTTATTCCAAAGCACTATTAAGTCTTGGTCTACTGTAAAAAAACAAGAGGGCCATGATGGCCCTGTATCGCTCACCTGTCTACCATTGGCAAAAATAAAAGGTTATTAATAGCAGAAAGGTCATTTTTCCTTTGGCTCATGATATCCTCTTAATAAGCCTATGTAAAATCAAAGACCCCCACAGGCAGGGTTATTTTGACCCTGAGGTCATGTTTGAACAATCTTGGTAGAGAGTCATTTTGCCACTGCTGATATCAAGCTTTTGCTGTCTGATCTGATCTGCACTGTTGGCTATTCTTTTTTGCTGTCTGATCATGATCTGCACTGTAAGCTATTCATTGTATGTTGGGTGGTCATGATCTGCACTGTCAGCTTTTTATTTTTTGCTGTCTGATCATGATCTGCCTTTTTGCTATGCTTATTTAGCTGTCTGGTCATGATCTGCCCTTTCATTGTTTAGCTGTCTGATCTGATCTCCACTTTCATTTTTTGCTGTCTGATCATGATCTGCTTGTAGCTATTCATTATTTTGCTGTCTGACCATGATCTGCCTGTAAGCAATTCATTATTTTGTTGTCTGATCATGATCTGCACTGTAAGCTATTCATTATTTGCAAATATTGATTTAATTTTATATATGAACTTTCTTGTGATGTGAATGTAAAAATTACTACCAAAATCTTTAACATGGAAGTTCAACTAGGGGTCAAAAACATGTATTGCATCATCGCTATTTAAAACTTTTATATAAGTGCCATTTTAGGCCAGAGTTTTTATATTGCTTGGTTTATGGGAAGTTTTCTTAAATATTGAGTATGAAGGACTTTTCCTACTGTATTGAACAGAGCACATATTGAACATCAGTCTACTGCACCTGTCAATAATTGTCATTTTCGAACAAAATAAACACTTTAAAATAATTACTTTTCAATTATATATCCCTACTGTTCTGACACTTCATTAACTAGTATATGGAGTGGAACAGCGGAAATAATAAAAATAAAATGTCAGTTCAAATGTCATTGTTATTCTACCTTTTCAAAAAATAGTACAAGCAGTCGCATAAACCAAGAGATATAAAAACTCTGGCCTTACCATGAGAGATCCAAGATGTGTACTGATTACAAGACAAATGTCATTTATCAATCTTTTGGTGTTAAAATACTGCAATAAAATTAGCAAATGAGGTGTTCAAAAACAACACATTATTAAAACCAGAAACCATCAAAACACCTTTCTGACAAATTCCAATGGCTGAAAATGTAACATTTAGAGTGTAAACAAGGTTTTTCCATATTTGGGCTCTGTGACCTAGTTTTGACCCCAGATGACCCATATTCGAACTTGAGCTAGAAATCATCTTAACAACCTTTCTGACAAATTTCCAGGATATTTGGGCTGAAAATGTTACCTCTAGAGTGTTAAAAGGTTTTTCCATTTTGGGCTGTGTGACCTAGTTTTTGACCCCAGGTGACCCATATTAAAACTTAAGCTAGAAATCACCAAACACCTTTCTGACATGCCAGGATATTTGGACTGAAACAGTAGCCTCTAGAGCCTTAACAAGTTTTTCTATTTTTGGGTCATGTGACCTAGTTTTCACCGAGATGACCCATATTCGAACTCCGTCCGAGTAATTACTGGGGCAAACTCCTGACCAAGTTTCGTGACATTGAGGAAAGATGTGACCCTAGAGTGTTAACAACAAATGTGGACCACAGAAACCAAAGACGACGGACGACGGACATTCATCGATCGCCCTAATAGCTCACCCTGAGCCAGCTCAGGTGAGCAAAAAAAAGTTCAGAGATTTTTATTATCACTGATTTTCGTGAATGAAGCACTTAACAAATTCATCAAACTCGCAAAAATATATAAAGGAGCTTGCTTGCAAAAATAAAAAACTCACAAATATAAAGACATTAACAGTATTTCAATCAACTGACTGTTCTGTCTTGTGTAAGTTCATAAGCAGTGCAGCCCATTTAAATCTGACATGATCTAGTTTTTTACTTACAATCCTTCCCTCTGTCCATCAAGCAATGCCTGACATAGTGATTTATTCTGTGGGATTGTCTGTAAGATCTGACCATCTGACGTCACATAGCCTATGGCCCACTGTCCCAGGCGAGTACAACTTAATCTAAACACATAGCTGAAAAACAGAAATGCAGCACATGTTAGTTTCAACATCATTTACGAAGAGGAATGTATCTGTGAGTCCGCCTCAGCACTGACAACAACTATTCAACAGGTTTATATCCCGACAAGAGGGCCTTGACAGCCCAGAGTGTCTCACCTGAAATGATGCCGAGCTGTGCCGAACAAATATGCCATCTTACAGTAATACATTCATTCTCCATGGTCATGCATAACAAGATTACATCACATTTCTCTGTCATCAGACTCTGATCCCTGGCATCTGATTGGACAGTTCTGAATTTGAGCTCATTAAGTTTTTAAACCAATCAGACATTTGAAATCTGAGTCTTGGCTCAGAGGAAAGTTCTACATCTTTGGGTTCTTTCTGTTCATATCAGAAATAATTCCTTGAAAGGGAACTGAAAGCTTCTGGGACTTTTCCCCAATTTCCCTGTTCTGCAAGAACCCTGCCATGCAGACATGTTTCATTAAGCATGTTGAATAACATGTCAAAGTATGGTAGAGGGCCACCTGGGGAAATCTTCTGTGAAAAAACTTTTGAGATTTTTAAAGTTTTACAGTCATCAAATGATCATAATAGCTCACAATGTGCCAGCTAAGCTAAGAATCTACCAACTGAACTCTTACATTATGACTTACTAAACCAATGATAGCAGGAGAAAGTTTCAAATCAATTTTTCAATGTACATCACCTAATATGGTGAAAATATCCTGTTCTTATTTCTACAGATGTGAAGTGCTTCAAAAGAAATCAGTAAACAATTTAGTTTCCTTGTTTTAGAGTGAAGGCTGAGGTTGCTAGTTCAATGTTGCTGTTTGTCCTGTATAGTATTTTATAATAAACTTTCTTCCTGCAAGTAAATGACAACTTGTGTGTGTGTGGGGGGGTGGGGGGACTTGTAGATGAATTTCTGAAAAAACATTTAATTCAGGTGACATTGAGAGTCTGTCAATAATTGATTTATTTTCACCACTAATTCCATCAAATTGACATTTATAAAACAACTAAAATGTATCTAGTGTCCCAATATAAAAATTACTTCTTCAATTACAAACATGTCTTCTAATCAGAGACAGGAAAATGCCAATTTCATTAACTTTAAACATTTAAAGGGCAACAACTCTGACCACTAACCAAGCCTGCTCTTGATATGCCCATTAGTTTGTATGCAAGTTCATTCATGATATAATTTCAACTGATCAACTGACAGACATAACAACCAACATCACAAAACAGTATAATCCTCCTTTTAGAAGTGAGGAAAAAATTGACTCTCTGAAGTTAACCATTCCCTCAGTTCATTCTCACTTGGCAACAGCTGCTGCTGTTGGTTGATCTACTTACCTGCCTGGCTTACTGGCATACTTCTGGAGTCTTCCTTTAACCTCATCGTACGTAAGGAATGCTACGTAACCCGGATGAGTGACTGCTAACACGTTCCAGTTCCGCAACAAGTTGCACCATGGCTGGAAGAGCCTGAAAAAGATGTACACATAAAATTTATATATAGTGCAAAATTTGGAAAACATTCACATCAAATAAATATACCCCATACTGTGATGCACATAAAAATCAAACAAAACAGGATGGAACAATCAAGTAACTTATAATTAACTTAATTTGTCTCATGTAACCAATTTAAATCCATTTTACCACTCAGCAAGATGGATCTTATTTTTGGTTTCGTTTGCTGCTTGATTGTTTAATTTCTCCTGATGGAGAACAGGGTAAATTGCATGATCAAAGGTTGCCAATCATAATATCAGAGAGATCAATATCAAAAGTAATCCTTAAAAGACCAGACAGGCACACACATACACAGACAGGCACACACATACACAGACAGGAACACACATACACAGACAAGCACACATATACACAGACAGGCACAAACATACACAGACAGACAGACACATACACAGCAGACAGGCACACACATACACAGACAAGCACACACATACACAGACAGGCACACACATACACAGATGCATACACACGGACACACACAGCCATACACACATACAGGCTCTGTAATCAAGTTCAGTCTACAGAAATGCATCTAGGCAGTATAAATATGAGCTCTCCCTGATTAAAGCATAAAATTTCACACCATACTTCGATCATTAAGTCTACAGGGACTGGCATGTAACCTCAGGCTGTATGTATTCTGCCAAAATGACTATTCCATACAAATATTTCCATTCATCTGGGTTCCAGTCTGGTTAATACAGATCTAAGAGAAAGGATGGGCTAACTGTTATTGCCAGCAACAATGTAATGAATGAATTCAATCAAATAGAGGCTATTATCTTTTTAATAAAATATACTTTTTCTCATTCAGTCAGATGTGATTACCCAGTGGAAAAGGATTGTTGCCCATCCTGTGTGGAATCAAATTAAGAAATCATTTACAAAGAGGAAGGGCAAACAAAATCACAATGCTTTCAAAACACTACTAGAATTGTACACTCCTACAGCAGAAACTTATCTTCTGCAAACTCTGCAATATAAAGAGCTCAGAGAACAGTTTCACTTTTGATTAATACAACTAGAAAGACTACAGTTGACTTGGGACAATGTGACAGTGACATCATAGATTTAAGTGTACACTAACAGTTACAACTATTGTGTGAAAATAATGATCATATAATTTTTATTATGCACAAGAAAAAATTTAATCTTTACATTAACACAATAATTGATGACGCTGCATCAGTGTCACATTACTCTATTAATGAACAGTAGAGTACAGTACAGAAGAGTGATGCGGCATCAGTGTCACATTACTCTATTAATGAACAGTAGAGTACAGTACAGAAGAGTGATGCTGCATCAGTGTCAGATTACTTTATTAGTGAACAGTAGAGTACAGTACATCAGAGTGATGCTGCATCAGTGTCAGATTACTTTATTAATGAATAGTAGAGTACAGTACAGCAGAGTGATGCTGCATCAGTGTCACATTACTTTATTAATGAACTGTAGAGTACAGTGCAGCAGAGTGATGCTGCATCAGTGTCAAATTACCCTATTAATGAACTGCACAGTACAGTACAGTACAGCAGAGTGATGCTGCATCAGTGTCACATTATCCTATAAATTAACTGTACAATACAGCACGGTGATGCTGCATCAGTGTCACATTACTCTATTAATGAACAGTAGAGTACAGTACAGAAGAGTGATGCTGCATCAGTGTCACATTACTTTATTAATGAACTGTAGAGTACAGTGCAGCAGAGTGATGCTGCATCAGTGTCAAATTACCCTATTAATGAACTGCACAGTACAGTACAGTACAGCAGAGTGATGCTGCATCAGTGTCACATTATCCTATAAATTAACTGTACAATACAGCACGGTGATGCTGCATCAGTGTCACGAACTGTACAGTACAGTGTGCTGATGAACAAAGCAAGAAACTAATTATGTCAGTATGTCAAACAACAGGAAAACCTTTCACATTGTGACTATGTATCTTCTACTAAAAAAAGTTGTAAAATGTACTTTTTGAGAGTCAGACTGTATGGATGAAGCCATACTTTCTCCTAAAAAGATTCTGTCTGAATAAAATACAAAAAATAAAAATCTGTCAACAGATCTGAATGTCATGTAATGAAAAAAGCCTTGTAAACATTCAAACCAATATACTTTCCACTGAAAACTTGGTCAAGACTTGAACTTTTTCGTAAAAGGTATATTTCTTCTGTGGATCAGCAAAAATTGGCTATTTTGCAAGAAATCCTTATGAGCTATCCAAGGATAGGATTTCTGTGTCAAAATACAGTAATTTAACAAGAATACGCATAAATTTGCTTGATAAAAAATAGATTGTTACTTCATCTTTTTCTAATTGTTCATGTACTTGGGGTTTGAACAAAGTAAATGCAGAGCATTTTAGATTAGAAATCTGTTGTTTTCTTGAAGGACAATAATTATTACTTAGGTTTCTTCAGTTCAAAATGAATACTGTGCTTACCCCTGGGTGTGGTATTATGATACTGGAACAAACCATCTTGAGTATATTAATTTAGTTCTATAACAATTCATCCTTCTTTGCCAAATATATTCTTACAACTTAGATAAACTGCTCAAAGACATACCCAAGATAGAATAAACCTCCACAAGAAGAAGAGCGGCAAAGTGTCTTCCCTAAGGACACTACTGCGATGGAACTGGTAGGAATTAAAGCCTAGACACTGAGGCAAACGTGCTACCAGAGCGCTACGGCATTCAAACTTTAACAAAACTTTCTAAGTCAAACAGGGGCCATAATTTGAATTAAATTCATACAACAGTTATCTAACGTGTCTATCAGACACCCCTGAAGACTTTAATGAAGTTTCAAATCAATCACACAAGTAGTTACTGAGATATGTCCAGGATAATTCCTTGCATACAAAACTTTTCCCATGATGCAATGCCAACAAAAAACGCTGACCCAAAAGTGACTGTAATAGCCCTACTTCTTCTTCGAAAAGTTGAGCTAAAAATTTAGATTTTGTCATTTCTCAGTGTTTAACTAATGTCGGGGAAAAGTAACTCGACAGGGACGATTTACAATTGAAAGTCAGCTGCATATACTTCGCTTACCTGTAAACTATCTTCCCACTACAACTTGTCAAATGTCAATTACTCTCTGATTCACTTAATCATGCTTCAGGTATTAATGAGGAATGACTTAGCCAATGGAATAATTCGGCACGAAGTCAAAGAAAATCCGAGCTGTCCAACTGCCTGCCATTGTCCTTGTTGCATATACAGATCACAATAAACTGAATCAGAAAGTCATGGCGGCTTACGGATCTTAGTTATTATCGTGTGAATTTCTTTTGAGGATTTTGAGTTCTGCCTATAATCATGACTCATTAACAGCTTGATATGAAACATACATAGCAGTATGCTATTAGTTTTATTCCATGTGCTATAAGGAAGATATAGCATGATTTTACACATGTACAATCAAGAATCCATTTGTTTAGATCATCCCCACATACAGTACATGTTAAAAGAACTTACTTAAACAGAGCATGTGGCAAAGGATGCATAATATTCATGCAATATACATGCATTACACTCATCTGAGACAACATTAGACAAGACCAGTTTTGGTCTATTTTATGAGGGAAAGAACCGCTTGTTGTGGCAGTTCATGATAAAAGAACAATGTGTATACTTCCTTACAATTTCTCATAACAACAGGGAAGTTAAAACTAAACCTAAATTTGATATCTCATATCACAAATGTTTCAATGTTGAATTTCTGACCTATTATCTGATAACATTTGTTTAAGTTAACAGTATTTGCATAAACAAATTTTAAAACTTTGTCAATTATTAACAGAATATTGACGTATATTTCATATTAAACTCAGTCACTAATTTCACAATATAAGAACTATAAGAACTCATAGGTCAAAACTGGCCTACTTGACCACAGGAACTGGCACCCATCATCTGTACTAATCGTCACAGAAGGGATAAGCTTACACAAATTTAATTTAGTTTGATTATGAAGAACGCTTCAGTAGCTTATTGCATCGTTCTAAAAAATTCATTCCAGATATATCATCAATTGCTCAAACCACAGATGTAAGAAGTTTTTCATCGTTGCTACCCATCTGACTGAGGCACATGTGGCATCAATGTCTTTGCCCAAAGGACCCACCTCATGCTACAGCTGAGATTAGAACTTGGGACCTCCCGTCTCTGGGGCAAACATCCTAACCACAGGACTCCAGTAGCCTACAACGAATTAACAAGATAAAGGACTAACAACAACAACAAGTCTTTCTGCATTTCCCATCAGCAGCAGATGTATAAAGGGAACAAAGTAAACTTACCTGGTAAACACATCAAACTCAAAGCAGGAGATGTAATCATTGCAAGTCAGGTCAATCGTCGACTTCAACGCCATTGCTTCTAGCGGCGAGCTGATAGAGTGGGCTTCATGCAATGTTTGCCTGAATAGTTTCCACGTCACTATGGTTCTGTAAAACAAAAGGAGAAAGTATGTCACTTTTAATACACTGTCTGTCAAATGAAATATTGTTTAAAATTTTGTTAAAATGTTGGTTCTCAAGTATGACTGTATAGGTACAGACAGTCTGTTGATCTCGTCAATTCTGGTACTCTTTTGCAACTCCCATTTTTAATCCCTTGAAGCATACCCTGGAAGAGAAAGTTCATAGAGGTCACAGAGAGGAGGATCGTTAACGATCGAACTGACGACCCTTAAGCTGGCAGCTGGCACCAGATGGTGCACCAAACATGCACAAGTAAACACTCATGTCATACTTGCATTGCAGGAGACTTCCGACTGAGCAGTTTCATAAAAGACAATTCTAATTAATTCATTTTGCACTTATTTATATTCTAGGAAAAAAATTATTATTATTGAAGTCTTTCTTATATGACCCTGAACAGTTTTGTTTCTAGTGAAAAACTCTTTTGACTATCTTAGTCAAAACTTGATAATCCATGTAAGAGAAAAGTTCAGTAAATGTTCCTTCTTACTTGTTTTCTAAGCATTCATTTTGTTTTAGGCCTCTTCAATGCCATTTTCAAGGGTAATACATGACTTCTGAACATAATTCACATAAAAGCTTGGCCTTACAACAGCTTATTAATGCAATAACATCTTAAAATTATTATTTTTCTGACAAAACAAAAGTTTGTGCTATTCTAGATGCAACTTCAGACCAAGTTCGATCAAGGTCTGGAAGAAAAAGAGGACACATTATTTTAAGCTCAGCCTTAAAAAAGTTTTTCTAACATCAGAAAATTATAAATGCCAGGAAATAAACATTACAAAACATTTGTGTGTTTTCCTGGTTTATCTCTGACTGTGAAACAAGGTTACAGTCCCCAGCAAGAGCTGAAGTGTTGCAACAATCAGATGATGTACTGACATCAACTTCCCAGCATGTAAACAGTTAGCACATGCTTTTGACAGGATATAAACAGTCTTCATATGCAGCAAATTTTTACTGATTGTTTTTCGTAATCTGTTCTCTTTTATCTTGTGACACACTAACTTGTCTTGTACATTAAACAAGAGGGCCACGATGGCCCTTTATCGCTCACCTGGCTAACTCAAACTGGATTTCATCAAGGCAATCATACTACCAAGTTTTATAAAGATCCAATGAAAAATGCAACCTCTATTGCACACACATGGTTTCTCTATGACTTGACCCCATGACCTACTTTTTGACCTCAGATGACCCATATTCTAACTCAACCTACATTTCATCAAGGCAGTCATTCTGACCAAGTTTCATAAAGATCCAAGGCAAAATGCAACCTCTTTTGCATACACAAGGTTTTTCTATTATTTGACCCCATGACCTAGTTTTTGACCCCAGATGACCAATATTTAAACTTGACCTAGATTTCATCAAGGCAGTCATACTGACCAAGTTTCATGAAGATCTAATGAAAAATGCAGCCCCTATCGCATACACAAGATTAAGTGTGGACAGACAGACAGACAGAGGACAGACAGACAACGGACACCAGGTGATCACAATAGCTCACCTGAGCACGAAAAATGTGTTCATACAAGTTTGAGAGAAAGACACAATAAATGGCTGCTTTTGACTGGACTGACTCTTGGTTCATAGATGTTTGTGTGAATGTCTGAACTGATGCCTGGGTGAATGTATAGGTGGATGTTTGTGTGGATGTAAGTTCTTATGTCTGGGTGGATTGATGGTACTAAGACAATTGCATTTCCTGACAACATTAACAACATGCACTGTGCCATTAATACTATACCCTAAATCAATTTTCTTCAAAACTCAGCTTTCATGTAATGACTCCTTTTGTGTGACATAAGAGAATGCTAACCACTGTTGAAGGGATTCTATTTTCTTATTATTATATAGAATGTTGCTACATAATATACCTAATGATTCCATGTAAGAATTTTGACCGAAATTTAGTTTCTGCATGAAACGAAAACCCATACTATCACATTTTATCTAATGACATTTTGCAAACATGCTAAAATGACATAGTCTGACACCTTGTCCTTCTTAACCTAATAGCGCATTCAGTGACATTATAAAGGTCACATGACTAATTAAAAACTTGATCATAACTCCCATTACTAAAGTCTCATTGAAGACATGAACACAAATGTAGCCCACGGACATGAATGATGACACATTGATGTAATAATTCATTAGTTTCTCACTGTATTATAAAAAAGACTAACACTTGTGGAAGTAAAAAAAACAAAGCAGACAGGCATTCACAGTTACTGAAAAAAAAAATTAATTTCTATTCCTGTTACTTGAGTGAAACTGCTCAATGTGAATGTAACTTTTGACCTGCTGACCTAAACTAGCTGGAAATAATATCCATATATGATTTAAAGTATCAACATCAGAGTGTCGGTCACAAAACTATTTTCAAGTTACTAACTTTAAGCATTTTATTTCAGCTGCAGCATTCATACTTCTGCTCTCATACACTGCAAGTTTAGCAGTTTAAAGTCCTAGGATCACTTTGAATTTACTGATACAGTAAAAAATAATTTACTGACAAGATAATGACAGAACCATGTTCTATTCACTCTAAAACAATGTTATAAATAGGCCTTTTTTCGTATTCAAGTCATTTCTTCACGAAAAAGAGTTGACAGAAAGCCCTTTTCATTTGTATGCATTATCATTTTAAAAAATACTGCGTTATATTTCTAACATGAACTTATCCATTTAAAAGCAAATTTAGGTACAAATAAAGATCATTTCCGCGGGTTGGTAAAGTAAGAGCTACTTGTAATTGTGCCCCCTGGGACTTTAAAGTCATAAGATTTATATTATAAAGTAACTTCAACAATACAGATTTCTGCAATACTTTAAGTGTAAGATCTCTTATTGTAACTTTGCCCTTAAGCGTGGAACATGGGTTCTGCAAGTTGTCTCAATAAAACTGAACATTTGATGTCTCAAAAAAACTGAACATTTGACCCAAGTTTTGTGAAAATTCTTCAAGGGATATAGGATGTTACGAAGACATTACAAACAAGAGCTGTCAGTAGGACAGCGCGCTCGACTTTTTTAGTGCTTGCCAATAAAACAAAACTTTGACAGTTAAGGGCACACAAGACTTTAACTAGGAATTTCTAAGTACAAATCAAGAAACATTTTCACAGAGTTATCTTCTTTTGCTTACAGATAGGTCTCATGATGGTACATAAGTACTCCAACTTTCAAAGTAATATCTCAAATGGTTAAGTCAACAAGTGGACAAGAATGAAAATTTTAACTGAGTTTCTAAGACAAAAGGGCCATAATTCACATAAAATCCTTGACAGAATTACCTTCTCCTGCCCATGTTTTGGGATCATGATGGTAAACAAGTATTCAAACTTTCAAAGTAATATCTCGAACAGTTTAGTCAAAAGTGGACGGGTCTGGTACTGGAAAAACTTTACCAAGATTCTAAGTCGATAAAGGGGCTTAATTTTTAAAACAAATCCCTCACAGAGTTACCTTCTCTTGCCTACAGATGGGGGTAATGATGTAAACAAGCATTCAAAGTTTCAAAGCAATATCTCAAAGGGTTAAAGCAATAAGTGGATTTTACCCATATTCAAAGTATTTTCTAAGTAAAAAAGGGGCATAATTCTGTCAAAAACCTTGACAGAGTTATGAACTCATGTCTGTTGATGTAGGTCATGATGGTAAACAAGTATGGTTAGTTTCAAAGCAATACCTCCAATGGTTTTGAAATAAAGGGAGGTGGGATGAAAAACTTAACCAAGCTCAATACACTTTCTAAGTCAAAAAAGGGCCATAATTCTGCCAAAAACCTTGACAGAGTTATGTACTCTTGTCTGTAGATGGAGGTTATGATGGTAAACAAGTATGGTAAGTTTCAAAGCCATACCTCCAATACTTTTGAAATAAAGTGGGGTGGTACGAAAAACTTAACCAAGGTGTGACACTAACGCCGACGCCGGGGCGAGTAGGATAGCTCCCCTTTTCATAGAAAAGTCGAGCTAAAAACAATGACCCTTAAATGTGACCCAGACTTTGAATTGGCATTGCTGAACACCGGTTCTGCACATCGTCCTGACAGATAAACATTTTATCCAAGTTTCACAAAATTCTTTCACAGGGTATAAGTCATACTAAGCAGGCATGAAAAACCAATCAACCATGAATGACCCCTAAGCATGACCTTCACCTCGAAATGGTATCTTTGGAACATGAATTCTCACAATCTTGGTTAATTCAACATTTGACCCAATTTTCATGAAAAACCTTAAACAGGTTTAGGTAATACGGTAAAGACCTGAAAAACCAGTGACCCCTGAGTATGACCTTCACCTGGTGGGACTAGAACATGAGTTTGCACATCCTCTTGATGAGATGAACATTGAACAAAGTTTCATGAAAATCCCAGGTTAAAAATATATGGAGCTGAGACGAAAAATAACCAACATACTAGCTGAATCCAGTATGAAACTAATAAAATGTTTTATATGTACTTAATCTGGCAACATTTATGTTGCATAGGGCATACAATTATTTTTATTAAATCAACTGATACTTTAGAATTGATATAAAAAGACTAATAATACATTATTTTCACATAAAACAGTGGTGCGTTTCATAAAAAATCCATGTAGAAAATAACAAATTAGGTATATATATTGTAATTCCTGTTCTGCCTTCAACAATATTAAATTGACTTTTATGGTTCAGTGATGTAAAAACCTTCAAAATCGTTCAACCATTATTTACAAATCCATCATATGACTGTATACCATCAGGTTGAATTAATGTATTAACCACTTCTACTGAAGCAAAATGGGCGTATCTCTATGTACCCTTTAACTTCAAATGTATAAAATGGCCTATAATATATGTAAAATATTGAATATTACATATATTTTTCAGAAATAACATATATCAAACAAAAGTATCATTGGAGACAAGGGATCCTCCCAGAAGCACCCCACCATAAAAATGTAAGCAAAATCATTACATGAAATAATTCATACAAAATATTATCAAGGGAAATAATTAAGACTAAGGGGAGAAATAGATTATATATAGCTATTCAATGCTGGACTTGCTTCATTTTCTTTCAATTTTTCAAATAATAAAACGATACACAAGACAAGAATTTTATCATTATTTACAGCAAAAATCAAAGGGAAATAACTCTGCGAAAAATGATCACATGGGAAAGTGCCAACAACATGCACATTTCTTATTAGTACTTTAAGTTGTTCAACCTTGTCAGGAAGTTTTGTTGAATTCCCTCCAGTACTTGCTGAGAAAGAGTGTGAAAATGTATTCAATACTGAAGTAAACATAGGGCCAAAACTCTGTGAACAATAATCGAACTGGAACATGAGGACAATATAATCAACAACGAATCTGTATCCACCTAAAAATTGAAGAACAGTAGTTACTGTAAACTGTATACCAAAACCTACAACACACATTATTTCACTAATTAATTGTACCTGTTGCTGCTGAAATCTTTGACTGAAAAATTTTGCTGTTTGGTGACGATTCATTAGATTGGTATATTACTTATGGCTTTAAAGTTATTTTGAATTATACCTAATGTTAGGTTTTAATCTCTTTATAGAGCAACACCTGGTTGGTGTTTTACTGCACCTAGGCCTTATCTCAGACAGGAGTGTTTCAATCAATCGAAATTTACTTCTGTTTGGAATTTTAAATAAACTTAATTAAGCTTATAAATGCTTCAGCAATCAAAATGTTGCGTGGGTGTCTGCAGCATTAGTCTGATGAAAATAGCAGATAATATAAAAGAAAATTTCACAGAGCAAAACCATCAGAAACAGAAACAGAAACAACAGTCAGCAACAGTGCTAAACTGTCACAAAAAACGCCCTCACTTAAATTGTTCCAAATTAAGTAATTAAAGATCAAATTGTCTCTGGGAGGATTGGTTCGATCTGACTGGACAGACATATACTCAAAGGTTCAACATAAAGGGTATCCATCTAGTCTTTTTTTAACCAAATAATTTGATTTTGACCCCAAAAACCAAATTTTCCCTAATTTGGGTATGTTAAAGCAACAGAACTGGCAATGACAATGTAATATCTGCATGCCTGCTTTGAGGTCGGGACACAAAACATGCACAAGTCACACTTTGTTTGCCCCATTACTTAAAAAGAACAGACATTTGATATGACAACAGTTACTGTTGCTCAGTGTAAACATGCAAAATTCACATATCTAGAGATGTCATTGATTAAATTTTTTGTATCGATATATCAATTTAGAAATATCGACGATACAGCGATATATCGATACACGGGTGTAAAAAAGTCACTTACTATATATTCTACCAAATCTCTGGACTATATTTGTACTAAACATATGGTTCTGGTCTATAATATATATCAACCCTTGCAGTGATGAAATGTTTTTGCCTATAAGACCACATTTCAGTAAATCTCCATTCGTTAGAAAAACACGGAACTCTGGGTAGAGTGATTGTTCATATTCCGGTTCAGTTTTGATGAAATTTTCGAACGTGAAACTGTAGATCATGGCACAGTAAAACATTATTCGATATACGATTTTTCAAATCGGCAATCGATATCGAATCGAAAGTGTTTGATCGTTGATATATCGATATCGTTTGAATCGATTACATCCCTACACATATCTGCTCTTTCTATAATTAAATAACAACACCTTTTTGTATAACACCAATGCCATCCCCCAAAAAATTCAAACTATGCATGGAACCATTTTTTGAAGTTTGAAATTGGCCTAAGACCTAATAACCTGAAAATGAATCAGGTCCATCCACTGGTGATGACAAATCAAGTTTGAAAAATGTATTCCGACTGGTTCTTGACTGATGACTCAGCTACCATTCAAAGTGATCTTGGGGCTTTAAATACAGTAGTACCTACTTAAATAACTGCTTTAACACTATAGGAGAAGTTTTATGTTCTAACAATGTAAGTAACATCATTTCACATATATGTATATATATATATATACAACATTACATCAAGTTCTTTTCAAGAAACAAAATTATCCCAACCACACTTTATTCATGCATTTAATACTGAATCAGCAGACCCATCCCTCCAATATGTTCACTGTGGCTCAATTTTCCATTCAAATTCAATACACCTCTTTGCTGATGTTATGTAAAATCGCCAAAATAAATCTAAACTTTTTTTTGCTGTCAGGTTCCTACATGAATTTATAATGACTTTATTTAATTAACCAATACGATATCATGTACCAATTTGATCTTTAAGACACTTAAAATGATGGCATGATCTAGTCTGTATGTGTGTTTACAACATAATACATGTATGCACACTAGTTTACCATTTTGGTATAAACAATTTTTAATTTGCCTTAAATGCAAAACCACAAACAGGCAATGATTTTAGTGCTCAAATATTTTCCTTATTTGGTGGGAGCACTGATCAATTAATAAGCAGATTTTTACTGTGAAATCTACTTGTTTGCGCTGAAACTATACCCTACCTTTATCATCTGGATCAACAGATTGATTAAACATTCTGTGTTAAAAGACATCTGTGTACATAATATGTTACAAGATCTATACATCTGGTGTCATTGCTGACTGTGAGAAAACGGTGTCAATGTTTTCACTTAGGATTTAACTATTTTCATACTTACACATGTTTTTAAATGATCATTTATTAAAACTACTCCAACAGTTGTTACGGCTTTCACAACAAACCTGAATATTAATATCAATATTATGCCGGCTTGCCTCAGCGAGCCAGCATTACGATAGGATTTTACTATAAAAACAGCCTTAAACTGCAACCCCCAAAAAAACCCCACATGGCTTCAAGCCTATTCGTTCCATTCAACTCGAAAACCAGAGACCAAGGATAAATGCTGATTGGTGTATTCAAACTGACCAATAATAGCAGGCCTTACAAACAAGATGAGTTAATAGTGGACTGCTCAGCTGTATTTCGGCCGTGAAAGCAGAATTACAGCTGTGCTGTCCATAGTGACTGCAAACCCTGACAAGAACGGCCATAATTAATTTCTCTGACCTGAGTATTTTCAAAATACCTAGTTTTAGTTTATTACATAGTTTTAGTTTGTTCTTTGCTGCATTGCCGATGATTTCACCAATACATACCGAATACGTTTTGCAAGGACACGGATTTAACATAAATATTCAATGGCACGGAAGGGAACTTGTGGTTTTGTTTTCCTATATACATTTTTAAAGCACATGAAAAATACAGTTTGCATATCACAGGTGTTATTCAATTACCAGCTAAAATCCCAGGGTCATTATTGTTGCCTAATTTGATTAACTGTTCACATTTGTTACTTTTTGTTTGACCTCATCCTGATATCTTAGAATTTGCATATAGTAATTGGGGGCATTGATACAAAACTGAAGTTGGTCTTGCTTCATCTATCTGACAGTACACTCTGTTTCATTTCTTACTAAAAACCAAGTGAGCCGCTTTCTAGCTTTTTCAAAAGCTAACCTTGTATGAACCTACATGTAGGTTGTGGTTTTTAACAAAAACATTAATGTAGGTTTCTTATGATTGCCACTGACTTTTACAAATGACCTTGACCATGAACTGAACTGGTTCAAACAAACACAATACACATCTGCTCGATCATTTATGTAACGTTTTTAGCTGTCCACGAGACAGTGTACAAGTTTATCTATGGAATTCTATCAACGTGGCAGAATTTTGTCAAAAAGTACAATTCAGGAATATGTATGTGTCTTGCTCCTTTGGTCTTTTTTATCCGCTTCAAAATCTTTTGAAGTTTCATTCCAGTCTTTTTAGTAGTATTGAATTCATCAATTTCAATGCTAAACTTTAACCAAGATTGTTCTTACGTCCAAAAAGGGGGCATAATTGTACCTAATACAAGTCAGAGTTGTGCGACTTGATGCAACCAAGGTTGCCAAGTTGGCCCTTTATCGTTCACCTGGCAACAATTCGCTATAATACTAGGTCAACAATTGTGTTGAAGAAAGGGTCAATTTTTACCTGGGGTGCTGATCTGATCAACATTCGTAGATTCACTACACAATACATCATTCCAAACATCTAAGTTCTGGGTCTTGTGGTTTTAGACAAGAAGATTTTTTAAGTTTCCCCAATATTTGCCTATGTGAAATCAAATGAAGCCCCTTGGCAGATTCAAGGTCATGATTTAAACACTCTTGGTAGAGGTCCACTTGAAAATGCTACATGCCAAATATCAATGCATGGGCCTTCCAGTTTTTGAGAAGTTATTCCTTTTCATTGCTATGGCAACAATGTTCTGCAGGGAATGCAATTTTTTCGAAAAAAATTCAATTTGCATTGAAGCCAAATATCTACAAATTCAAAATACAGACAAAAACTTCTGTTTCTCAATGGGAATGAATGCCAAACACTGGTTACAAAAGGCCTTCAAAAAATTGTTCTTAAAACATGTAAAATCAGAATTTGCTGCAATTTTCTAGTGAAATATTCTTCATAAAAAATTATAAAACATTTTTTTTCTCAATTGCTTTGTTTGATTTAATAAAGAAGTGCAGCTTCATCTTTCCAGTTCGAAACTCTATTAAGAATGTACAATGTAAGCTTTGTCAAGATCAGTAACTATGACCAAACGCGAGGTCACTAGATTCATCGTAATACATAGCAACCATGATCTTTATGAAAACAGTTAAGACTCACTGAACGCCTCTGACCAAAAGTGCATTCTGTATCTGTTTGACATATCCATTGCTTAGTATGTAACAATAACATGCATAGTTTCAATTTTTATAGTTGATTTACATCTGTATCTGTCATGGCTTTTACATTTGACATTTCATACATATCTGGATATAAAACTTTTATTTAAGATTAGTTCACAGCATTTCAAGAAATTACTGTCAGTATCTTCTTATTATTTATGCCGAAAAAACATGATTGTTTTCTACACTTACAATGTATATGTTTGTCCCAAAATCAAAAAAGTCATTCTTCAGCTTGGGCCAGAAGAAATCAGCCAGCTGTTGTTTGTGACAATCTTATTTACAGTGACTTAACAGGCTCTTTCACACCCTTAGGCAATGTGATCATCAACTTTGGCCACTCCTTTAAACACATATTACAGAAAATTGCATTAACAAGTTAAAATACTTTGCCACCCCCTGATCAACCCACTATAGAACAAGAGCTGTCAGAAGGACAGCGCGCTCGACTTTTTTAGTGCTTGCCTATAAAACAAAACTTTGACAGTTAAGGGCACACAAGACTTTAACTAGGAATTTCTAAGTACAAATCAAGAAACATTTTCACAGAGTTATCTTCTCTTGCTTACAGATTATGACTAAGGTCTCATGATGGCACATAAGAACTCCAACTTCCAAAGTAATATCTCAAATGGTTAAGTCAACAAGTGGACAAGAATGAAAATTTTAACTGAGTTTCTAAGTCAAAAAGGGCCATAATTCAAATAAAATCCTTGACAGAATTACCTTCTCCTGCCCATGTTTTTGGATCATGATAGTAAACAAGTATTCCAACTTTCAAATTAATATCTCAAACAGTTCAGTCAAAAAGTGGACTGGTACGAAAAACTTAACCAAGATTCTAAGTCGATAAAAGGCCTTAATTTTTAAAACAAATCCCTGACAGAGTTACCTTCTCTTGCGTACAGATGGGGGTAATGATGTGAAATAGCATTAAAAGTTTCAAAGCAATATCTCAAAGGGTTAAGGCAATAAGTGGATTTTACCCATATTCAATGTATTTTCTAAGTAAAAAAGGGGCATAATTCTGTCAAAAACCTTGACAGAGTTATGTCCTCTTGTCTGTTGATGAAGGTCGTGATGGTAAACAAGTATGGTTAGTTTCAAAGCAATACCTCCAATGGTTTTGAAATAAAGTGAGGTGGTACAAAAAACTTAACCAAGCTCAATACACTTTTTAAGTAAAAAAAGGGCCATAATTCTGTCAAAAACCTTGACAGAGTTATGTACTCTTGTCTGTAGATGGAGGTTATGATGGTAAACAAGTATGGTAAGTTTCAAAGCCATACCTCTAATACTTCTGAAATAAAGTGGGGTGGTACGAAAAACTTAACCAAGGTGTGACGCCAACGCCGACGCCGACGCCGACGCCGGGGCGAGTAGGATAGCTCCCCTTTTCATAGAAAAGTCGAGCTAAAAAGTGGTTCTGCCGGCAATGGCCTTTAATTTACTACATTATTTTGTTGAATGCTTACATTTGTAGGTACAATGTATTTGAAACATGTCAAAATGTTGAACAGTCAGATTATGTGCAGTACTGTTAATTCACTTAAGTTTAGCATTTATTGGGATTGCATCATCCTTTACAACATGCCATACTTTTCACACCTGCCCGGACTCCCGCAGTAACAAATGCCAAATCTAAATTCTTACATTTGGACAACTATCAAATTATCATGAAAAATCCATTCTCTTGTTTAATGAAAGTTTTACTGAAAATTTTGATACTTCAGGAGTTTAAGTTAAAGAAAAAATGTAAAATTTACTATTTTTTAAGTTAAACTAGAGCTATCACTAAATGTGATTAATACCCCCAAAAGGATTGCTTTATAAACTGAAGAAGTTCGTAGTAACATAATACCTTGCAAACAAACTAAAAAGAGATATTGTTCTTAGCAGTTCCTCTCATTGTGCTTGACCATTGTATGAAGTTGTATTGAATTCCAACTTGTAGTTTTCGAAAAATGCTCCAGACAGGGAAAAGTAACAAAGGGCAATAACCCTGTAATTAGTCAAGATAGAGTTATGGTTCCTGTGCACTGCACTCCCTCTCACTGTGCTTGACCATTGTATTAAGTTGTATTGAATTCCAACCAGAAGTTTTCAAGTTATGCTCCGGACAAGGAAAAGTAACAAAGGGTAATAACTCTGTAATGAGTCAAGACGGAGTCATGGTTCCTGTGCACTGCACTTCCTCTAAATGTGCTTGACCATTGTATGAGGTTGTACTGAATTCCAACTAGTAGTTTTCAAGTTATGCTTCGGACAAGGAAAACTAACAAAGGGCAATAACTCAGTAAATACTCAAGATAGAGTTATAGTTCTTGTACACTGCACTTCCTCTGAGTGTGCTTGATCATTGTATGAAGTTGTATTGAATTCCAACTAGTAGTTTTCAAGTTATGCTCCGGACAAGGAAAAGTAACAAAGGGCAATAACTCTGTAATTAGTCAAGATGGAGTTATAGTTCTTGTGCACTGCACTTCCTCTCAATGTGCTTGACCATTGTATGAAGTTGTATTGAATTCCAACCAGTAGTTTTCAAGTTATGCTTCGGACAAGGAAAACTAACAAAGGGCAATAACTCAGTAAATACTCAAGATAGAGTTATAGTTCTTGTACACTGCACTTCCTCTGAGTGTGCTTGATCATTGTATGAAGTTGTATTGAATTCCAACTAGTAGATTTCAAGTTATGCTCCGGACAAGGAAAAGTAACAAAGGGCAATAACTCTGTAATTAGTCAAGATGGAGTTATGGTTCTTGTGCACTGCACTTCCTCTCAATGTGCTTGACCATTGTATGAAGTTGTATTGAATTCCAACTAGTAGTTTTCAAGTTATGCTCCGGACAAGGAAAAGTAACAAAGGGCAATAACTCTGTAATTAGTCAAGATGGAGTTATAGTTCTTGTGCACTGCACTTCCTCTCAATGTGCTTGACCATTGTATGAAGTTGTATTGAATTCCAACTAGTAGTTTTCAAGTTATGCTCCGGACAAGGAAAATGCAACAGACCGCCCGACCGCCCGACCGACCGACCGACCGACCGACCGACCGACCAACCGACCGACCAACCACCGGGTGACTCCTATATACCCCCCTAAACTTCGTTTTGGGGGTATAATGATTATTTCATACTTACTTCGGATAACAGTGTTTTTGTTTTTTTTAAGATCAATGACTGAAAAAAAGTTGTTAAAAATGCAGACACAAATGCGTGTGGTACCTGCAAAAAATGATGACAGATTGTGCCAAAATTATCACAGAGTGTGCATCCCAGCAGGCAAATGCTCTGCTCAGTATGGACGGGTTTTTATGAGCAGCACGGGTATTAAATTTTGTCATTGTTAAAGTGAGTGATATTCATATTCGTATTGAACATTCCAAATCATGTTTTTTTTATGAATCCCCATTTTTTCAAAGATCCCCCTATTTTTTCTCTAAATCTTTGACACAACAATACAGTATAACACATTATGCAAGGTGTTTTTTTCCAATTGTCACCCATCACTGTGAGGTCAAGCCACCATGTCCATGCAAGCTTGGTCGCCTTAATTAGGGTGTCTGGTCACGGTGACCATTTGTCACTATGAATTGTAGTGACTGGACACTGTGTTTCATGGTGTCCACATTTGGGTATCGTCTTGAATTTTTATTATGCTTTTTACTAATTCAATTTTTTTATCAATAAAAAGTAGAAATATTTTGATGTTTTTCTAAACTTCCAAACTAAAAACACTTTTTAATTACTGCTATTGGTAACCTAACATACTGAACTATCAAAATAAACAACCACTGCAACACAATCTATCTATAAAAAAACAACTTATATTATCTATCCTACCTAATGATTTAATAATCAGAAATTATCAGTCTAATGTCAAGGTCTCAAAGTTTACTGTCATACTATTTTTGTCCTTTTAATGCCACATGCTCACTAAGATCAAACAAAACATGACAGTCGGCAACGTTCTTTGATCTTGTGACATCTGCGGCTTTATCTCTCATTAAAAAAGTTTTCAAGTAAAAATTACTTTTTAAGGCAAGGATTATTCATTAAAAATAGATAGAAGAAAACTAGGGAAAAAATCAGCTTTGACAGTTCCTGAAAAATAGTACAATAAGCGGCGATCGTAAATGACAATAGAAAAAGCAGGCACTGAAACGCCTCAAACAAATTGAACAAGCAACGCGTTTTGATATTCCATTGGTATTCTGGTAATATTCCAGTTGTTCATGTGATCCATGTCATAAGACCGTACAAAAAAAGAAAATAAGAATTAAACATAAAAGGGATCATGAGTCGCAACAAAGAGTCTCACAACTAAACCTTTCAGGACACGTAAATATTGCCACTGGTAGTTTTGTTTCATTTTTAAAAAAGCAACACTTGAAACTTTTTAAATATTAATTGAGAAATAATTTTTCGCAATTACTAAGTAAAAAACTTTTGATAATAGTGAATTTAAATATTTCCACACTTGCGATGCACTGCCTGTCAACTTTCATAACACAAATATATTTGTATGTCCAGTCACGATGAATCCCCTCAGCCGCCTTCTTTCAGTGCATCGTAGGTGACCATTTAGGTGTCACAATCTCAGAGTGACCACATCACCGGTTCTGGTCACCCAGATTTTAATTTTGTCACAGTGACAGGATGACAATTGGAGAAAACACCTTGTATGATAATTTTAAATTTGCTTTTAAATAAAAAATGAATGAACCAATTTAAGGTTGACATGCCTGTAAAATGGGTCATGACTCACCTGTCTCCAAAAGACTTTTTCCACCAATCTGATGCATCAACTTTAGTGATACGGAAATTTTCACCAGCAAATGATCCACTTGGATAGATGGCTTTTAGCTCTGCTAACATATGTGAGAACACTAGACTCAGTTTTGTCAAGTTTCTTCTGTAATGCGAGTTTTCATCAAACATTTTCTCCTTTCCTTCTTTGAACAATTTGATAGTATTTTTACATTTATTCATGAGGTTCTCTATAAAAATTCTGAAATATTCACATTCATTGAGAGTATGCAATTTGTCATCATGTTTATTGTATATAAGTCTAAGATGCTGATATGTATCAGGCAAAATGTCGAGAATGAACGGTGGACTGTTTCGCAGGTTCATCCGATGATGTTGGCACATTTTTACAACTTTATCCATTAATTTCCATGATTTTTCTATTGTTCTTTTGTCTACGACCAATCTGTTTGGGTTAAAAACACCCTGTAAAACACCTATAACGCCTGAAAGGTTCATTCCTTGTTGATTTGATCTGGTTCTACTACCCTGCGCCATATTGCATCTTCCTGGTTCTGATTTAGACTGGTCCTCGATATTGAAACATACAGGTTACAGGCGTCTAAGACTTTTCACATTAATCTCCATAATACTAATTAAGTATGTGTAAAGTATTCTATTGTTAAATTTGATAGATACAACAGCCGTATGTGTTGTCCAATCACAGATTCATTAAAGATAACATTTAGCTCATCACTCTCATACGGGACCTCCACGGTACGGAATGTCTAACATTTATTGCGCGCTTTAAATCATGTTTTTATATCATTAATTGAATTAGATCATTTTTGATAGCATTGATTGCATTAGAGAGCTCTCCAAATATTTAAAGACCTCTTCAAATATTTGAGTTTATGTAGATTTGGCGTTCCACAGTGGTCCGTATTGTAAGAGAGGGATAATAATAATAATAATAATAATAATAATAATAATAATAATACATATGTTACTATATAAAGTAACACTTTTGTATAGAGAAAAAACGTTTTATTCGTCCTCCCGAATTATTATAAGATTTTGGCCCTGCACGCGCAGGGCTATTAACGCATAACTGCCCTAGAAAAACGTACACGTGCAAACGTGACGTCATTTAACGGAAAAAAAACATGGCTGACACTGAATGTAACTCCAACGTACATTAGAGTCTCTTGCTAATAGAATAATTTATTTAGATGATAAAATAGTTAGAAAGCGCGTTGTGAATCGCCATGTTACCGAAGAAGAAGCTCACAACTTCATAGAAAGTAAGCTATAATTCTAAAATGATGAAATCAAAGAGCGACGTAAAAAAGATATTGTTGAATAAAATGACATAGTGTTTATATTTGAATTCCGTCTTCAGAGGTATATGTTTCTGCTTTATGTAGTGCAGTCAGATCGACTTACAACAGTTGAAAACAAACAGACATAAAATATATATCAATATATAGCCAAGAACACATGTCTTACTAGATATTATACATGTATTTAAGTTGAATGAGCATGGCCTTATTGATAACACTCTTTTAAGCCATGATTTAGGTAAGTCAGTTTGATTCTAGTGGAAAAAATGACAAATGGGAAACACATATGTATTATACAGAAAAATAAATGGCTGAGCAGGGCCTTCGTGTGATAATCGCCCCGGTATGTAATAATTGCCCTCGGGTTAAAGCCCTCTGGTAATTATTCCGTAACCGGGGCGATTATCACTCAAAGCCCTGCTCCGGCATAGATTATTCTATAAACAATACATATGTTACTATTTATAGTAACACTTTAGTACAGAGAAAAAATGTTTTATCCGTCCTTCTGAAGTATTATCAGCTTTCGGCCCTGCACGTGCAGGGCTATTCTCGCATAACTGCCCTAGGAAGACGTGCACGTTCAAACGTGACGTCATTTAACGGAAACAACATGGCTGACGCCGAAGTCACTAGATACTATAGCTAACAGAATGATTGCTTCAGATGTTAAAATGGTCATAAAGCGCGACGTGAATCGCCATGTAACCGAAGCAGGAATTAACGCACAACTGCAAAAATCTGCAACGATGAAAACAAAGAGCGACGTAAAAAGGATTTTGTTGAATAAAAAGGATAAAGATCCATTGTTTATAGGCCTATTTGAATTCCGTCTTCCAAGGTAATGTTTCTGCTTTATGAAGTGCCAAGTCAGGTTGATTTACAACAGTTGAAACAAACAGACATAAAATATATATTAATATATAGCCAAGAAGTTTAGAACACATATCTTACTGCTAACATATCTCACTTGTAAGCTAAGATTGGGGCAAGTCAGTTTGATTTTAGTGGAGTAAATGACAAATGGGAAACACATATATTATACAGAAAAAGAAATGACTGAGCTGGGCCTTTGAGTGATGATCGCCCGGGTATGTAATAATTGCCCTCGGGTTAAAGCCCTCTGGCAATTATTCCATTACCGGAGCGATTATCACTCAAAGCCCTGCTCCGCCATATATTATTCTATAAATAATAATAAAAATAATAATAAATTCTTTATTTTCAGAAGGTACAAACTCATTACTCAAATACATCAAAATTAAATTAAATTAAATGTACATACATATTTTCAATGAGGCCTTCTATAAAACAACAACATATCAACATACATTTCATAGGCAACAAATATAAAAAGATACAGTTCACACACAAAAGAAATAAGCAAAACACCAGTGATTATAAAGCAACGTTTTGTATTGATTTTTGAAAGCATTTAAGGAAACTGCGTTTCTTGTGATTACTGGCATAGAAGTCGTAATTTGTATAGCAAATTGACTGGTTAAGATATTCAGTTCGAGATCTAGTATGTGTTAACATACCCATTGAGCTGGAACGTAAATGATACCTTTTGTTTTCAGAAATACTGATAAATTCACATATTTACGAAGGTGCCATATTATGAAGAGCTTTATAAGTCATAGTAGCAATGTGAAACTTGTGACGGTCTTCAACAGTGAACCACTTTAATTCTTCTAACAGCGGAGCCGACGGTGTACGCAAAGGCTTTGTTAAGATCCATCTTATGATACTTTTTTGAAGACTGGCTGGGGATGTTCAAGTCAAGTGAAGTCAAGTAATATTCATTTATAAAGTCAGGTTGAGAATTAATATTTGTGTACTTTGAACTGGATAATCTTATGTCTCAACCCGACTTTATAAATAAATATTACTTGACTTGACTTGACTTGACTTGACTTGACTTGACTTGACTTGCCTTAAACATCCCTCTCTTACAATACGGACCACTATGGAACGCCGAATCTACATAAAATCATATATTTGAAGATGTCTTTTAACATTTGGAGAGCTCTCTAATTCAATAAATGATATCAAAACATGATTTGAAGCGCGCAATAAATGTATGAAGACTTCTACAATTTGATAAGTGATATCAAGAATTAAGGTGTATTTAAGCCGTTTTCAAGAGATGTGTAATTGAACTGTAGCGGTCTCTAATTGATTTGAAAACCTCTCTGATTATTTTATAGCTCGCTACAAATTAAATAGGATGGGTCTGGAATTAAAAAAGGTACCTCTTTAAATCTATTCGAGCGTGGTGAAATTCAATTTGAGATATCGTCAGTGCATGCCAAATGTACATATACTAAATTATTTGAAGAGGTCTTTAAATATTTGGAGAGCTCTGTAAAATATTTGGAGAGGTCTACAAATCAATTAAAGATATCAAACATTCGCTTGTAGTGCGATTAAATCCATTGACTTGGACACATCTATAATTCAATTAAAGAGGTCGCATTCGAGACCTCTTTAAATGTTTACAGCACGCAAGAAATTAATTAATATCAAAAATTGATTTTGATAGGTCTATAATTTAAATGTACCGCGTGTCAATTGTTTTCAATTCAATCCAGCATTAATGACGTACCTTGAACGCATTGTAATGGAATTTAGCTACATTATGTACAGTACTTTTTTATTCAAACGATAGAATAGTCTCAAATTTTGTAATAGTTTGCCATTGATACATATCTCGGGGAAAAATAAAATCATAACAGATAATATTAATTTATCTGTAAAGAGCTGTTTACACGGCAAGTTTAAGCACACATGTTGTTTTCATTCGAACTTTATGTTAAGGTATTACGTTTCGACATTTTAACTGTACAATTCTGGCTACATCAGTGTCAGTCTGCCGTCGTAGTCTAATGACCTTGACCCTGCTGGTTAATGGCAAGCGCAGCTTGTGGAATCTCAATTTAAATCTTTGGCCACAATATAGACTACACATTAATTATACTAATGGGGATGGCCAATTTATAATGTTGGTAGAACTTGTGGCCCAACCTTTTCACAAACTTTTTGTAAATTTGTGCTTTCTTCTGAACATGTACCGGTATTATGTTTATATATGTTATTGTAACATGCCGACAGAAAATAAACTTTGTATTTGTATTTGTATATTAGTTTGCAATAAAATATGTTTAAACTAATTATACTAATGAATGAATGAATGAATGAATGAATGAACGAGCATGTGTGTGAGTGAGTGAGTGAGTGAGTGAGTGAGTGAGTGAGTGAGTGAGTGAGTGAGCGAGCGAGCGAGCGAGCGAGTGAGTGAGCGAGCGGGTGAGCGAATGAGCTATTGAATGAATGCATGACTAACTGACTGATTGAATCAATCAAAGACCTTTGTCTTTGAAGGTATGCTATCCTGTATAAAGGTGTCAGTTCCTCAGACAACGGTAGAGAAAATATTTAGTAGCCCCAAACCTATGTAAACCAGTCACATGTCGTGAAGAATTAAACAAAATCAGGTTACAATCATAATCTGCTATTGGTTATAAAACCATTTTAACACATGTTATTTAATTGAGCTAAATATTCCGTACTTTAGGCCCTTTACTTCATTGAAAAAATAATAAATTTCTTACGACATACCCTTTTTGGCAAACACGTCAGTCCCATCATGGCGGAACTGTCAGACGAGAAAGATTGGTATTGAAGGATTATTTTGAACAAATTTTACAGCCTTAATGTTCTTTTCACTTTGAAAATCAATACATAGCTTTATATCGTCCATATTTATTTCAGTATGCACCAGTAAGTGAAATATGGCCATCTCCTTGTCACCGCTTTTCGGATAAAATGCTTCTTTCGGACAAACTACGAAACATGCGTAATTTGTAGACTCACATCACAAAGTATAGAGTTCTCGGTAGGACTTTGAAAGGAGGCAAACACGCTTTCTTTCAATTAAACAGTCCTCTAAACAATCATTAAATCAAATGAATATGATAAAACTACTCGGGTGGGGGGGTCACAACGTTCAACAGCACAAACCATCTGGCCCCAAACTATCAGGTCTTACAACTGTTACAACAGCGCATTTGTACTTAAAACATTGCATTCTAGCTAGTTCAGAGTGCAAAACAGCTTACGTCTTTAAATGTATCCAGATGTCAACATTAATGTCAAGCTGTGTATTGCAATTTGTCAAATTGGCAGTGATTTTTTACATACGTTCCCTAATAGTAAAATATGTGTGCCATGGAAATGTCCTAACTCTAATATTTTCCTACACAAATCAGCCAGGTATCAAGGTCGGCAAGATTTTTTGTGCTGAATTTTTTCATCTGAGGAAAATATTCATGATTATCTGAATAGCTTCTGCTTGTCATCAATATTTAACAGGCTGAGTATATCTCCCGATCGGGGTAAATACCCCGAATGAGCTAAAATAGCCCAATCGGGCTAAAACATTAATAATAGAAAAGTGCATTTTTTTACATAACTTTTTTTCGAAGAAAAAGCGCAAGTTAATTTTTTCTCAGAATATTTATCTCATTCATACAGACCTGATAAATACATTATTTTCTGGTTTTTCAGTTGGTAAAAAAGTCAAAATTTCACCAACAAGATATTGACATGAAATTTGCTTATTCTTATTGCTTACAATAATATAAACATACACTGACAAAATAAACTTGCGCTTTTTCCTAGCAAAAAAGTTACTTAAAAAATTGTACTTTTCTATTGTTTATGTTTTTTAGCCCGATTGGGCTATTTTAGCTCATTCGGGGTATTTACCCCGATCGGGAGATATGCTCAGCCTGTTTAAATGAATCGAGGAAAGTTGCTTAAAAGAAATCAGTTTTAATTGTGTTTTTCTTGATACTGATTGCTCAGTGGTATTTTTGTAATTTTTGTCATATTCCAACTTGTATCTTTTTTCTTATTATATAAGTATGAAATGGTAATCAATTTTATTTTTATGAAAATTTGTACAGATACAGGGATTTTACACCAAGCAATGAAAACAGAATGATATTTGGCCACATTTTAATGCAATGTATTTTGTCAGTAATCACATTGCCCAGGCACTCTAGTTAGCAGTTATGAATTTCATCAAAATAGCACTTTGCTCATTATTGGAATAGTTTTTCAGTTTTACAGAGACAGTATCAAATTTGGTCATAATGATAATGAGCTAAGTATCTTGGCCAAGTTTGATAACAACCAAGGACATCTCAGGCTTTCAGCAATTATGTTGGCTCAGTGGTACAGTGGCAACTTACTGGACTGCCAATCCAGACCCAATCCTTGGGTTCAAATTCTGGTTGGGGCTCTGAAAATTTCTGAGATGTCTCCCATCAAATGGTCAAGTAGTGGTTCTTCCAGGAAAAAAGGACTTAATGTGTATCGGTGCTTTACACTAAGTCCGTCAAGAGCTAGGGTATCGCACCCAGATCTCCTTGTATTTGAATCTATCTCTCAAATATATCTGCACCTCTCAGATTCTTGTACATAGCATATGATTATGATATATATATTAAGTTGGCTGTCGTATAAATTTAACATCTATGGATGTTTCTCCTATAAATAATGTAAAGATACAGTACAATATGTATAGGTTATAGGTTATAGGTCTATATTACAGTAATAAGCAAATTTATTGCGAGGGTGCGTTAGCGAACCGAAACAATAAGTTTGTTCATTCCTGTAATATTGACCTATAACCTAATTACAGTTTTTCCCCATCTAAAGACAGTATTTGTATTGAAATATATAAAGATTTGGGGTGGAGCTTGGCTCTGTGATGTCACAGTCCCACTTTAATACTGGAAAAATACGTGAAATAATTATTTTCAGTTTGGAGATTGAGTCAATATGGAAACTACAACTAGCTTTTTTGAATGAAATTGGAGCATTTAATTGGATCGGAAAGTAGAACAAACTGTAAAATACAATATGGATCAATTAAATTTTGTGTAGTTTGCACTGGCCACTCTCAGTTATGAGTATTCAAAACACTGAATGCAAAAAGTGCCAAACCTAATTGGTCATTCAACTGTTGTGATTTCCATTGCATGTAGTTGTACTGTTTACTTCACATGAGAGGGCTATTTTTCTGTCATTTTCTGACGGTTGGCACTGTTTTCATTTTTGATTAAAGGAATAAAGAGTTAGAAGAAGCACTTCTACAGGAATGTGATTTCGGATCCTTGCGCAATATTTGTAAAGGTCGTCCAGTTCCACAGAAGCACAGAGCAGAAGTTTGGCAGGTAAATTACAAAAAAAATCATAGCAGCATGAAGATCTCAAATCTTATGGTAGAAATGTGTCGTAGTATTGTATAACTTGTTTATTTTTGTACACGTGTTGTCATAAAAGATACTGTATCAGGATTCCTGACTGGTACTTTAAATGGCCAAAGAAAGGAAATATTTGAATCCTGTAGCCTTTTGACTGGAAGTCAGATACTCTGCACCGATTGGTAAACACGCCAGTAAGTGAAGTGTCAATCAAGTAAGACCCAGATAAATTCAATTGTATCATCACAGTTTTCCCCCAAAAAATTGGCAACTATGATTCCACTTTGGTCTTGAAATATTGCGAAGTGCCACACGTATATGAAGTAACCACGACTTTTTTGCCCAATTAGCACCTTTGGCTGATCTGGATATTACTGTTTTACTGGCAATTATTGAAACTGAACAATATAGGAGCGGCTGTTTTTGGAAATGGACTCATTGCTTGATAGCTGGTCATTGTTTCAAAAAATGTGTATCAGACGGACTCATATAATTCAAAACCTAGATTATTCACTGCTGTAGAAAAGGGTTTGATGATACACTAAAATAAAGATGGAGACTTCTTGAAATTTAAATAATTTCACTACAAATTAATCTACTCGTAATTAGGTCATTTTCATTTTATTCTGTATATCTAATTTCATTATGAGTGAGTTCCACAGTAAACCACTATACAGTGGTTCATTGTATAGACCACAATGTTTTAACTGCTGTTTAAACACTGCTGTCAGTGTCCAGTGGTTAAGGTCACCCCCCTTTGCTTATTGAGCCATTGTTTGAGCTTTTCTATGAGCTTCAAGTGGTTTAGGTCACTGCTAGTACATGTACATATCACCTCACATAGTACATGTACATATCACTACACATAATACATACGTACATATCACTACACATAATACATACGTACATATCACTACACATAATACATGTACATATCACTACACATTATACATGTACATATCACTACACATAATACATGTACATATCACTACACATAGTATACATGTACATATCACTACACATAATACATGTACATATCAGTACACATAATACATGTACATATCACTACACATAATACATGTACATATCACTACACATAGTATACATGTACATATCACTACACATACATACGTACATATCACTACACATAATACATGTACATATCACTACACATTATACATGTACATATCACTACACATAATACATGTACATATCACTACACATAGTATACATGTACATATCACTACACATAGTATACATGTACATATCACTACACATAGTATACATGTACATATCACTACACATAATACATGTACATATCACTACACATAATACATGTACATATCACTACACATTATACATGTATATATCACTACACATAATACATGTACATATCACTACACATAGTATACATGTACATATCACTACACATAATACATGTACATATCAGTACACATAATACATGTACATATCACTACACATAATGCCAACTTTGTCTATTACAGATATGCCTGCAGGTTCAAGGTAAAGGTGATACTCTCTCATCATTTGATGGCTTCTTTGATCTTCCAGAACAAACAAAAATCAGGGAGGATTGTGCGCAGTTAGTTGGTAGGTCTAAATGCATCACCACTCTTACCATACCTGCTTGAGAAGTTGATATTCATACTGTATACATTTGCATGTTTCATGCCATTAAAGTAACAAAGAAATTAATCAGAAATCACTTCATATCAGTCTTAAGTGTAGAATACTTACCGAGGCAACAGTCACTGCACAAAATCTAATAGTATCAAGCAAATAACTTTGCTGTTTGCACTATTTATAGTATGTATAACTCGTAGCTAAAAAAATGATGGTTAAGTCACTGCATGTCATGCACTTATGATAAATTTCTATTGTTCGCATCATTTTCAAAAAGAATGCAATGAAAAAGATATGTTTTGTGAATCTTTTAGACAGGCTTGGCAATGAAGAAGAAGAGAAAGTGTCAGTTGTTGGCGATATTGAGTCAATTATTACGTTCTTCTGCAAGTCGCGTGGAGAGACATACAAGAGCGATAATGGTTGGCTAGATATCCTGCAGCCATTGCTTGCCCTGAAGTTGAATAAACCAGAGCTTTACAACTGCTTCTATTCTCTCACCAACAAATATATAACCAGGTTTGTTGCTTTTAATAGTATAAAAAAGAGAACTTAACTTTGTCCCTATGGTTAAACTATTGATGCCATAACGTTGTATTGATTGTGGATATGTCAAGTAGAGTTTTCCACTTTTGACCTGTATTTGATATGTAGAAGTTCTCAAAAAATATCTGCCAGAAGCTGTCTGATTGTCTTTCATTTTTGACCTCTGTAGTATTTAATATTCAGAAGTTCTCCAAAAAAAGACTGCCAGAAGTTTTCCAAATGTCTATCATTTTGGACCTCTGTAGTGTAATATATATCTGCCAGAAGTTTTCCAAATGTATACCAGTTTTTTTGGTGGATTTCATTTATACTGGATAGGTAAATCATCTCAAATTTTGTTATGGAACAGTGACCAAAACTGCTTCATAAGTTTGTCAAACAAAAACTAAGAAAATGGTATCAGAAACTTCTAGATGGTTGTTAGAATCAAACTGTTGTATTTCAGAGAATGCAAGAAGAATGGCAAACCATTCCATTTATTTCGACTCCTGCTACAGTACCATGACCCTGAGCTCTGCTCATTTCTAGATACGAAACGCATCACCCCAGACATCTACGCACAGTCATGGGTAAGAAATATATATTGTCAAGTACTTTAAGATTTGGTGTTTGATTGAATGACCTATTAAGAGCAACTTTGATATACAGCAGGAATAGCTTTCTATATAATTCAAGTGTCAGTACAAGAGTGTTAGATATAGGTTGTAACATTTACTGGTACTTAAATACTTAGCTATTTAGTCTGACTGCAAAGCATTTTTTTTTTTGGCTTATATTAACTTCTCTTCAGACACCACCCCAGATTAAATCAGTCACTAATGACAGAAAGAGCGAACAGTTGTCATTACTGCATTTTAGAAAATGCAAGAAGAATAAAACATATCCATTTATTTTCATTTCTACTGCAATTTCATGAACAGTTGTCACAGAATGGAGGAAAAAAAGGCTTTAGGTATATTGACATTCAATTTCAGTAGCAATTTTAAAGATTTTGAATGTTATTTTGATCTGTTTCAGTTTCGCAGTTTATTTGCGTCAGTTTGCGACCTGAAGGTAATACTCAACATGTGGGATGTGTATCTACAAACAGCCGATCCATTCCTGTGTTTTTTCATGGCCCTTGTTATCCTAGTTAACGCCAGAGATCAACTGCTAGAGGCGGAGGATAAAGATAAACAGTCTATTGTTGGTGAGTGTTTGTCATACCCTTGAGTCATGTGGCAAATACATCTGATAATGCTACATGTCTAGGACCTCCGACTCAGGTTGTCAATTCAGCCTGGTCATAATTGCTGCAGCCTAAATTGGGTGTTTATTTAAATTTTATTGTAATTCGTTTAATTTGATACGTCTCCCAATCCCCGAATTTCCTCAAAATAAGGTAAATTACTTCTCCCACGTGAAGTAGTTTGGTAAATTAAGTGTTCAGTGCTTTCTTTTTCCATTTTCCTGACAGCAGACTTTGCCAGTACTGTAAGAAGTGTTGGTATAAAACCTAGTGCGGTCATACTATAATCATCATCAGCAGCAGCATCGTCATTATCATCATCTTATTCCAGTTCTTGAATGCGACCCTCCCTTAAAGACCCTTAAAGATTGTGAGACACCATCCAAATACAGTTTGTAGTTGGGGACATTTTGTTTGCACTTATCCATAAAAAATCAGCTGCATAGATCTGATGCATTGCATAGTTCTTCTAGCAAATGATAGTTGCACTATATTTGGTCTAAGTGGGATAAAAAAAACAACGTTAGTTGAAGCACAGTGGAAAGTTCAAGTACATAAGCACATAAATTATATAGATAACTAATAAATGATAAAAGTAAATCTTATTTCACTACTGATAATACAAGTTAATTTCAAAACCTGTACAACACAATTTATAATGCAAATAATTTATATGTATATTCACAGATTTGATAGCATCATTTCCCAGTGCCCTAGAAGCTGAGGATATAGAAGACTTCTGTTCATTAGCACAATACTACGCTTCCAAAACTCCACAGTCATTTAGACGGGTAAGCTTTGAACTTCTGATCCAGATTGAAATGCCTTTTTCATGCATGCAATATATTAGTCAAAGAAGAGCTAGTCTGAAGATCCTGTAATGATAAATCTTATCAGTTGATAAATGAACTTTTTCTGAGGATGGACTATTAAAATTGATGTTACTTTAAGGATGTTTGTTCACTGAACAGGAATGAATGCTGCTGTTTGACACAAATCTACCAGTAGTTAAGATATACTGTACTTTTTTGCAGAACCCGAACTGTGTATAAACATCTATTGTAGATCTGTTCCTTGTAAACTGTAGGACTGGATGCGCCTTATGTTGTACCGGTCTAGATTTTTGTACTTGTTTATTACAGTGACCCTTGTTTATTACAGGACTGTGAGCGTCCACTGTTTGGTACTTGTCTAGGTCAGATGAAGTCCTCGGAGGATATAGACCAGCAGATCTCCCAGATGTTATGTTTACCAGTCAGTGTTAGTGAACTCTTGCAGGCCAACAGCCCAGCTGGGGTAGGTAACCTTTTGAATAGACTAGTGTATATCTCATCAGTATTAAATCTTCTCACACTTTAGCGTCGTTAAAAGATACCGTAAGTGATTGATTGTACATTGATGAGTTTGATCTGTGCAACATAAAGTCAGCTTTAAAAGGTGATCTTTTTAATACCTGTAAGTCAGAAATGGCCAAAATGGACTTAAATATGCTTTTGTCGCTTTGTAAAATTGGTTTCAGTGATGAGAGTGACGGCTAGGGAAGGCATGGCAGGTAGATAGTTTGGGTAGTTATTGCTTGTTTTTTTTACAGTTGATTGGTTAATGACTTGTTGCATTTTGTAAATGATTGGTTAATAACTTTTTGAATTTTGCAGGGAGATGGAGTGCGATATTTTGTGGTAGATTGTCGGCCAGCAGAACAGTACAACAGCGGTCATCTACCTACTGCTATGCATTTAGATGCTAACCTGGTAAGTCTTCTATGAATGTCTTTATCCCAATAGAGAAAGAGTTTATTAAAGTGAAAATTAACATATTGAAGGCTTTGAGGTGGGTTTCTTATGAAATGTGCGGTCCATTTACCTTGCTTTGTAAACAAATTGGTCTGTTTTTCATGACAGCAATGAAAAGAAATTTGACATGAACCAGCAGTTATTTGCTCCTTACAGGACTTTTTTTTTACAAGAAGGGGAATGGGCCCAGGCCGTCTACTTGGGGGGGGAAATTGCTTCACTAGTTTATAAAGGGGAACAAAAAATCCTGGTATAAAGTCAATTTTAGGGGAAAGCTGCATGATATAAAAGAAATTTTCTGAGGGGAAGACACCTGTAAATGGCCCCTGTTGTAGAAGGGAAAAAGACTGCCTTGCAGCTGGTATTAGAATCCTGCCATGAATTCTACAAAAGGAAGCGAACTGGTGTAAAACTGCATCTGATTGGCTGAACTTACTTAAAGTAATAATATAAGACTGTCAACTGACAGATGTTATGTAATTGTTGGTTTGAGAGTTTTTGGGAAGGTGAATGTGACTATACAACTGTTTGGACCTGAATTACAGTGCCATCACTGGGTCTTTCTTAGCCAGTAAATCTGTGAATGAACACAGCAGATAGTAACAGATAGTCATGTATCTTTGTATTCAGATGTTGCAGAATCCAGAAGAGTTTAACACAGCAGTACAAGGTCTGTTTTCAGCACAGCAACAGGCTATACTTGCAGGTAGGTTCTGTGAGCCTGAACATTTACTACACGTCTTTATCTTGCAAGCAGTCATGTGACAGTTTAGTTGTAATTATTTCCCAAATATTGGTTGTAAACTAACTTACAGAATGATGAAGTTGATTATTTAATGACGAGCTAACTGCAGGTACGGCAAATAAATGATGGATAGACAGGTGTTACATCAATGAAATAGCGGGGTCATTTATTAATTGTTTGTTACAGCATTGAACTCTTGGCATTATTTATTAATTGTATGTTACACCAATAAAATCTTGGCATCATTTATCAATTGTTACATCAATGAAATCTTGGCGTCATTTATAAATTGTTTGTTACATCAATGAAATCTTGGCGTCATTTATAAATTGTTTGTTACATCAATGAAATCTTGGCGTCAATTATAAATTGTTTGTTACATCAATGAAATCTTGGCGTCATTTATAAATTGTTTGTTACATCAATGAAATCTTGGTGTCAATTATAAATTGTTTATTAATCAATGAAATCTTGGCATCATTTATTGTTTGTTACACCAATGAAATTTGCCCTTGGCATCCTTTATTGTTTGTTACATCAATGAAATCTTGGCATCATTTATAAATTGGTTGTAAATTATGTAGGATCAGCAGCTGGAGGGGAACATGTATGTTTTGTTGGTAGTGGGCGTGACGAGGAGGACCAGTATGTCAATATGGTGGTTGCCAACTTCCTACAGAAACATCAACAATACGTCAGTGTGGCAAGGGGAGGTTATGCTGGTGTGTTTTTTAAATCCCTTCTTGTTTAGTTAGTTCACATTTGTATAAAGATGTAAACAACTGTTCATTGTTATGCCTGTGTTAATTACATTTGCTGATGCTTAGTTACATACAAGTGTAGCTGCTATGTATACCCTGTCTGCTGCCATTTCTCATATGGGATTCATTTGTCCATGACGTGTGTAAGTCTGCCTGTTGATGTGTGCTGTGCTTGACGGTGTTGTGGGATTACTTGATACATTGCATCTTTGACCATAATGCACAGAAGAATCTTGGCCTGTAATTGATCAGTAACTTTCATACAGAAACATGACTAGGCTAGTCTAACATTTTCTATCTTGTTATGATATCAGTGATCACTGTACCTGTGAAATTTATGACATATGCCGCACTTAAAATTTATACATGTATAAACTATTCATTGCTGTCTTTTTAGCACTACATCATCTTCTGAATGGTCAGATAAATGATGGAATTGTGGACCACAACCCAAAGTCGTGTATTGTATGTGTACCAGAACTGGGTAATGTTAGTGACGCAGAGAGTGGTGATGACTTTAAACCAGGCAGTAGAAAGGTACTTACTTTTGACATATGGACCAGTAGATCTGAGTTGTTAAGGAGCCTTTTTTGTTTACATATACATAATTATATATTTTAAAATTCTATAAACACAATTTTTTAAGAAAGTACAATGTATGTGTATTATAAAATAAACATTTTCTCAAGACTTTCTTTTACAGAAAATGCTTGCAAAATCACAGCTAGGGCATAAAAAGAGCTAAAGTGGCACAGCATAAGTATGCTAGTAGTTTTATAAATGACAGTGATGTTTCAAAAATTGTCAAATAGAGTAGCTTGTATACTACAAGAGTAGTTACAGTTAATTCAGGTTAATGTGACAGTAACATAATTGTTATGGTCGTCGCACCATGAAATTTTACAGCCATTCTGCATAGGAAAAGGTTGCTATCATGCACTTTGACACAAAAAAGATTTCTTTCATATTCCTTTTTCATTATCCAATGAATTTTCTTAACTCAATGGTCTTCGACTCCTTTTTGCTGTGTTACTACCATATTATACTACATGAACTGTAACTGTTTCCGGGAGACTCGCTGGATTCCATTATTTGGAAGACTATTCATGTTTAATGTTATTGAAAAGTAAGTCAACAGAAATGAAAGAGAAGTTCTCTAACTTTATCATCAAGAAGATCAACTGGCGAAAAATGTTCAGTTTCATCAGATAGGGTCTGGTAATAAAGATACCGCAAATGGCATAATTTCTTATTTTCTACTATATGCAGATGAAGATGAAGGCAAGGGACATGTAATTGTTTTGATTTATGGCATTTCATGTGGAATAGCAGTTTTTGCAGCATTTTCCTTGGTAAACTGTATGTTTAATCGTAATGTATAAGAACAATCTGTTTAACAGTCAAAGCTTTTCTATGACGTGTCAAAATTTTTGAGCTCCTGAAAATTTGGAAAGTTAGAATGGGAATTGATACAAGAGAGGCATCTAAAAGCAGTGAATACCAAAAACAGTCCCTTAATGTTATTATGCTAAATATGGTTATAAGTCCAGTGAGCCCGGTATACAGCGAACCCCTTTGAACCTTTTAGATTTGTTCGATTTACGGTTTTCGTAGTATGTTATAGCCATATAGCATTTTTATATTTCACATAAAAGTAAACCATTGCAAAAAAGGTTATCAGGCAGCACAAAAAAGATTTATTCTTTTTATCCAATGAATTTTGCTAATATCTGGCTCTTTTGCTGATAACTACAATAGTTTACTACATGAACTGTCAACTTTTATAGGGAGATTCCGTATTTCACATCAAAGTTATGTTTCATTGTTTGTCTTTCTAGGTGAGGATGGAGAGTTTATGGATCAGTCAGGATGATCAGGTGGCGGAAGACGGTCAGTAATAGAAACAGGGTTGAAGAATACCCAAAGACATAGTTTCACTATGTGCCAATGTCGATGAAGCTGGACGACATGTGTTGCTTTCCTTCACTGGAAGCAACTGTATATACTATGGCTTAACCTGATTTAATGAATTTAAAGCTCTGTGTTTAGAGTTTTAACTGTGTATAAATTTTTACCTGAAATTTGGATTAGATGGAAATTGATACAAAAGAGCCATCTAAAAGCTTTGCATGACAAAAACTCTTAATGTTATATGCAAATATGGTTAAAAGTACAGTGAGCCCGGTATACGGAACCCTTTGAACTTTTAAATTCACGTTTTTATATGGAATATGTCTATATCCATATAGTAATTCTTATTTAATAAAATGAAAATCTTTCGGCAAAAGATGTTTTTTATCTGAAATTTTGCTATATTTGTATGTGGAGTTTACTGAAGCAACTTTTATAATTTGTTTAGCCAAAGTTATGTATCCAATTTGCAGCATATAGATTTACTGGATCATCGATATAGCAATGAGCATTAAAACATGGTTGTAGAAACCAGATATAGTCCACACTCATCCAGATTTGATGAACTGACAGTTGTTTAAATATCATTAATGATTGTTGTTATAATTGTTGATTTCAGAGATGTTAGATGACATCTTAGATTTATTAATGATTTGCTGTTTTCTGTCCATATGAGATTTTGGAAATTCAGGAAGCTGTTGGAGCAATGCCTGCTGGGATGATCCAACACGTTTTAAACTTTGTGGACCTAGCAATTAATCCAGGAATCAGTATCCATTTGACGCTATATACATTGGTATCTGTAGCATGTGAACAATCAGATTTGTCAAATATGCCCACTACCAGCTTATTATTTAGACACCTTATTTATATCAATATTGAATCTTAACAGTGCTGGCAGGCCAAATGTTATAATGGTTGACTTCAGAGGAATATATTCTAAAATCTAATGAAATCTCTGTTTTTCTAATGAGTTGTGTGTTTTATTATATTTCAGCCACATTCTGGTCACAGACTCGCATTTGTATATATTACGCGAATTACCAAAGAAAAAAGGGATGGCCTACATTCAGAGTCGTCGAGCGTTAGGGACAATAGTCAAAATCACTTCCAAGAAACGCCACCCGGACTTGATAACATTTTCTTACGGTTCAAATGAGGAGACTGGGATAAAAATTACCAACAGAGACCGCTGTGTTATTCCTACCGCCGGAGAGGCAACAAAGATTGTTAAACAACAGATAATGAAAGTGTTAGACGCTTTAGAAAGCTGATAGGAATATATTTGAGATGTATTGTGTGGCTGCCTGTAGTACACATGTGTGATAGTGATTTTTTTATTGTAAAGCAGTGCTCCAGCTCAGATTTAAAAAAGGCAGGGCGGAGAAAAGGCACTTGAGGGCACACAAAACTGTGATAAATAACAGCATGTTTGGATGCTCTATATTTGAATTGAATTAACATTTCCAATACTGATTTACTGATGTCTAGGCATTTTTTAACTCTTATTAAATTATTGGCGCTTTAAAGAAAAGGGACCATGTTTATTTTGTCCTTGAATCCAAAAGAAATATGGTAATTATCATAAAATGTAAAGGTCCTGTCAAAAAGGGTATAGCAAGGTGCCAGAGAAAAAGGCAGGGTGAACAAAAATAGGGGCAGGATGCCGCACCCTGCTATTTTGTGATAGCTGGAGCACTTGTACAGTGCTGTAAATGATGGTAATCGATGGTACTTTCCCTGCTTGTTCAAAGTTTTTGTTGGCCAAAATATTTTCCATAAATGTTAAATTCCTTCAACACATAATTTTAATGATTTGGAATATTTATGTTTTCTTCAGTGGTTTATTTAATAGCTTTTAATACAGCATTTGGAAATGGCAAAATTCTGAAGTCAGTCTCCAAAACTTCAGCAAATCAGTTCTTTGTAAAATGCACTGTACTGAAAAGCATATATTACTTGTCAGTTGTCACATGCATAGGTAATAGTAGCTTACTTTGAAGGGGGCATTCCATATGCACATTGACACATGCTTTCAAAGTTTGTAGTTAGCCCATACTCATGTACAGTGGAGATTAAAAAATGTGGGACTTTATTCATCATTTAACATTGGATTTTCCACCTGGTATCTCTCTTCCCAGTATATACGTTACCATGACAATGTTTAGATGTGTATTGTTTGTGCTGTTGAATGCCGTGTAACAGTTGTTATGAATGTTAAACTTTTGTCTTGGAATTATTACAGGGAAATAGAGGTTGCATTATATAAATGATGCGTGTATCATATATTATTGTATAATTGTATGTTAATTTATTCTAAAAATCTATTTATACTCAAATTCTTTTTAAAATTTTTGCTGTCATTGGCTTCAATTTGAAGTTTCTTGTTTTAACAAGTAAATGTGTATCATAATGTGATAAAGTCATCTGGAGCTGAACCCCACTGTAGTAAAACAAACGTGTAATCGGCTGACTTCGGGGCCAGACTAACCCCTATATCTGTGGGGCCAGACTAACCCCTATATCTGTATAGGCTGCTTTAGGCTGTTCACCTCTCAGCATCTTATGGAACCTGAGTGACATGGTGGCAGTTGTTAGGATGGCAATATGACAATTGCATCGTCTTCTCTGGTGAAATGTTGAAAATTCGAAATTTGACTTCGTCGGCAAAGCTAAAGAAAAACTGAAAAACGTGTCTAGTTTTTAATAAAGTGTAAATTTGAGCAAATGCACCTGTATTAAGGTTTAGCTAGGGAGATCCCAGTAGCAGGTTAGATAGACTTCAGTCTTGTTGATCTGTGTTTACAGTAACTGTAGACATGAAGTGTAGCAGTGGTTTCACATGGGTGTTAATTTCCATTTTACCAGTTTTCATACCAGTCTGCCAGTTGCGACTTGTAAATTTTGAGATTGGAAAAAATGATGCATCGTTGTGTGGAGAGATTTATGCTGTGTTTGTTTCAATAAGGTTTTCGGTTTCTGAAACAAGTTTTTGCAAATGTAAATGTGGTCAACACTGAAGAAGCTGGACAGTTGTTAGAGGCTCGGATATAGGGACTATAGGGCAAGCTACAGTATTCATATAATGTTACCATAGTTCTTTGTCACGTTTTTCATTTTAAGAGATTTGAAATAACTGACTTTTCACGAAAAGGGTGCTTAAGAAATCCCACCTGAGCCGGTGAATTTTTAAATGAAATCATTAGTTATTCATTGTCATTAAGATTGTTGCATATTGATCTGTATCAAAGCAGTGCATAGGAAAAACCATACGACGATAAAATTTTGTGCGACAGGTCTAGGTAATTTTTATTTTTCTCTTATATGATATAGAAGTTGGGGACAATCAATTTCTAACTAGAATGGTTAATAGGTAGAGAAATTGGAATCTTTTTACAGAATGGCAACACTGTCAATCGTTTTCAAATCATGCACAAGTTTGTCATGTGATTCTAGTCTGCCAATATTAGGGCTTTGCAATATGTTACTGGTTAGCTAAACATTAAATGTATCAAAACACATTCACTGGGAATTATTCAAAAACTTAAAGTATCTTCTGATGAAAGGTAAGGAAAACAGTATTTTATGTACAGGGTGATCTAAATCTTTCTCACTGAGGAAATAGGATAACAGGAAATTTCTCTTCTTTTTCTCAACACAAAAAAAGATCTGTTACTGCACTACAATGCGTAATGCACAGTTTTTACGGCAGGCATTCTATAGCTACTTCGTTTTTGTTATAAAATTCGTTTTTGCTATAAAAGTATGTTTTATCACTGAAGTATTTATGTCGTTCTGTTTTTGAGGCAAGATGTAGCATGCAAACATTTGCTTTTTTATCCAATGTGATATACGGTTGTGGAATTGGGAGACCAACTAAGCAATGGTTTCAGATATTAAAATGTGTTTCGAGTCAGTTCTACAGTATCTGTATCTGTTTTCAGTGTTATATTTTCAACTGGAAAATGTGCTAGGCTTACATCGAACATTTCTTTATCTGATGTAGATTCGTTAATTAATATGTAAATTGTAAGACAGAACTCTGTTAAGAACATACCCAGTTTCTCCGAATACTCTCTGTAATGTGTTTAGAATAATGTTCAGTCTCTGTATAGTATGTCTATGTTTGTAAGTACAGGGATTTTTTTGCATGTTCTGATCGATAGTTGCCCCATCTACAACATTTACCTCCCTTGAACTGAATCGTCAGCCATTTTAATAGGCAAAACTGATAAGCAGTAAATAGTATATTAGATATATTCCCCGATATGTGATTATTAAGAAACTAACAAGAGAATTTGTGTGCGGCAACCACACTGTCTTGAACCTGCTGAGCCATCGTCCCACGTCAGCATCATGGATTAATTATGTTTATTAATCTGTTTATTTTATAATTGTTTATTTAATTTTCCCTATTAACTTAAAAGGAAAGTTGCCTACCAGTATTGTTGACGAATAAGAACAAGGGAGGTAAATATTGTAGTTGTGGGAACTATCTGTTATGAACTATAGTGCCATGATTACCTACACAAATTGAAGTCCTCATTTTCTGCCACATACTTTGCCAACTTTCAACAAATTAAAGCCATCTCAGGGGTTTAAACACCATTTTAAAGCAGAACCAACATATCTAGCTAACAAATCCATTGTTCCAAACCTTTCTTTATTGTATACCTTTGACCATATCCCAACAATCTAACATTTTTACATAGAATACTGTCAATTGGGCAGTTTTTGCGATGATTTAATTTTTGCTATTTTTGGGAATGTCCAACTTAGCTATTTTGACAATTTAAAAATCATGCGGAAGAATCATTTCAAACAGATTTACTACTATATGAGAATTTTCCTTTTGCGAATTTTAAAAATCGTGTATAAATGTATCTGCTGACAAATTGCCAAAATTTCGTCTCACAAAAATGATCTAATTTACAGTACAGCAAGACAGATTTAGTTCTCTCTGATAAAGCTTTATATCATTGGTACACATTTCAAGCAGATAAAGTGTTTCTATGTCTTGTGTTGTTATAGTAGTAAGCATGATAATGGTAGAATGTGATGAATTGAAATCATTATTAAATGCAAGATACACCTTAATATACGGACTATTGTGTTTATAGCATTTTGCTTCACTGAACTTGAAGTATTATTCAACTGAAGCAGTTTGAAAGTCCTATTTGTTGCATATTTTATAGAGGATACTATGTAACTGCCACAGAAAGTCAATATAATACTTTTACAAGTGTTGAAGGTGTACATGCTTGTCATTATATCCTTATTAACAAAGTTTAAGGGGAGTTAACTGGAGTCACAGTGTCTGTCTGTCTGTCTGTCCATGCCTTTTCTCAGCAACCTCTGGACAGATTCCAATTAAACTTTACAAGAGTGATTGGAGCAACGGTTATTTGTGCATATCGCCGGTATGTTTCACTCAGATAATTTTTCCTGGAGTTATGGCCGTTTGACTTTTTCAACAAATTTTGTCCACATTATTTCTTGCAACTAAAAGCAGCCCTTTGATTTTTTCATAGGCATAGTGTAGATTTTTGTCAGATAATTTCTCAGCAACCACTGGATGGACAGGGATTCTGTTTAGGGGAAGACTTTTAGATGTGCATATACCCTTACCCCTGTCAAAGCCAAAACGGGGGTATTAATGACCTTCAGTGATGGTTCTAGTTTGTTTTAGATGTTTATTGAATCAGTTACTTTCAACCTAAACTAGATAAATGCATTTAGTTTTGGTTCAGTCTATATTGTTTTGAGATTCATTGTTTCATCATGCAGGATTTCCTGATCAAATAAAGTGCAATATGCCAAAATTGTGTTTGTTCTTTACTTATTTTTAGCTCACCTGACCAGGAAGTGGTCATGGTGAGCTTTTAAGATCATTGGATGTCCATTTTCTACAATTTGCTTCAAAAGCCTCTGAAAACCCCTTGGCCAATTGGGATGACACTTGGCAGAAATGGAGCTCTTAAAATTTTGTTCAAAGAAGTACATTTCATGCAGAACTCTGGTTACCATGGCAACCAAAAGGAAAAACTGAAAATCTACGAAACTGCAAGATCAGAATTTAGATATTTGTGGACCTCTACCAAAATCCTGGGTTAAAAGGTTCCTATATAAGCCTATGTAAGATCAAGTGACCCCCTCCCCCCTTCTAGGATGTAGTTGTTTCATTGTATTGTGCACATAATGAAGAAAATAAGTAGGCCCATAATACCAACTAGAACAGTTTTGCATAAATAAATACTTTATTAATCTAGTAAGAATCACACATGTTAGAGAGAGGATGACACACTTCACGTGTTTTCTAATATTTACACAGTGAGGACACGCTTTACATGTTACAAAATATTTACACAGCATATTTTACAGAAAAGTTTACAACACAATATATTTCATTGGAGACATGCATTTTATTGCTAGAACAAGAATAGAACAAAACTGCATCAAAATGTACACCTATGCTTTCTGAAGGGTCACTTCCCTGGACCACATCTATCAACATTAGAAAATCCTATACATATATAATTTATGTATCAAAATAATGAAAATTCTTAAATAGCAGTACAACTGCAAGGCATTACAATATAAACAGCCAATGGAGAAATGATACAATCTTGTTCTAACAGATTAACAACAATCATAACCCAACTGTTACTCCAATGCCTTACGTAACCGCCACTTCTTAGTAACCACCAAATTTCTGTAATTAGTTATGCGTGTAGTAATAAACGCGTAGTAACAGTTGGGGAATAATCTAAACAAATTCTAACAGCTGCCTTTTACGTGAAATTTCTGGTCAAATAATAGAAACTGTTCACCATATATGTACAATTAACCAATATACAACGACACCTCAAATTAACTACGACACACTTTATAACTTCAAATTCGGATAAGGCCACTTTTTTATACCACTAATCATCGAAGGTAACTGTCGGTGCATGCTATAGCATTTATATTTATACTGTACAAAAAGAAACACAACTATAATCTACCTTTTATTGTCTACCAGGCCCAAACTGATTAACGAAAAATGTCAAAATCAGCAGAAAAACATTCCTTGCCCCCTTGCTTTCAGGTAATATCATAAACAATTGACGATAAACACAACTCAAAAGATATAATAATTTAGTATCATGTGGAGAAAGCAAATGGGCTATCAGTATTTACATGAACACAATGTTTGACATAAACATTCATACACATATATTATGTGCCCTAAGGTGCCATCAGACCATACTGGGCTCGACTATCCAGACTGAGCCCACCCCGCCCACCTCCAAGTAACAAGTACAATCCTTTGAAAAAATTGCTTATGCATAACATTATCTTTAAAAAAGAAACAGGAGTATCAAACAAAATGATTTGCAGTATCATAAATGCATACGAGACAATGAAATTCCTTGTTTTCATTTAACACAGGGTATGATGAAAGCAAAGTGATACAAAAACAGAAGTAAATAAAACAAGAACACACGGCTGGTGGTAAATGACTAAACAACAAGCACCTACAAATAAAAGAATCATACATTAACATCATACAAAACATGGTCAATTTCGATATACAGTAAACTCCGTTTATAACGAACGCATTGGGACCATTTAAACATGTCCCTTAAATCCAGAGTTTGTTATATCCATATAACATTTTCATCTAAAATAAACTAATAAAAATATCAGGCAGAGAACATTTGTTCTTTATATCCAGAATTTCACTGTATCTGGAGTCATTATATACAGAGTTTACTGTACCCAGAGTCAAAGCAAAGATCCCTTCTACTGAAACAGGAGAACTGGTAAACGGTTCTAAACAACCCATGTCTCTTAAGCAAGTACAGTTATTATAATATCACCAAGATCTTAAGAAACATGCTTGAACAATGCTTAAAAATAATGAAATCTTTTACCCGACCCCAAAATTAAGGCCAGCATCACTTGTCTTCTAAGGAATTAAGTTTACTGGAGATACTCAAGTAAGGGCTGAATTTTATGTACATTACAACATGTTTATATTACCCCTAAATACAACCCAAAATATTTCAAATACATAACTACAAATAAGACTTTCAGAAAATGTAATATTGCTTCAAAGTTCAAGAACAAAATGTGAATTTCCCGCTAAAACCAGAAGGGATGACTCACAGAAAAAATGTAACTACACACATCAAATAATGCCAATTTATTTCTTTGTAACCGCTATGCCCTATAGAAGTTCCCGCATTTATTATTCCAATTCTTGGTAAACTAGCTTGCCATTCATGTACAAGTCAGTGAATAAATGGTGAAAGACAAACAGAAGAAGTAAATTTACATTTTTACAAATTCTGAAGAACAACTGTGGTGGAAAAAACATTTGCAAATATTTAAATTTTATTATTCCTTCAATACACACAAGTCAAGTATTCAAGAAGGTAGCAACTCCTTACACAATTTATAACATATAATGCTACACTCCTCTCTTATTAACCCAAACATTTTATTTGCATATTTATCTTTAACATATACATAGATATGGGACTTTAAATCTAATGAAAGTTTCGATGTAGAAAACGCATTCAGTCATGCATGACTACAAAAGTCATTTGATGTCAATCCAAATGAAACAAGCTGTCTTTGTAAAAAAACAACAACAAAATAACATACATCTCTTCCACTGCATAGCCATAGGGGTCACTATGACCGTGACCTACTGACCCCCAAAAAATAGGGATCATCTACTTCAAAATATGGATCTATAGTTATTGAGAAGAAATGATTTTCAAAGTTCGGGTCACTGTGACCTTGACATTTGACCTGCTGACCCCAAAATCATGATGGATCATCTACTCAATAAGATCAATCATCCTACTCAGTTTGAAGACTGTGGGTCATACGGATCTCCAGTTATTGAGCGGAATGAAGTGTGACAGACAGACAGACAGAGCAAAAACAATGTCTTCCCCACTGTGTGGTTGAGAGAGACATAATAATGTTTCATACAGAGAACAAAAGAAATATATCTATGTAGAATGTGACAGTGACGCAGTGGAAAAGTATGTTATAATTGTGTAAATTCAGTGGACTATGAAAGGACGAAATTGCATCTTGCTTGCATGATTTACCGTCTAATATACAATGGTCATAAATTGTTTATGTACAAATGCAGTCTATACCCCACTGCCACACTCTCCTCCATGAACTAAACAATTATCAACGTGCATGTCAAGTAAATACTCTTCCTGAGGAAATCTGTTTTTCAGGGGAGATAATCCTACTAAAGCTGAAACAATGGATCGCTTCTGTGCTGTGCTGGTTGTTCTCTCCCCTGGTCAGGGTCAATCAATTTTACGATCCAAACTTTTTACTTGTCCACCTTTCAACTTGGGTTATACCATTCCGTGTTCACAGGAATGCTTGGTGACATATACAAACTGTAACGCTGACAGTGAACAGCATGATTCTCATCTATATTGGTGAAAATACACAAATGTACCAGGCTAGGATGGAAATGTTATGGTACAAGCTGATTAAAAATACTTCTTCCTTACGTAACTAGCAGAAGTTAAACCTATAGTTACCATATAACTGCATACTTCACAGTAAGCAAATCTTGTTTTCAACATTTACATCAGTGCACAAAACACATATGCCAAAGGTGACAAACTGTTTATGCTCTAGTCACACTCTGCTCTCTGTAGCAGGCATGCACTATTTGTCTTGTATTTATACACGAGACTGATTTTGTCATCTGACTGTTGTCAAGGTTGATACATACTGTATCCATTGGCTACTTCAGAAATTCATTCACACTTCTTTATAACCGTTTTACAGTCCTTTTAAGGTTCTACATGTATATGATATTCATGGCCTTATCAAAAACAGAAGAGATCAACACATTTAGCTCCATTAACACAACACATGCAAGGTTTTCATTTACGTAATTTTTACTGCCTCACCCCTGGTAAGATTTCCAGTGTCAAAAGTCCAGTACTTCCTATGTGTAACTGAAAACATGACAGGTATCAATGGCCTAATTCAGGTGTCTGCAGGTAAAACTTCAAATGTGTTGAGTACAATTAAGGTAGCTTCTTGAAAAATCTGATTGTGACAAGCATCAATGTCCTAATTCAGGTAGCTTCTGTGTAAAATTCCAAATGTGCAGGCATCAATGGCCTAATTCAGGTAGCTTCTTGAAAAATCCGATTGTAACAGGCATCAATGGCCTAATTCAGGTATCTTCTACAGCGTTTAGCTCCACATGTACAAGGTATCTTGATTTCTTCTATAGGGAACTTGTAGTCATAAGTCAACTCTTCCCCTCGCAATATCCTGTAACAGAGTTAAGAAAATCTCAAACCATATGTCATTTCATATTTTTCTTTAACAAGTGTTGTAATTCACAATCATTTAATCATAACCTATAAACTTTAGAGCATCACACATTCATTTCTTAGCCTATATTATGGTAGACATGTACGGAAAACGACTTTAGAAATAATTTACAATGGATCAAATAAATTCTGGGAGCCTTCAAGCTGCATGGACGTCTGGACTCCGGTGTCAGAAACTGTACAAACTAGAACATCTTGACATCAAACTGATCAACTGCCTTCTGCAAGACGTATGTCACTGTGACCTTACCATGTGACATGCAACTACAACCATCCTGCCTGTAGCCCAAACTCACATCCTCAAACACACCAGTAAAAAGAAACACAAAACTGCAAGTCAAAACATGTTACTTACTTCCTCATAGCAAAAATGACAATGTGTTTTCTGTTATCCACTGTGATCACCTTGGAGAAACAATTAGGCTGAAATTAAAGAGATGTACAGTTCATTCAGTAGAATGTGACAGTGGTGAAGCAAAAGAGTCCAATATCATATTAGTAATTTCACTGGATAATGTGTTATCCTGATTTACCCTTTTACACAATGGTAGTAAACTTTTGTGTGTGTATTTATCTATTACATCACTGTCTCATTATCTAAATGGAACTTTTAACAAGAGCTGTCAAGGAAAGCGCTCATTTTTGCTTGCCTATCAAACTTTGACAGTTCAAGGGCACACAAGACTTTAATAGGAGTTTCTAAGTACAAATCGAAACATTTTCACGGTTATCTTCTCTTGCTTTACAGATAGGTCTCATGATGGCACATAAGAACTCCAACTTCCAAAGTAATATCTCAAATGGTTAAGTCACAAGTGGACAAGAATGAAATTTTAACTGAAATTCTAAGTCAAAAAGGGCCATAATTCAAATAAAATCCTTGACAGAATTACCTTCCCCCCTCCTGCCCATGTTTTTGTTTCATGATAGTAAACAGTATTCCAACTTTCAAATTAATATCTCAAACAGTTCGTCAAAAGGTGGTCCGAAAACCTCAAAAAACCAAGATTCTAAGTCGATAAAAGGCCTTAATTTTTAAAACAAATCCCTGACAGAGTCACCTTGTCGTACAGATGGGGGTATGATGTGAAATAGCTTAAAGTTTCAAAGCAATATCTCAAAGGGTTAAGGCAATAAGTGGATTTACCCATTTATTCAATGTATCTTACTAAGTAAAGGGGCTTAATTCTGTCAAAGACCTTGACAGAGTTATGTCCTCTTGTCTGTTGATGAAGGTCATGATGGTAAACAAGTATGGTTAGTTTCAAAGCAATACCTCCAATGGTTTTGAAATAAAGGGGTGTAGCGGTAAAAACTTAACCAAGCTCAATACCTTTCTAAGTAAAAAGGCCCCATAATTCTGTCAAAACCTTGACAGAGTTATGTACTCTTGTCTGTAGATGGAGGTTATGATGGTAAAGAAGTATGGGAAGTTTCAAAGCCATACCTGTAATACTTCTGAATAAAGTGGGGTGGTACGAAAAACTTAACCAAGGTGTGACGCCAACGCCGACCCCCGGGGAAAAAAAATAGCCCCCCCCCCTTTTCATAGAAAAGTCGAGCTAAAAATCATCTTATCATTTTTCAAAACAAGATTTAGGGTTTGTCAACTCTTTAATACATGTACCGGTATCACGTGTATTGTGAATGTTATGTGAAATTCAACATGGTTTATCCTGCCATAATACATGTATCAAACTTTCACAATGTTAACCTTAACCAGACAGGTTGTAATTCTTAATTTTAGAAAGTTTTGAAGAATGTTTTTAATAATACAGGCTGTTGGCAAAGTATGTTTTATGTATACATTGTATTAGAATGTGTGACTGACTTACGTCACAAGAATGGTTGATAAACCTAGCAGCACTTCCTTTCACTGTAGCGTCAACAACATCTGTGTCATCAATTCGGAACATGTAACATCCTATACCCTGTAAATAACATATAGAAATACTAAACTTAATATTAAACTTAATATGGCATATAAATTTTTATACCCCAGTATGTTGTTAGGTGTATTAATTAAATAATGGATAAGCAAAAAGCTCAAAAATACATACTGATAAGTACGTTTTTAATAGTATATATATCTTCTCTTGTAGTATTCAAAATTAGCTGTACTACATCTTATAAGAAAGATTTATTTTTGATCAATGTTAAAGAGGTTTACCTTGCTCTCATAGTACTTTTCACGCGTGTCAGTCATTGAGTTCCTAATTACCTCCCCTGCATATTCAATAATCATCTCTCCTGCATCGATATTTCTTTTACAGAACAAACCACGTCCATGGATGGAGACCTTTGCATTGAAAATATTGAACTTAAATTTAACATATTGAACAAATTGGCGTCCAGCCCCTAGGCCTCTAGGATCCAAAGACAGAAAATACTCTATCGGGCATATTATCAAGATCTTTTTACTATTTTACTATGAAATTAACACTTTTGCTCCAAAATATTTACTTTTGAGGGTGGTCTCAATATTGAATTGTTTTATTAGTGGAGCTTAGCTGTATTTCAATGTTTTATTTCCAACACACCCAACTTAGCTGTATTTCCATGTTTATTTCCCAACTTTTATTCCACCTACCTATATACACCAACACATTCCTTTGAAAACCCTTTCAGTTTTCTAAACCTCATTGCCATTGGTAGATCCATACTTGTTGCTCTTCTCGACGATTTCATTGCAATCTCCTCGTTGACTTCCCGACCACAGTACTCCGGCAACTTTCTGTACCGGGACATAAGGAAACTGAACATGTCCCAAGGGTTACGTCCACTGTACGGCTCAGTTCTTATACATCCTGATGGGTTTACCAACTCCTAAAAATATCATTTTGAACAGTATTAAACATATCTAAAAAAGACATCAGTACCACTCTGCAAGCTTTTCAGAATATTCCATCAAATATCATATAATACAGATAAATTGCTTAATAATGTAACACTTACATTCTGAATGCAACTTAAAGCTTCAAAACTGAGCCCAGAGAAACTTGAAAGGAAAACTCCACTACAAACTGATTTTAAAAACTTGATATCAAACTTTCTTTTGACGGGTATATTGTTCAGTTTACAGCTACTTTTAAAAACTTTTTTTCAGACACACCTGTTCATGACCATTTTTCGAAACCCGTTCATGACCATTACAGGTAACTGGCTTGTTTCCTTTTTTGCAAGTTGTAACATGGGACACGGACCTAGTCATAACAATTAGTCACTGACTTGCCAAACAGCGCACAGATCTTCAAACATTTGATGCTTTTCAACCTGAAATACTGCCTTACCAGTTCTCTTTCGATCATTTCATGACTATGATGTTTAAACTTGTATCTCCGACAGTAGCTAGCCCCGTACAACTGTTCTATCAGATATACAACATTGGGATGGCTCAGTCCAAACATCTGTAGACCCGACAAACCTGTAATTAATTGCTTTAGAATATTATTGTTATAAATGTTTATCTGCACTTAGTGCTAGACTACATAAAGAAATTACAAGTACAGCTATGTATGTTTTAGAGTTTAAGGACAGCAATCTACCGTACATTCACAAGTATTGCTTTTGCTGTACAATCACCAAAGTATTACTAACCTGCGTAGGAGAGGTTCTTCAGTCTACTTGCAGTGCGGGCATCTTGTACCTTTTCTGTTACTTGCTTCCATGCACCTGTCATGAAATACAACACAGCAATTTAAAACATACTGATGCTGTTCTAACCTGAACTGAACAAAGAAAATATTTTTTCATATAATCTATTATATTATACATGTAAAGCTTTTTGTGCTATTAGATTGTTTATAGTTTTGGCTCACCAGAGGATTTCTTTCCAGGTGAACCTGCCAGGACCCAAAATTAAAAACTGTTTTCCTGCATACTGTGTCAAAGTGAAAATATATGAACTTCTACAGTGTCAAAGTAACCACAAAATTCTTTGACCCCCCCCCCACCCCAGGATATGAACTCGGGGCCTTCAGAATGATAAGGGGATTCTACCATGTTGACACATAAGCTAGTTTAATGGCAAGTGAGTAGAAGTACCATATTATGCCTCTACTACATAATGCCTTCTTCTTTCATCAGTATCTTACCATCAAGTGAATCTGATCTACAGCTGAAGCCGTCATCACTTGTGATCTCAAACTCCAGATGTCCTAGATTCTGACCTGTACCACCAGAGCCTGGCTGCCTACCTTCGCCCTCGTCAAGAGCCGACAGTGGCACATCTCTCACTTCCTCCTCAACGGCTGCGACAGGAAGTGATGTCACTTCCTTTTGGCCATGAATCATAGGGTGACTAGCTTTATCTGAAACAACAATCTGGTATATTGAAAACTTTGAATTTATGTTTGAAAGATCACCATTAAGACGACAGTTTATTTACATGCGCTGTAATTTACAGACGACTTGAAACAAACTTACTTCCTGTTTGTAATATGTTTCACCTGTGAACATTATTTTCTCTGACAGAATAAATATAATTCATCTTAATCTATAAATGATATTATTCAAATACAATGCCCGCCATACACGGCAAAACTATAGCAGCCAAACACTGCAAGCACCATGATCAGCCCTCCACCCTCTTAACTAGTGCATTTTCTAGAATAGACACACATCACCATGGTGATTTTTAGGTAGAACCTGGCTGCAGATGTTCGTATGTAGAGTATGTATCGACTGTACTGTCAATCTTTTAAATAAATAAGAAATTTAACAAAATCTTGCGTAGTTAAATTCCATCAGAATACAGTAGACTGCGAGAAAACAAAATCCATCAATGAAAACTTAACCTCTATATAAACTGCATAAAGAAGTAAACAAACCTGTTTTATGAGGCACAGCAATTCTTGCAGGGACTTTTGCAGGATGTTTTTTCTTTCTGCTCAGACCTTTAATCCACTTTTTGGGCGACTTTTCACATTTTCCCGATATCCTGGACTTGGCTACCGACACTTGCTTCTTATGAAAAACGATCTTTGTTTCAGGTTTACAAGCTGCTTGCTGGATAACCTGGGTCTTGTTCTGGGTAACTCCATTCAAATCTCCGGATGTCAAACCATGTGGTTTTATATTTCTAAGTGTTTTAGAGGTGTTCGAATCCTGAGCTGACTTTGCTAAGTACATTTCCATCTTTTTCATCAAACTGTCTGATCCCCCACCAAGCCCTGGGAGTACTGTGAAGAATTTAGGTGATTTCTTTGTTTCAGTATTGCTCAACTTTTTTTTAAGAGCACTTAGGCAATTATCCCTGTCCGTATGTACTTTCTGGTCCAGTTCAGTTATAGTTTTTGGTATTGTCTCAGACAGACTGCCCACAATCTGTGTCTGATTGTAGATTGGTCTTGGACGAGCGAAAGAATATGGCTGAGACATCATTTCATTCAGAACTGTTTGTGGCACATTCTGCGGTGATGTATGTATGTTTGTCAGTGTTTGTGCAGTCTGGGCAGGAGATATCACCTGATTATGCTTCGTGTGTGATGTCTGTGGGAATGAGGAGAGTTGATTTATTGCTGTTTGTGATGTCTGTACTTGCGATGTGTTCAAATTAATCTTCATCTGAGATCCTTGTGGACTCAAGACAGACTGTGATGCATACGGGTTCATGAAAGTTTGTTGTGTTTGAGTATTCATTAAAGGCTGTTGAATCAGAGAACTGGCTTCAAATGAATTAGGTGATAGATTGTTAACTACTGGCTGTGATATATTTGTATTCATCACTGGCCGAACCAGCTGTGCTTGCGATAAACCAACAGACGTCATCACTGGTATATTTAGCATTCCCATTTCAAAAGAAGGCATCTGTGGTATTTGTGGCATTGGTATCTGTTGGACTGGAATTTGCTGGTATGACTGGTGTACAATCTGGGGAGCATACTGTGGACCAATTGGTGACAATGACTGTAAACCAGTCACAGAAATATTACTGTACCCAGTCTGCACTACATTCTGCAAACTGACTTGTTGAAGAGCAGTCTGGGAGACAGTCAGTAAATCAGTCTCTGACAACATTCTGACATTACCTGCCTGTAACTGCTGCTGCAACGTAGGGTAATTTGACTGTGTCGCTATGGGTATAGTAGACTGTATTGGCGTAGAAATAAATGAACTTGAAAGGCTATTCTGCGTACTTTGCATGTTTCTTTCATAATTGTTCAATAGTTGTTTTTGAAGAAGTGTGTTTTGCAACATACTCGAAGCTATTGGTGCTGTACTCTGTATCGTGTGCTTTATTTCTTCAACAGACACAGATTTTGGAGGTGAAATTAGAATGCCACCAACATACTCTGCAGAACCTTTGGGTAGTCGAGTAGCAACCATAGCCTTTGCTTTTGCTTTCTTGTTAGTCTCAATCAGTTTCTCAATATTTTCAAGGACAAATTTAGCTTTTCTTTGCTGTAGATCTGGTCTCTCAGTCAGTGCCTCTTTGCAGTGACTAACAGCAGATACATTTGAGGTATTTTGTTCTTGTACCTGTTCATGTTCTGACTTCTTTCTTTCTTTCAGGATTTCAGAGGCTGTTTTTTGTTTTATATTGGAACTTCTCGCTTCTGCAGCAGTATCTAAGCACGCATTTGTGGCATCTGTGTTTGCTTTATCACTAAGAGGCAGACTTGTCACAGGCTTTTGATCGCCTGCAGGACTCTTTGCAAGTTCTTTGTTGAAAAGTTTCCCAATATACCCATCTGCAGTCTTCTGCCACATGAAGCATTTGTTTAATTTAGGATTTCTTATAACAACTTTGTGGCCATCTTTCAAGAGTTTAAGTACAGTCTGTGGCAAATTGTCAGAAACATCCTTAAGTTCCATTGACCGAATTGCTCCATTTTCTGATGTTGCCTTAACATCTGAAACTAATGAATCAGTTTTACTTTTTATTTCTCCAGTAACTGTTTCTTCTTTTTCTGAAGCATCATTCCCAATGCTGTTATTCACTAAAGTTTCAGACTGTTTTTCGTTCTCCTGCTCAGTTCTTCCTTCAGCTATCATTTCAATTTCTGTTAAATCCTTATCTTCATCACACTGCTTCTCAGCTACCTGTTCATTATCTAAATCATTTGCATCTTCATTTACTTCACCTTCTCCTCCAATATCATGCAACTCTTGTCTGTTTTCTGTGTCACCTTTCAAATCAAGTTTAGCATCATTCTGTTCTATGCTACTGCATATTTCTCTTGCTGATGCAACAAGATTGTTTTTCTCTCTTAGATCTCCTGAAATTTCATCTAAAAGGGATTCATTTTCTTCAGTGCTTTCAGTTTCATTTTCAAGCTGATCTTCGTTTGCATTCTTCACAGTTGGGCTCCTGATCATTTCTCCTGTCTTTTTGTCTACAATCCATCCAGTGGATTCATCTAATATATCACTTCCCTCCTCTGAACTATCTTGTACATCACCAATCATCAAGTCATTTCCAGTTTCTGTATCATTTTTTACTTCTACAGCAGTCTCTTCTTGAATTTCTGTATTTTGCTGCTTTTCAGTTTGTTTTTCATTATCTGCTTCCTTCACACTTTCTTGGTCACTGGTCCCACTTCGTAATGATGGACATCCTCTCTTCTCTTTTGTGCTAGTTTCCTCACAAAGATCAGTTTCCTTAAATTTTAACAGATGTTTTCTTTTCTGATTATTGTCAGTTTCCTTGACATGCTGAATGCTAGGAGAACTCTGCTGGTTGCTAAGAGACCTGCCTCTCCTCAATTTTGGTAATTCCTGTTCATGACCACCATCTTCTGTTACAAATTGGCTTGCATCTTCTTTATTTTGTTCCTGTTTTGACTTATTCTTGTTTTGAATACTGACTTCAGAATTAGTACCATTTCTCAACATTTTGTCCTTAAAACTTGAATCCAACTCCTTGTTTAAGTAGTCTGCCTTGTGAAGTCTGACTGAAACCTCTTTAATTCCAAATTTTTTATTTTGGTCTTTCCTTTTCACTCTTTTGCTATCTTTTACATAAATACGCAGAGTTTTGTTGCGGGTCTTCATATATACCATTTTAGCAGGTCTGTAACGTGTACTTCTGAGCCTTTCAATTTGTGACTTCAATTTCTCCTTTACCTCTTGATCACGAATATTTATTTCAGCCATATCAAAAGATTTGTCTTTCACACTACTACTTTCATCATGAGCAGTATCAGAAAGTATTTTTCTTTTAGTTACAGGTGGTTCTTCATCAGTAGCCTCATGGTGAACATCAATATTATTAGTTTCAATTCTCCTTGGACGGCCTCTTTTTCTTTTTACAGCTGCCTTTTGGTTATCTGTTTCATCAAGCTCAGAATCACTGCTTTGAGATAAGTTTTCTAGTATCTTTGCCTCTCTGGACTTCCTCCTCGTCTCCCTGACTGATGTCTTCTCTTCTACCACCTCCATATATTCAACCTCGCCATCAATACTCTTACATGTGATTTCACTTTTTCTTGGCCTGCCTCTACTTCTTTTGACATTCAAATCCTGGTTTTCAGATGGATGTATTTCACCTGTCTTGCTAGAGAACGTTTCTTGTGACATAAGTTCTTTCTGGTGTTGATCTTTGTCAGATTCCCCACAATCTTTCGATTTCAAAGGTAGCCGTCCTCTTCCACGTTTAGTGTTTTCTTCTTCCATCTGACGTTTCTCTGCAACTTCAATAGCAACCCTTTGAAACTGAGTACTCCTCCTCAATGATGCTCTCTTATTATTTTCATTATTGTCATCAGACTTACATGAATCTTCTAATTTTTGCTTCACATTTTTTTCTTTAGACCTGGTGCTTCTGAGCTCTCTACCTGCATTATTTACTTTCCTTTCTTCATCTTCATTCACATCTTCATCCTCACTTGAGCTCACAAGGAAGTTACAATTTTCAACATGAACCAAGTAACTCGTCTCAGTTCTATACAGTCTACGGCACTTTGAACATTTAAATGGGCCCTTCTCTTCAGGGCAACTTTTGGCTATGCTTTCTTCTTTGATCTTCTTTGCAAGGGGATCAAGAACTGGCAATTCTGGTGACAATTCTTTTAAGACTTCCTTATCTGACTCTTTCACATCCATTTGACTGTCACCTAGTTCTTTAAATGATTCTTGAGCTTCATTTTGGTAATCTGCTGTACTACCCGTCTTCCTAACCTCCTTACCGTCTTTGTACTTTCCTGCTGAGATCGTATTCTTTCTCAATGGGTATGACTTTATTGGTGACAATTTTGGACACTTTCTCTTTCCCTCTGGATTAAACAATGGCAAGGAGGGAGATTTTTGTGGGGTCAAAACTGGTATGGATGGTGATTTCCGTGGTGAATTTTTTAGTCTTTCTACTTCATCACAAGTGCCTAGCCCTAAACCTCTCAAAACATCTTCTTTTGATGAATCGTGTTCTTTGTCATTTAACTCTCTACCATCAATAGGTTCAAAATATGTTTCCTTCACAATTTGTTTACTGTATCTTTTGTCATCACTTTTCAAGTCTTTATTTAAGTTATCATAATCATTCAGCAATATGGAGACAGCATCCTTATTAGAATTATCTACTGACATGTTAGGCACAGTTTTACTTTCTTCAAGACAGTCTCCATAGCCCTGTCTCTGGCTCGTTGACACCTGTTTGAAGTTTCCTGAAATATTTTGATAACTGTCTTTTGCATTGTCACCATCAATTTCATCTTCATTGATAGAAATTATATTACCTATTCTATTGTCTTTAATTTTGTCGTCCTCATTAGTATCTTTAATTTTAATGTCCTCATTAGTATCAACAATAATTTTAGTGACCACTTTATCACTTTCATTTGATGCATGCGAGTCTTTAAATCCATCAGCATGTTTTGGTTCTGTTGAGTCATCATCACTGGTTTTATCAGCCATGTTTACTTCTCCATCACTTATTTGATAGTCATTTCCATCTTCATCTACTCCTTTTATATCATCAAGAATTTCAATATCACTATCTATGGACTCATCTAAATCATAAACTATACTTTTCATTGTTCGCTCTTCTTTTACATTACTTGACAAATTTTCTGTAAAATTTATTTTGCTTATTTCATTTTCGCCAGTATCACAAAATACAGATGTAGATTTAAGAACTGAATCTGTTATATCAGTTATGTCACTTTCACTATCTGCGTCAGAACTGGCATTTATCAAAATCACTTTTGTTTCAGTATTTTTTGAGTTGTCTAAATATGCATCTTCAGTTTTAACATTTTCATTTTTATTCAACACATCTGCAGGCTGAACATGGCTTTGTTGCGACAATGATGTTCTTTCTTTATTTTCAGTAGTCTCACTTTCTGTACTATCTAAAGAATTATCTTCAATTTCATGTTTGTCACCTGTATCTCTTCTTACTCGTTGATTACCAATAGTCTCAGCTTCAATGTGTGGAATAAAAGGGCTATTCAGGTCTTCACTCTTTTGACTGCCATGTTCACTTGTATCGCAGTTTACATTATTACAGTTACTGTTTTCTGTGGGACTTTCATCAAGGTTTGGAATATTTTCTTCCTCTATAGTATCCTGGTCTTTGACCTCTGTTTCAGTAGATGAATTTTGTTGATCTATTATCTCTTGTACAATTTTTATTGCATCTTCTTCACTTAAACTTTCTCCACTTTCCGTCATTACAACTATAGTTTCAGTGGTGTCATCAACTGTATCCATGTCTGTGTTCAGACTAGACTCCACATTTTCATTTTCAGTATTAGAGACCCGACTGTCTATTTCAGTAATTTCATCTTTTGAGCCTTTACTTTCAGTTTCCATCATTTCTTGTTCAGTTTCTGTGACCTGACTATCTGTTTCCATTGATACTTCACTATCTTGTATTGAATTTAGATTAACACTTGCTTCATTGTCTGTACTAATGTCTGAAAGAATTAACTTTTTAGATTCAACATTTGACCTATCTGGTTTATTAACAACTGGTGAAGAGAAGCCAACTGGCTTTGGCATAACATCTATGGGATCCGACACAGCTCTGGCCCTTCTTATAAACTGTGGTGAATCTGGTAAATCAGTTGGCATAAATGGTTCATTAATCCCTGTATCTCCTATTTCAGGCGATGGTTTTGACAGTATAGGCTCTTTCTCCACCGACAGTGACTTTGATCGAGAAAGTATCCTCGCTGGAGGAGAAAAGGACTTTTCAGGGAGACTTGCAAGCAATGAAGAAAATTTGTTTTGTTGATTCAATGACAACTGGTAGGGCTGAACTTCAGAAGGTCTTCCCACAGATTGTGACCTCTGTTTCACTCCAACAACTGGTGAAAATGGTCCGGTTAACACTGGTGAAGCTCCTCTCTCAACTGAAGGTGACCTAGACTGACTTCTAAATGGTAGTGGAGAGTTTCCCGCTGACCTGTTGGGCAGTGGCGAGCTTCTCTCCTCACTTTTCTGTCTTGAGCTTCTTGAGGCAGCTCTATTCAATCTATCTGCTACCTTCAGCAGACTGAAATCTTCCTGATCCGATTCCAAATTTTGTACAGGCATTAGGAGTTTACTAGGATCCTTGATATTCAGCATTTTTAATGTCTTAGGAGACAGGAAACTTAAGTTTGTATGTGTTGGGGGATCACTTCTACACTTTGTATTGCTATGAGGCCAAGATACACTTAATTTCTCTGATTCTTTCGAGACTGAACCTTTTGAGGGCAAACCACTAAAGCTAGCTCTTCTTTGCAAAATTTCATTGGTTTTACAAGTGTTTGTGTCCGTCTGTTGATTAACAGTCAAATCTGAAATCTGGGACCTGTCACAACTTGTTTCCATTGTACACTGAGTTGTAGAGAGAGTTTCTGCAAGATCTCCAGTGTCTGCAGTCAAATCCACAAATGAATCTTTCTCACACACAGAACTTAGTTGCTCTTCAGGAACAGAATTGATGCCAGAGAGATCAAGTCTTGACAATGGGACGAAGTCTGGATGGGCAGAATCATGGACAATTCTCATGTCTTTGATGGTTATTGTTGGAGACTTTAGTGCCTCTGGGCGAACTTCAACAATCCGACACGTGTACACACATCTCCGCCTAGCATCCTTCGTGCTCCAGTACATTCTAGTGGTACTGAAATTTTAAATAGATCTTTTCAGACAATGATGTACACAGTAAACCAAGACTTCAAATCAAACCTTCCAATATTTCACAGACTGGCATAGAGCCTGAATTTACCAATTCAGTAACAAGGATTCCATGTCCTATTAGGACAAGTTCTAAACCCAGTACAAGATGAAATAAATGCTATATTAGTTGAGTTCTGGTTTAGTCTTTGGTTACAGTATGCAATATTTTTATTTTTCAAATCTTTTTTTAATTATATAATTTATTCTGGTTGTTTTTTTTAATTACAAAGTCACTGGCATAACTGAAGTCCCAAGTGAAAGTTACTACCTGTAATTTTAGCTGTAGTATCAATTAGTCGTTGGTGCCTACACAAAATAAATGTATCTAAGCCAGTACTTACATAAAATCTACTGGCTGCAGGTATTTTGGCTTGTCTGACAGATCTGTCAAACGTCCGAGACTTTCAACACAACAGGAACCTGAAAAGTATTTTCTGCATAGTCACAAATGAGTCTAAAGCTATTTCCTTTCAATCACTGTATAATTAATTCTAATTAAAACAAAGTTATCACAGAAGAGATTAATACCAGTCACTTCGACACTACAGTACTCTTTCTTACTTGACAATCCATCCACTGGTTTGTGAAAAATGGCTAAGGTCGTATGGCATATATACCTCGCCCTAGGATGGTGGACCTAACAAGCACGTACACAAACAAAAAGTGAAAAATAGCCATTTAAAGGTTTTTCTATTTTTTCATTAACAGCGACCCCTGTGTGCACTACAACGGAACCATTTCCAGTTTATCAAATAAGGACAATGCAAGGAGCTACAGAGCAATTCTGGTAAAAATCTGGCATGTAGTTTCTGAGTAACACTCGACTTTGTGCAAGACAGTATGGGACAAAATGTGATTCATATAAAGCCTTCACTTTGTTACATTAAGTAGGGGTACAATAAAGTAGTGTAATGTATTTTATTCCAACACTAGTACTACTAAATATTTTAGAAGATTAACTGATAGTAAATCACTGATCGCTACACCATGATAAAAACCAATAAATTACCAATTAGGACACTGATGTCGGCACAGTGTAGGCCCTTTACCCATCGTTTCTTCACGCTCCTCACATTGAGTGCACCCACATAAGTTCTCCTCAACACACTGAAGCGATCTCCTGGCAGCAACTGTGTCAAAATACAGAAACATACAATTAATCTGTACATGTATGTAACATACAAGCAGCTGTCCGTTTCAACTCTCAAAGTCTATTCTAGAACGAAGGAAGGGGGAGAGCTCCTAGTTCAAATAATCTTGTAATGTAATAACGAACAGTCAGTCTTACATGCACCATGCTTTTAGGAGTTATCATTTACACTCACTGACAATTATAGACCTCCAAACACTTATGCTTTTACAAAGAAGTTTGTAATAATTGTGAGCAAGAAACTGCCAGAACAAATTCTTACAGAAAAAAAAGAAGCCAAAGGCTTGAACCTTCATTAGCTGGATCCATTGATTCAAAAAGTAGCCTAAGGCTTGAACTCAACAAAAAGTCAAATCAAGTATCACGAAAATGTAAAGACTTCCATTACACGACAATCGAAATCAACTTATACTAAGGTACTAGTAAAACTTTTTCACATTACCTCTCCATCAATGAGCAGCCTGTGTATCCTACAGAATACTTTCTTATCCTCCTGGAACCTGCACTGGTCTCTACGTGCACACATAAAATGGTAGTTAGACTTGCAGCCTTTTGTATGACACCCCACAGTCGCTCCAGTTTTACCACACAAGTCGCATCTCTAAATTCAAATAATTTACATACATGAACAACTGCTTTAAATTTGGATATCCAAATCATTTATTCTTTATTAGGGAACAAGTTCTCAAGACTTGGATTCATCACACACTAGAGTCTAGACTCACTCCCGATGGAATCAACCCTCGGAGAGAAAGACAGACGGAGAGAGAATGAGGCATTGTGAGTTCTTTGGATCTTGCCAAAGAACACTACCACCATGGCACCGGTGGGGATCAAACACAGGACCCTCTTATCACAGGGAGATCACGCTATCACTGCACCTCCCAAGTAATCTCTGACGCTCTTATAGGATTACTGAGGTTTGATCAAATGAAGCCGACGAAAGACAGACAAGATTTCTCCCAGCGTCACACAATTGGTAACATTCAACCTGCAGTCAATAACTGGGATGAAAACTTTGTATACAAGAGTTAAAGAGAAGTCCAACATATAATAACACACTCATTTAATTAAAGTGTATGTACATCAGATTAAATTTTCTTGATCTTTTGATATTAAGGGTTGTGATAGCTGGGGTTTAAGTGTTGGTGACCACGGGCATTTAAGCCTGCTTTCAACCTTTTAGACTACATGAAACCAGACAAGGTTACAGAGGAGTTGTTATACCATAAACAGAGCAGCTGGCTCCCCAATCAAATTCAATAGCCAGAAATAGACGGGAAACATGCTGTCAACTGTAAACAGATGTCAAAATAATGGCGCCGAATCCTTTATTACAATCACTATACATCTACAAAGAAATGGAAGAATCTTAAAGTACATTCAAAATAATTTAATTTCGGAAAAAATTTAATATAGAAATTATTACCAGCATTTTGCCCCTGCTGAAGGCGTCTACAATTTGGCGAAGTTCCCCGTCAAAGTCCTCATACACCTCTGCTGACCATAAGGCACAGTTTACATGACACCAATCGTCCTGTCCGCAGTACAACAGCCTTCCTGCATCCTGTTTCAGTTCACAAAATTAATTATGAAAATTGCTTAACACTTTAGAGGTTAATTCACATCATACAATGTTATAGTGATAAAACATTTGATCAAGTCATAGTGTAATTTGCTGTACTTGCAAGATGCAAAACTTGTCATTCGTAATAACTGAACATCACTATGTAAATTTTCGTAAAAAAAAAACAGCTAGAACTGTGAACAGTGCAGTTTTCTACAGAAGTGCTAAACTCTTTGATTCATGTGACATAAATGGGTTTTCGGCTACTTATCTCCCGGCCAATTCACGAGACCATGAATTCACAAACAAGGGATCATGTTGGTTAACACTGTTATAACAACTAGCGATCATTTCAGGAGAACTTTGAATTAGCGAAATGATGACTTCGCGAAGGAGTGTTCTGGCAACAAAAAAACCCCCGCAAAAACAAGGTTCTCGCAAATATTTTGTGATTGACAATGTGTTACAATGAAGAAGTGCAACTGGTTGTCTTTCTCCTACACTTCTAACCCTCCGACACATTAAGTCAGAATAAACTAAACTAGCCAGAATTGAAGAGCGCTGTGCAAGAAGTCTGCAACTTGTAAAAGAACTTACATTTGACTCCTGATCACCAAATACATGACAGAACATACACTTGCGTTCATCGTCTCCTTCAAATAACTGACCAAGGTCATAGTCGTCATCATCTGGAAGGAGAAAGATCATGTATTCATGAAACAAAGATCTACCAAGATAGGTATTTTTACCAACCATTGTTCACAAAACTTTTAACCAACAATTGTTCATCAGCATTTTTACCAATCATTGTTTGCAGGCACTTTTACAAACCATTGTTCACAAGTACTTTTACCAAACATTTTTCCCAGGCACTTTTTTTTTACCAACCATTGTTCACAGGCACGTTTACCAACCATTGTTCAACGACAACTTAACAATTTTTCTCCTTGAGGCTGCTAAGAATCTACATGGATGGTCATATTAAAATATTTCATTTGGTTTCGACTTTAATGCCCATTTCAGCCATATACAGGCAGGCAGTTTACCTAACCATCGTTTCTTGGAAGGACCAGTAAGTACTAGACTCCTATCCTCCATAAGGAACTACCAACTTTCTCACATTAAGTGTCATGGCCGGTAGTGGGACTCAAACTGATGATGCTCATTCAGTGAGAGTTTTGTGATTACAAGTCCGCAACCTCAACCACGGAGGGGGATCATATCAAATATTACTACATTAAATTTCTAACACAGACTTGTTCATCTTTCATTTTGACAGTGCTATAAACTGTTTAATGGGATGACTACAGGAAAAAGTAATTAATTAATAACAAGCCATGAATGATCAGACTACACAGATGTGATATATATACAGGCTGAACATGATCTGCACTAGTCACAAAAGCAGAATTGCTTGCCATCAGCGGTCTAGGAGTTGACACTTGATTGGTCGATCAGACTTACCAACAGGCACATATTTCTTCACTGGTGTTGCAGTTCTTTTCTTGAAAGGTGAAGGTTGGGGTGACCTTGGTGGCTCAATTCTTTCTAACCATTGAGCATATGTATGATCTGTGCTCGGTGGGAGAGTGGCATCTGGTAACATCCCACTGCGACAAAAGCAAACTGAACGTTAAAACCAATGTATGTTACCTAAAGCATTTATGTTTTACTAAAATGTGAATTTGAAATACACTGCAATTCATCTAAAAGTCCTTTACCTTGGTATAGTATATGGATTGAACTCGAGCCAAAAATCAAACTGAAAGTGATCAATGAACTGTTTAAAACAACTGGAAATGTAACACAGAAATCAGAAATGGAGAATTACTGAATTTGTGTTATTGCACTTGCAGAACATCTATGTTTTCAACAATAAGGAGGTTGTAAGTAATGATTCACGAGACAACTTACTCTGGCAGACTACATCTGCTGTACCAGTGTCGACAAGTCTTCACATTGAACCAGGGGAATATCCTCTCTAATTGCTGGAAGGAAAAAGCAGCAAACTTAACTTTAGCAAAGACTTTTTAATGAAAGACTAAACACAACAGCTCATCAAAAACCACCAAAACCACAGATCTGCTATACCATCCAAAGACTGGTTTCCATTCGAAGATTTTTTTTTTATCAACATGGATAATTGCTACTGCATACATGTATGTACTTGTTAGATGTATGTATAAATGAACACCCTAACCTTGACAAATATGGATTTTGCTGACTGCGTGGCTTTCTTCCTGGATGTTCTCGCCTCTTCCTCATCGTCCAGGTATGTCTGTATTATCCTAAGAATGTCCTCACAAAATACTGCCTGAAAAAATTCATGTACAAATTTAACAAATGTATCGATATTCCGGAATTTTCAGTATCCCAAGATGTCTAGAGGCAAGGAACCTAATGCCATACATGCCTGAATCAACGAAGCTGTATTTAATGGGTACAAGTGATGAAAGTTTACCCTCTGACATGGTTCTAATAAACAGATCTAGTTAACCTGGCCTTGGATTTTTATAAAAACTAAAGCAGGAAACTTTGACTAACACAACAATATCACTCTACTGATCAGACTGGGCTGTTCCGAGTGAGTTTTATGAAAATCTTTTGCAATGTTATCATTGAAAAGCTAACATAGTTCACTGTGACCTTGACCCACTAACTGTAAGGATCATCTACTCAGTAATACCAGTCGTCCTATGATGTTTAAAGCCTGTGGGTGATGTAGATCGAAAGATATTGAGCAAATTTTTTTCTTCAGTTTGGGTCACTGTGACCTTGACCTTTGACCCAAAAACAATAGGATCATCTTCTCAGTAAGACCAATCATACTATGACGTTTGAAGACTGTGGGTCAAATAAATCTCAAGATATTTAGTGGAAAAGATTTTCAAAGTTTCGGTCACTGTAACCTTGACCTTTGACCCAGTAACCGAAAAGTCGACACGGATAATCTAAATGTTACAGGGACCTTCTGAGCAAGTTTGATAAAAATTGAATGAAAACAGTGACCTGAACAGCGATATCTTGGAAAATCTAACAAGAGCCCATTGTGACCTTGACCTTTGACCCACTGACCCTAAAATCAATAGGGATCATCTACATGTTTTAGGTAATCTTCTGACTTAGAATGATGAAAGTTGAATGAAAACAGAGACCTGTTGAGCGTTTACTAGGAAACTCAAACAATGGTCACTGTGACCTTGAACTTTGACCCCAATAACTTTAGGGATCACCTACAAGTTGCAGGGAAGCTTCTGAGCAATTTTGAAGACAGTTGAATATAAATTGTGACCAGTAGAGTGTTATCAAAGAATTGCTTTCTGAGGTCACTGTGACCTTGACCTTTGACCCCAAAAACAATAGGGAACATCTACAAGTTGCAGGGGGATCCTTATCAGCAAGTTTCATCAAAGTCAAATGAGAATTAGGACCTGTAGGTGTTATAAAGGAAAAGTTGATGGATGGACAAAACACCATGGCATAAACTCTGCTAGACTTTGTTCAGTAGAGCTAAACACGGGAAAAATATACACTTTCTGGCATTGGGAACATTGCCAATTACTGGTTTTAAAAATACCTCCCCCACTCCCCCATCCCACTCAATTTCATAAATACGTACCACACTCTTGTAGTCCCCAGTTTTCATCTTCTCAGTAATCTCCAATAGGTCTTTAGGATAATCATTTTCTATTGGCATAAGTGACAGCTTTCGGTCACTCTTTTCTATAACACTGAAGTGAACATGTTGAGTTTTTCTTGGGAATAGTTCCAACGACACCTGTGTCCCACTGTCTGTACTTGCAATATTTTCCACTTTATTAATACTTTCATTCTTTGCATCTGCGTTATCAACATTTCTAACTTTTGCACTGTTGTCCTCTTTTTCAACAGTAGTTAGTTTGTCAGCATTTCCAACAAGCTTCGTTACATTTCCCTGCTTTTCACACTCATTACTACCGTGAGATGTTTTATCTGAAATATTTTCTGCACTACATGTCCTCAGTATTTCAGAATTATCACTTTTATGAGGACTTACCTGATCTTCGTGTAACCTATCACATTTTTCATTATCAAACACATCTTCTTTACCACTTTTATTGCTACTTGAACATTCAGATTCATTCTCCCTCTTACACTGTTGACCCACATTGTGGTCACAAACACTTCCTTTTCCATTATCACAGACATTTGTTTTGTTTTCCACCAGTCCGAATTTATGTGCAGTTTCATCACATTCATTAGAAGTTCTATCAGGAGTATCACAGCATTGCTTTGTTTTGTTAATTTCATCTTCAGTCTTTGGTACCACATTCTTTGTTTCTTCAGTATTTTCTGCAACATGTTTCTTATCTCCCTCCTCGCTAGTCAGAGACAGTGCAATATTACTTGAACGATCTTCTGTTTCCATAGAAACAGAAACGTGTGTAGTCCTTTCAGCCATATTTAGACAAGGCTGTAACTCTTTCTTGTCATTTTCAATACAATTCCTACCAGATTCCACCTGATTTAAAATATCACGCTTAACACCTTGTGAATCCTTCACATCACTTCTAGTTCCTGTCAATTCTTTACCATCACAACCTTGCAACAACTGTCTAATTTTCTCAAAACTTCTAACATTCCTATTTACCCTATCTCTTGCAGATACAAGACTAGTTTTGTCAACTATGGCACAAGCACTATTTGATGCGTTTCCTTGTTCTATTGTCCTATTACAGGATTCTCCTGAGTTTTTAGGTGGCGACTTCATCTGAAACAAATTACTTCAAATTTAAATATCAGGAAAGCTGAAAATAAGGAATGATGTTGTTTTGTGCAATGTTTGTTAGAACTTTGCGACCTTTCTCGAGATTCACAGACTAAAAACAGCAGAAGACAGACTGGCTCCTATTTAGAAACTATTAGAAACCACTGGGGAATTATCTGTTGCAGTAATAATTTTTGTTCTTCAAGATTTCTAAAAGAGGCAAGGATGAGCATGAGGAACACTGCTTGGACAGTTTAATTGTACCAGATATTATTGCTACAAAATGAAGGAAGAAGACTCCACAGCCCATTATGATTAATTAAAGGCAAAGTTTGGAACCATGACACATCAGTCTTCAGGAGCCCAGCTTGATAATTCTGCCACATGCAAAAATGCACTTTCTGCCAATTTTAACAAACATTTTTAAGTGATTTTCCGTGCCTGAATCCGAATAATTACTAAAGTTACAAGAAATTTTCATGTCAAATTACGATACTGTTATCAGTATTTAATTTAGTCTGTCTGACATGCATTTTCTAGTCTCACGAAGCCTAAGTTTTGTTTTGCTTACTTTCTAACAAACTTACATCATGTTTTTGCTGTAAAATATCTTTTATCATTTTCTCTCAGAAAATGTTTTTGTTACCTACCTTCTCATGTTTTAGAATATATTGTGATGATTTTGACAATATTAAGGCCTGAAGTATGTTTTCCAAACCCATTCTCAGTTCCCGCTTTAACGTACTCTCCCACTCCGGGCACCCCACAGGGAAACATTTCCGACAGTAGAATGAGAGATCTTCCGGCAAATATGACAGTATCTCGTACATTTCATCTGAAATTAAGGCAGAACAATTACACACTAGTTCTAAAATTCTGCTGTTCATATATCCTAATCAATTTAAAGCAGCCCCTGTGGTCATAATAGAAGATACCGAGGAAGTTGTCTATTTAACAGACCAGTATTTACTCTGCTCAGTAAACGTTGAAACCTAGTAATCACGTAGCAGGTAGAAAACATTTAAACCCATGTTCTTTCACCTGAATATATGAAGCACTTGCCTATGGCAGCTAGTGTTGCTATATCCCAAAAATTCATTCTTACTGTAAATAAAACTTGTTTTACCGTGTAATTCAGAACAGTTTTGCTAGACTGCTTTGCGCACAGAAACATGCATACCTGTAAGGCCTTCACATTTAGAATGTACCCAGCTTTCACATTTGTTACACTGTATCATCTTGGATTCCCAGTCATCATCCGAGTAACACTTCCGACATATGGGACAGAAATTTCCCTTGTCCATCAGCTGACCACACTCAAAACACAACGAGAAATCGTACGTCCACGTGGCTTGAGAGTCGGAACCAGGTGTGGTAGCTCCACAACTTTTACATTTCACACACTTTGTACAAATCTGTAACAGAGGATTCAACAATACTTTAAATACTTGAGCAGCTACATTACCTTTCTTCAGAGTTGTTAACATTCAACTTTATTATAAGTCTTCTTCAGACGCAGTAAATTATATTACAAACAAGCAATGTCAATTCCGCTAAACGTAAAAGAACATGACATGTGCGGCAAATTACACAATACAGTTGAATAACAAGAGTGCCAAACTGTCACAAAATAAGCCCGTCAGAGAGGAATAAATCAGTTTCCGGCAGTTCATAGGATTTGAAATCCTTTTTGAACTTAAGAGCTGAGAAGGTTAATTTCATCATTTTCTGTTAATTCTTGGGCCATAATCCGAAAGTGCCTGCTAGGGCAATTTGGCTGGTCATCAAACTTGGCTTAGATATTATGCCCACAAGTATTTTCATCAAGTCTTGTGAAGATCTGATAAAAACTGTTTGACTTAGAGAGCGGACAAGGCTAATTTGGCCAATTTTGCATAATTCAAGGGCTATACCAAAGTCTGAATTGGCTAGTTATCGAACATAGCCGTGACATTATGCTTACAAACATGTTCAGCAAGTTTGATGAAGATCAGATGAGAACAGTTCAAAGTAGAGAGCCGACAAGGCTAATTTGGTAAATTTTGCATGATTCAAGGACCATAATCTAAAAGTGTCTGGGTAGATTTAGCTGGTTATCATTAAAGTTTGGTGAAGATCAGATGAAAACTGTTCGACTTAGAGAGCGGACAAGGTGTGGCCCACCCCCCCCCCCCCCTCCCCCCCGGTGTTCCCAATAATAGCCCTTCGGTGTATAAAAAGGATCTGATAACAAGATGCAACGGTTGTAATTGTTGTGTACCAGTATATATTTGTTGTTCAGAGTTGTTAAGAAATGTACACATTGCCATTTATTCACACAGATGATTTATGAAGACTAATTTGTCTTACCCAGATTTTTTTTCTCTTTGATGGTTTAGTGGGATAGTTAGGACCCAAGCAACCAGGATGGTATGTGTTCTGGCATTTATCACATTGCAATAACTGAAATATAAATTCACAAAATGTCTGTACAAAATTCAAATTACATACAACATTCATTAAAAAGACCCCTTTTATATGTCATGCTGTTAAAACTAAAATTAAAATTAGCAAAACCACTGACTTTATAAAACTTTTTTTTTAAATTTGCTATTGCCTCAATACATGTCAAGTTTCTCTTCTGAAAAAAATTTGAGTTTCCCACTATTAGCTTTTGGCCTTAATACACATTAAAAGAGGATTCTACATAGACAGAAACATAGGACTGTGACCTCTACTATCATCCACACTGTTGCCATTATAGGCAATAAATCTGAGAATCACAAAGCTTAAAAGTAAATGTCAGTAAGAAGAAAAATAATATTCCACAGACTTAACAAGGGAGTAGGATTATTGCATAATCACTAGCTGTCATATACAGAAAATGGAGCACTTTAAAAGGTGTTCTAACGAAATACAACAACAACATAGCAGACAGACGCACACATCTGAGTAGTGCAACAGGGATGCTTACATTATTCTGTCGACCGCAGACGTTGCAGAACTGGCACGCAGCACAAATCCAGTCGTCATAGTGATCTGGGGCCGGCTGTTCCCAGTCCTCCAAACAAAACTCATGAAACGGTTCACAACAAATGTTACAGTAAATCATCTGAAATAGCAAATAACATTCAACATAGAAACATTTTCTAAATACAGTCAAGTTCCACTATTAAGACCACCCGATATCAAAATCGAACATCTGAATCCTAAAATCAATTTCATAGAAGGAAAGTCAAATTTAAACAACCATTTCAATAGTTAGGACACTTTTCAACCATCTAAATGGTGGTCTTAATACAGGAACCCTACAGTGATATTAGCCAATGTAGATGATACTGTCTCTTTTAATGATCTGCTCATTTAGGAGATTGAGTACGTACATGTACTACACAAACTATAAATACATGCAAAATGGTTTCGATAAAAGTCAGCTTCTTAGCTCTAAATGAAATTTTACATTGAAAATTTATTTTTAGAAAACTTGTCAATTACTCAAAATTTTGTCCAATCATATTGCATCTATTGTAGATGCATGACATATCATTATAATAATTCAAAATCTGGACACAGAATGATTTTTCTTTCTATTATTTTAGACTCTCATCGCTATGTCGAATTTATGCATGTACACAACTCACATCATGTTTTCCTGCGCTTCCACACAAGAAACACAAAGTTCTGACACTCATTGCAGTTGACATTGTGAGAGCCATCCCATAATTCCAGGCTGAGTTGATATCATGTTTACCCTGCAAGAAAAATGCCACTTTATTTTTACATTTTTTTCTTTTGAAGTTTATATTTGCTTTTTCTACTTTAAAGCGACACTCCCTACAACTGATGTCAAATTAAATTACTTCAAATCATAAGTAATAGAATATTTGCAGGTATTATTATTTAACCTAAAAGTTCTAGCTATATTTTCAAGTTAGTATCGATAAAATCAGCGTTTTAAAAATATGTTGCAGTACCATAAAACATTCAATACTCTATGTAAAGTTGTTGTTGTACAATAAATGGGTGAAAGCGATTTATTACAGAAGGCCTCTATTTTGTAGTAAATTGAAAATTTTTTCGATATAAATTGTTCTTTGAAATAGTATTTATCATTTTACATTCGCTGAACACATTATTTCTGTTTGCAGTATTTAACCTGCTAGATGTAGGGAGTGCCCCTTTAACTCTACCAGTTTAAAATAGTTCCAGTAAACGTCTCAAGAATAAGCTGGAAACTTATTAACAAGGGCTATAATTTGTTATATAATTCAGTTAGGAGTTATCTAACTGAATTGATCCTTACCCTCAATGACTGTACTGTAAATAGTGATCTAAAAATATTTCATTTGAAGAAAATTAAAATGCCAAGAGGACAAGTTGGTTACAAGAACATAAGACTCAAAAACACTGTGTATGTCCTTCTGTGGAATAGCTCATATATTTATGTAGCATGAAAATATCGTCTGTACCTTGTAATCCACCTTGACAGGGTAATATTTTTACCTTGTAATCCACCTTGATGGGTAATATTTTAACCTCGTAATCCACCTTGATAGGGTAATATTTTTACCTTGTAATCCACCTTGATAGGGTAATATTTTTACCTTGTAATCCACCTCGATAGGGTAATATTTTTACCTTGTAATCCACCTCGATAGGGTAATATTTTTACCTTATAATCCACTTTGATAGGGTAATATTTTGGCTGTGAGAGAAGGCTCCCCCATTGCCTGGATGCTGGTAACACAGACTGTAAGGTAACTGGGTAGCACTGACCATCGTTCTACAATGGATGACACACATTTTTAGATAAACCATAAATTTGTTTTCAATGCTATATAGAATTGTTCTTGCAAACTTGTTAAAAAGGTTCTTCCTACAAATTAAAGCTACCTTCCTGCTAATATTGGAAACATGGATTTACACAATGTATTCAATCAGATAACTCATGCATTAAGACAGATATCCATACGCCTGTAATTGAATTTCAAGCCAAATGATGGTCCAATCAGACAAATAAACAACTTTACACTACATATAAACTTTTCGATATCCAAGACTATTGTAGACCGACATGGAAAATGAACGTAAGATTATAAGAACCTACCCCTCCTTCTCTCTTTGAGTATTTATGCTGCATGTCCAACTTCTTCATTAATTTTGATGGCATCTTTCCTGACCCCTTATTCCTAGAGGATATTCTTTCCAATTGAAAGTTAGGCATATCCTCAAATGTCAACTTTCTGACCTCTGAGCCAAGACCTCTTGCAGCAGTTTTCTGTCTGGTTTCCAAGCCCTGACTCAGTTTGGTTTCCTGAACAGATGAAGGTTTATTTTCTCTTACTGGCATCTTGTTTTCAGCCAATTTCTCTGCTACATTATCACTAGACTGTGCCTGATCCTCCAAAAGTGTACCAGTTTGAGTAACCAGTCCAGACACAGTCGGGAACACCTCTGAACCAGGAATGGCCGGTTCCAGATGACCACAAGCCTGGAATTCACCCAGACTTTCACATACATCCATTTCTTGTGCAATACTTTCCTCTTCAGGGTTTTCCAGTACATTTCTTGTTCTAGATTCAACTGCATTTTTCTTTTTCTCCACAATGAAGGCTTCAGTTGCGGATCGTTGGATTAAGGGATTGGAACATCTCCTTTCTCTGAAAATTACAAGCACCTTAAGCATGAATACAAGGGTTTAAAACTATACAGGAAAGACTTTTGTCAAAAGCTGAAATAAATGTTCGCATGTCCTGGACTTTTAAGGAAAGAATTATGTCTAATTTGATGGTAAACTATGTGACAAAGTTCATGTAAATCTTGTATCTTAAATCATGCACTATCGCTAAATGTGATTATTACCCCCGAAAGGCCGCTTTATCAACTGAAGAAGTTAGTAGTAACAGAATACCTTGCAAAAAACTAAAATTATGGTTCTTGACAATAACTCTGTAATTTGTCAAGATAGAGTTATGGTTCTTCTACATTGCATTTCTTCTCATTTTACTTGACCATTGTATGAAGATTTTTTGAATTCCAACCAAAAGTTTTGAAGTTATGCTCAATACAAGGAAAAGTAACAATGGGAAATAACTCTGTAATTAGTCAAGATGGAGTTATGGTTCCTGTGCACTGCACTTCTTTTCAATGTGCTTGTCCATTGTATGAAAGTTGTATTGAATTCCAACCAGTAGTTTTAAAGTTATGCTCCGACAAGGTAAATGCAACACACCCACTGACCTACCAACCACCAGGTGACTCCTTATAAACCCCTCTAAACTTCGTTTACGGGGAATAAGAATTCAACTCTGAAACAAACTGTAAAATTAAACAAGATGTTTCAAAATCCACTTTTAACAAGAAAACTGAAACATAACAGAACAGCATGGAATCTATAAAAATTTGGGGTGGCCACAAAATAAATAATGCCTGATGCCTCTCATCTTACGGATAATTATCTAATCCCTACTACAAAGCAGTCTCCCAGTACCTTTAAGAATGTAGCAGTCTTTAAGTTTGCATACTTTTAGCGCTGTAAGTCTCCGATTCTAGAATGAGATCATTTTTAGCACCATACTGATGCTTATACATAACCCGAAACACCTGCTGTACCATATAATATATGAAAACATTCAACAATTTGCTACAGAAAAGTTAATTTCAACATAATTATTACTGTTATAGACCGTGGCCATCCCTATGAATGGAAGCAACAGAGATCTCTGTAGAAAAGCTGGGGATGGAGAAAGGTCGTTAAGCTGCGTGACAAAACAAGAGCTAATGTAAACATCTCCAAACACATGGAAAGCAGCACATCACAGCTTAAGCTTTTACATAAATTGCAATGAAAGCAAACATGCAAAATGGCACATCCACAGATAGCTATGACAGATGCACAGGCATTTTAAAATGGGCAAATCCATAATCAGACTTCTTGTGGAGAAATTTCCATTTGACTAGCTAAAGTCCAACAATTCCTCACTGCCAATACCCCCTCCCCCTCCCTCTCCAAAAAAAAAGAAAGAAAGAGGATCCATCTCTTTTTCCTTTTTCCTGTGCATTCCTACAAAAAGGTGTGTATATTTTATATAAAGAGGGATGGAAAATGTAAAATGATTATCATTTTAAGACATGTGCCCACGTGAACAGAAAACTAACTGTATTTACCCTAACACCAGCCTAGAGTAAGAAATAAAGCAAGTCATAGTGTCACCTCACACAGATAAGAGAAAACAGCAAATAAGCTAAAAGCATTACAATAAGGTTTTCATCAACTACTGTAAATCACTTTGAAGTTGCAAGACAAAAAATTCACGAAACCATGAATTAGAGAACAATCGATCCCATAAGTTTCCAGAAATCGTTCTTTACCAGACTTTGATTTAGCGAAATGACAAATTTGTGAATGACTACTCTCACAAAAAGGACAACTGCAAAAATAAAGTTCTCACGAAAATTTCATGATTTACAGAAGTTACTAGTGAAAGTACAGATATACAATTTTTATTTTACATTTTATCATTACTGGACATTCCTTCTTGGTAACATGATACTAAAACTATAGGAAATATTCAAATTAGGCACCATGGTACTAAAAGTGATGGGAAACATTTGTGGGTTGTAGTGGGTAACTGCATCAACTTTAGTCAGTATATTGACTGGGGCATACTTTGGCTAATAAAACCAGACTACCAATGATATCTGGTACAAATTGATTGGATGTGCCACAGCAAGGGTTTAGTTACACGCATGGTGAATATTTATAGCAGCACACTTTTCAGAAGCACACAGGTATACAGAATATGACAGAGGTTACACATTCACTACTATATATATACATGATATACAAAACAGTAATCAGGCACGTGACTAAAGTATACGCTAACTTTTGAAAATGTCCTATATGTTGCATGCACACATTGGCACATCATGATAAACAGTAATACTAGTTCCAATTCATCAGATTTCTTTTAAATCACTTCCTTGAACCAATTTAACTCCGTATATAACCACTCTGGATATAGCAAAATTCCGGACACAAGAAACGCGTTTTTCTAGACCCCGATTTTATTTCTTCTTTATTTAATAGCTAAACTAATATAAAATACTCGGGATACAAGGACCAAGTTTAAATGGTCCTAAGGTGTTCGTAATCCTTATATACAGAGCTTACTGTATGGTACAAAGTTGTGATGCAAAAATTATCCGAGCCTTTTAGACTGTTAGCCTGCTTAATTTCACTGATAGATGACCAAGCTGATTATGACCTGCAATTCCTGTAATGAAAATCAGAATCACATGTCTTCTGCAAGGGATACCGGTATTATTGAATATTAAAGGTATAGTCTCGTGCCTGAATACTGACTTCCTGCCAGATTCCACATTACACATATGTAATAAACAATACACATATACATTTCACAAGCTACTACACTCTACACACACAACTTACACACATCCTTGTTTTTGTATTCCGGGTCCGCCAAATTTGGGTTTATCTCTGCAATTATAAGAGTGAAATAGGTCAATGTTAAAAGTTCATGAAAAAATGTTTCACTTACATGCAAGCCTTTTTAATAGTCCCAGGACCGCCAAACTTTTTCATGTCCCTGAAACATAGCCACATACATATATCACAGTCAAAACAAGTCTTATTAAAAACTTCAGTAATATCCAAGCAACCCCACCCCCCTGGCCCCTCCCCCTCACTTACCCCAAAATATTGGTTATTTCACCATTACAATATCTCAAACATGATGGCATCCTTATCTCATCCTGTACGTCTCATCTCTGTACACAAACTGCTTTTCTGATAAACCTTAGTACAAAGTCCCCAACTTTTTACTGTATGCATATGAGGAACACACTGTAAGGCCAATGATGTTTTCTGCTAGATAAACCTACATAACACCTCTGATCTTTCAAGTGCCACTTCACTGGACTGGGGAACGGGGTTTTGTAAAACAAGTATACATGGTCTTGCTTGGTCATGCTGTGTTTACCATGTATGTAGAAACACTTTGAAAATCTCTCGATGTATGCAAATAATACTCTATTCAAAAGAAATGCTATATAACCTAATGTACTGGGTTTGCAACATTTGCCATTCACCTTTAAAGTAGCTAGCTAGGTTTTGTATGTGGCACAACCTTCTACTTCAGATGTATATACAACAAATGTGAAAATAACGAGGGGTGACTCTGCATGTGGAAGGTAAAAGACTAATGAGAAAGTCCAACCAACTTAATAACAAAATGCAGCAATCCTTACCGTCACAAACCGTCTCTGACATGAAGAACTTCGCACAAAAAAATGATTACAGCTAATGGGAACTAAATTGTAAGATACGATAACGCATGTCACACGTTGACCACAAAACTGTAGAAAGTTCTATAAAATAAAGAAGGCCTTAAGACCAGCATGCCCACTCAGTTTTTAGATTAAGGGTACATGTACCCCCTGCCTTTGTAAAATAGGGGTACACTTCAAAACCTGGAGGTACACTACATGACAGATCTGAATTTTTTCTATTCAACGGTTTATATTTGAATAAACATGCTTTTCATGCAGACTTGTACACTGCTCTGTAGTAATAGTATGAGAGATAAAATAAAGTATTAATTTTTCATCATGTTTTAATTTGGTTTTTCACTCTTTTGGGCTGTTTGGGAGTGAACCTTTCCAGATACTGACTCATCAGCTGTAATTTGACAGAATCATCATGAACTAGTGATCTATATTTAACGTCGGAGTTTTCAGCAAAATTCATGTATATCCCATTTTCATGAACAGATTACGATCGTCCAAATAACATATACTCAACCCGACGACTGGTAAAAATCGCTGATCGATAATAAATGCCCGACTAACAGATATATGAAATTCGTATCAAAAATACAGTCCATTATCATTAACTAACCTTTCGCTGGATTTATAAAATCTTAAATACTTTTCTGCATTCTTTTTTTTGCACACGGTGCACGTGACGTCACACTAATACACTTACCAAACCCCTTTATGCGGCTGCCAATTCCGCCGAGAAGTCGGTGATGGAAACGAAATTATCTCCGGATTTGCACTTTAAACCTTACCAAACTTCGAAAAGTCCGCATTAAATAAACAGCGATTTGTAAGTTGAACATAGGAGTTCAAAATCTCTGCGTGCATGTACCACCAACGTGATTTTTCTGCGTGCATTTGATATTGTGTACGTGATTCACATACTGCAGTGCGTGAATGGGCATGCTGCTTAAGACACAGGTTTTTTAAGTTAACCCTCAATGTGTACATCAGTTACAGCCCTTATAACCCCTTAACAATTCCCCTAGTGACTGTATACTTACAGGCAATGTCGGCATTTTCCGCAGTCTTGTCTTGTACAGCCAGGGCACTTTCTACATCTCATCTTTCTCTTGTAGAGATGTAGCCCACCGGCTCCCGTCAACTTCTTGTTCGGTTTACACTTTGTTGGTGACTTTTTAACAATTATAACATTATCTCCTGACTGTTGAATGATTTCCTCCATTGGCCGGTCATCATCAGAGTCAACGCCCGCTGAACAAAAAGCAGAATAACGCAAAAATCATTAAATTTTAAAAGGGTATGTGTTGTTTCAATTGTAAATTATCTTAATTTACTAATTTCAAATATCAGTGTATTGCAAATGTACTAGTGCAATTATTAAATATTCAAACGGTTAGTATTGTTTAAATTGTACATGAATCTATTGATTTTAAAAAGCCAAACATCTTAACCCTATAGGAAGTACACAATGTAATTGTTTTAATATAATAATTCCAATAGTACTTAAATTTTGGACATATATCAGTGGAAATGGCAATAAAACAAAAGGGAACTATTACAGATGTCTTGCAGAAATCTTTCATTGATTTGTTTTGTATCATTTGCAAACTGCTGTTTTGATCATGTGACATTATGATTACAAGTACTGGTCAATTAAGATTTATTTCTGTGATTTAAATTACAACATTTTTTTCTGCATTCCTTACTTGTAGACTGAACAAATAGTTATCATTCCGGTAAAGATAAAAAAACAACTGCTCTGAACCTATAAAATCTAGAAACATGCAACTTTCAGCTTCCGTTTTGCAGTTTCAACTGCATTGCGACTCGGATTTCTTAATTTCTGTGTAACTTTAACTGTGCCAAGTACGAGAGTTAACGATAAATTAATTGATTTTGTAGTATGAAAGTGTTCGTAAACTATACATTTCTTGTTATTTTTGTATATTTTCCCATGTTTCTTTTTCTTACTTTGTGATTTTGTTTGAATACATATTGTACATAAGGCTGTTGAATTTTATTCATTGTCATAATATGCTACCTTCATTTTCAAGAATTTATTCTTATTATTGTGGGCAAGACAAATGCATCAATTTCCAGTTAAAAGACACGCCCCACAGTTGTATATGAACATACCTGCTTTACTTTCCTCCTCTTTCCTCCACAGCTGTACCTTATCCTTGGTCGGCAACGCACTGAGTCTTAACTCCGATTTCTCGGGAAATGTTGCTAAAGGCTGTCCTAGTACAACAGCAGCATTACGACAAACATGTTTGATCCTTGGCCCGGTCCCTCCACGTGGTGAGATTTCCATGCTACCTGTTGCGACAACAGGGGTCGTCGTCTCTTCCACTGCAGGCTTCTCTATAATAAGTAACATATTTATACTGATAACTCAAACTTTGTAAACTGTGCAAAGTGACCCCTTCTGTGCTAGTAAACAAAAGGTATCAGTACTCCTAACTGTACATAAGTTGTCATTATCTGAAAATATACCTCAGTTGGGACTAACAGCATTATAACAGGCTCATGGCAGTTGTACAAGAGCACTTTTTAGCTGAAATAAGTCTTTTACGTTAAAATTCTCGTTTTATTCCATTGATATTTTTACATGTTATCCCCTTCTGTTAATACTAGTATTATACCACTCAGAGTCATAGCTAAATACAACATTGTGTACAGATAGAACAGTGTTTATTGTTTAAGAAATACAACTGATGCCAACTTTTGTTTTAAATGGAGTCCTTATAGACTTTATCAAGGTCCTTTCATATGTCAACAAGACCTCAATAGCATCTCAAGGCTCATATTTGATGTTACCTTGCAAAATTTGTTCTTGTTCTTCAGCATCTTTCTCTGTCTTCTCCTGCTTGTTACGTAGTAATTCTTTAAATGCCTTCTTCTTACGCTGTCGTCTCTCGGACCCATCACCTGCCTTCACAGGGGACAACTCTTGCTCTTTTGTTGGCTGAAAAACAAACTTATTTTTAAAGCTTCGGTTAAAATTTAAATTCACAGTACATACATACCATGTTGAAAAGGCCAATGAAATAAAAATGAAACAAAAATGAAACAGACAAACTATTTCATGCAAGTACTTCAGCAAGGATTGTTTATAAATACAATAATGTGTAAAAAGTGTCATCTAAATTTCATGGCGAATTTCCTGCCTGTTAATTTCTTCATCATCTGCAAAAACATGCAAAACTGGTCCACCACTGTACATAAACTGTTCCACCACTGGACATAAACTGAACACCCAGTCTCTTTCAGACAGGGTAGAGAAATACAAACAAGAGCCATGTTACACATGGTTAATCCCCCCGCCAGGAAAAAGTTACCTGAAGGTTGTACTTTCATACATTTTACTTGGTGAGAGGAAATCCTTAAAAAGCCGTAAAGTTATGGTCATGCTGAGTACAGTTTTCAAGAAGTGGAAAAAGAATGAGGCAATGAAGAGAAGGTTTGCAAAATTATATTAATGTTCATTATCAGTATAGGTATGATATTTTTCTATTTGACTAAAAGTAGACAAGGTAGAGTTATTGTTCTTGCACAATGCACTTCCTACCAATGGCTATGTCAGTGTATTAAGTTTGAAGAAAATCCCTCAAGTACTTTTTGGAGTTATGTCCGGACAACGTTTTTCAAGTAAATCTGATAAAGGGGAATACCTCTAAAAGTAGGCAAGGTAGAGTTATTGTTCTTACACACTGCACTTCCTACCAAGTGCTATGTCAGTGTATTAAGTTTGAAGTAACCTCAAGTACTTTTGGAGTTATGCCTCGGACAAGTAAATCTGATAAGGGAAACTCTAAAAGTAGGCAAGGTAGAGTTATTGTTCTTACACACTGCCTCCACCAATGTGCTATGTCAGCGTATTAAGTTTGAAGTAAACCTCAAGTACTTTTGGAGTTATGCTGACAAGTAAATCTGATAAAGGGAAAACTCTAAAAGTAGGCAAGGTAGAGTTTTGTTCTTGCACACTGCACTTTCTACCAAGTGCTATGTCAGTGTATTAAGTCTGAAGTAAATCCTTCAATACTTTTGGAGTTATGTCGGACATAACTTTTAAAGTAAATCTGATAAGGGAATAACTCTAAAGTAGGCAAGGTAGAGTTATTGTTCTTGCACACGCACTTCCTACCAATGTGCTATGTCAGTGTATTAAGTTTGAAGAAAACCCTCAAGTACTTTTGGGTTATGCTTGACAAGTAAATCTGATAAAGGGAATAACTTAAAAGAGGCAGGTAGAGTTATTGTTCTGCACACTCACTTCCTACCAATGTGCTTTGTCAGTGTATTAAGTTTGAAGTAACCTCAAGTACTTTTGGAGTTATGTTTATCGGACAAAGTTTTTCAGTAAATCGGATAAAGGGAATAGCTCTAAAAGTAGGCAAGGTAGAGTTATTGTTTTACACATGCACCCTCCCAATGTGCTCGTCAGTGTATGAAGTTTGAAGAAAATGGCTCAAGTACTTTTGGAGTTATGCACCGACAAAATTGGGACGGACGCACGGACGGACGAGGGCTTTCATACCCCCCGAAAACTAGAGCTATCACTAAATGTGATTGCTTTATAAAATGAGGAAGTTCGTAGTAACATGATACCTTGCAGAAAAAAAATAAAATAGAGATATTGTCCTTGGCAATAACTCTGTAATTAGTCAAGATAGAGTTATGGTTCTTGTGCACTGCACTTCCTCCCATTGTGCTTGACCATTGTAGGAAGTTGTATTGAATTCCAACCAGTAGTATTCAAGTGATGCTCCGGACAAGGAAAAGTAACAACAGGCAATAACTCTGTAATGAGTCAAGGTGGAGTTATGGTTTCTGTGCACTGCACTCCCACTCAATGTACTTGACCATTGTAAGAAGTTGTATTGAATTCCAACCAATAGTTTTCAAGTTATGCTCCGGACTAGGAAAAGCAACAAAGGTCAGTAACTCTGTAATAATTCAAAATGGAGTAATGGTTCTTGTGCACTGCACTTCCTCTCAATGTACTTGACCATTGTATGAAGTTGTATTGAATTCCAACAAGTAGTTTTCAAGTTATGCTCTGGACAAGGAAAAGTAACAAAGGGCAATAACTCTGTAATTAGTCAAGATGGAGTAATGGTTCTTGTGCACTGCACTTTCTCTCAATGTGCTTGACCATTGTATGAAGTTGTATTGAATTCCAACAAGTAGTTTTCAAGTTATGCTCTGGACAAGGAAAAGTAACAAAGGGCAATAACTCTGTAATTAGTCAAGATGGAGTAATGGTTCTTGTGCACTGCACTTTCTCTCAATGTGCTTGACCATTGTATGAACTTGTACTGAAATCCATCCAGTAGTTTTCAAGTGACGCTCTGGACAAGGAAAAGTAACAAAGGGCAATAACTCTGTAATTAGTCAAGATGGAGTTATGGTTCTTGTGCACTGCACTTCCTCTCAATGTGCTTGACCAGTGTACGAACTTGTATTGAATTCCATCCAGTAGTTTTCAAGTGATGCTCTGGACAAGGAAAAGTAACAAAGGGCAATAACTCTGTAATTAGTCAAGATGGAGTTATGGTTCTTGTGCACTGCACTTCCTCTCAATGTGCTTGACCATTGTATGAAGTTGTACTGAATTCCAACCAGTAGTTTTTAAGTTATGCTCAGGACAAGGAAAATGCAACGGACCGACTGCCCGACCGACCAACCACCGGATGACTCCTATATACCCCCCCCAAACTTTGTTTCGGGGGGTATAATGAAACTCAGCATAGTCCATTCACCATTTCTCCTCTGCTCACGTTTAATTGCTAAAAATATTCTTACACTTTTTATTGCTAAAAATAATCTTACATTTTTTATTGCTAAAAATATTCTTTCACTTTTATTGCTAAAAATATTCTTACACTTTTATTGCTAAAAAATTCTTACACTATCTTCAGAAGATGTCGGAGGTGGGGTAATGAAAGCCAGTTGTGAATCTGTTACTGGGGCGGGGGATTGTATTGATGTTATCTTCTTCACCCCTTTCTTCACTGTTGGGGAAGCAACATTCTCTATTTCTAAATAGGGTGACTCCTTTATTTCCACCTTTTTTTCCTCCTTAGTTTCATCTCTGAAGAGCTCAGTCAGCTGTGGCAACGGAGGGAAGCCAACGTCAAGAAGTTTCCTGATACGACAGAATCTGCACTTTGTTTTGTCTGGCAATAACTTGCATTTTTCTGAAATGCAAAAAAAATTTAACATTACATTAATATACAACATTATTAGAAATGTTATAAACTGAATATAAATTTAAACTGATATCCCCAGTCAAATTAAACAAATACCTGAAAAAGAACAACTGGAAAGTGGAACAAAAGTCAATACATTACATACGCCCCTGCCCCAATGTTACAGTTTTGAAAAGATACAAGTAATGAAACCAAGTTACCCTTTTTACGAGTACATGTTGGCTTTACAAAGATCCCTGTATTTATATGCCAGTTACATTCTTTATAGAACCGTCTACATGACAAGCAAGCTACAATCCTTTCATAGCAAAGGACAAGGTCTGTTTTCTTGCCACATATTGCACATTTCTTCTTAGTTGGTTTCTTCTCAGTCCCTGAAAACATAACAAAAGTTTTTTTGTTTTTGTTTTATAAAATAATTTCACCTAATTTTTCAGCAACACAAGGGTTACATTAGCCTCGCCACCAGGCTAGATGATAGTATATTTCAATTATTCAAGCAGAATGTTTTCTGGCCCATATCTACTGACAGGTCCTACATTTTTGGCAGCAAAGGGAGTTAATTGAGTAAGTCAGGCTAGGGTTACATATGTGGTGTAGGGATGTCATTGATTAAAATTTTTGTATCGATATATCAATTTAGAAATATCGACGATACAGCAATATATCGATACATGGGTGTAAAAAAGTCACTGACTACGTATTCTACCAAATCTCTTGACTTTATTTGTACTAAACATATGGTTCTGGTGTATAATATATATCAACCCTTGCAGTGCTGAAATATTTTTGCCTTTGAGACCACATTTCATTCAATTATCATTCGTTAGAAAGACACTGAACTCTGAGTAGACTGATTGTTAACATTCTGGTTGAGTTTTGATGGAATTTTCGAAGGTGAAACTGTAGATCATTGCACGGTGTAACATTATTTGATATACGATTTTTCAAAACGGCAATCGATATCGAATCGAAAATCTATCGATATCGTTTGAATAGATTACATCCCCAATGTGGTGGGACATTTACCTGACTAATATTCCAGGTAACACCAAAATTCTCTTCAAACAGAAACTATCCCACAGAAGACCAAATTTTTCTCAAATCCATGAGCCTTCAGAAATCACAAATTGGCACAAAATTGAAGGGTTAACTGCAAAATTGTAGTTACTTATATGAAATAAAGGACTTACAACAGTTTTGCGGTCACCCCTCCATATCACATTAGTTTCTGCCTTGCAGATAAAACAAAATACATACAAGGGTATGTTTGGAAACGATAGATGCTCCTGAACTGACACCTTTTGTTCAACATCTCCACTTTCGTCAAAGGGAACTTTGGCAAGACAGAGTTATGGTTCTTGTACACTGAACTTCCTCTGAATGTCCTCTTGTCATTGTGTGACATTTCAAAAAAATATTTATGTTTTGGCGTTACATTGTATGCTCTGAACAAGCTCGAATGACAGACAATCGGATGCCAGGACATAATGACTTAGGTTTCTATTCTTTGCACATGGTTTAGATCAAAATATCTGTCATCGAGAGTAACTGTTTTTGATTTTTGGCACATAATTGAATATTCACCATGATAGAAACTTTTTCTCGCATACTGTCTTGCAAACAGAAGTGTCTCAAAATGATGCATCATCACATACAAAATAAACGATATTCAGATGTTGTGTTTGGGAAAGTGACTTCACAATGTAACTTTAAGTCACAAGTAATTCACGAGTTGTCCAGCATAAGGGGTTCAAGACTGATTTTTCCTGCATGTGTAAAATCTACAGAAATGCCGACCCAATATGCAAGAAAAAGCAACCACAACTACATAATTATGCTCTCCCTTCCTGGAGCATATTTACAAACAAAGAAGTACATATAATCAAAGCTGGGCTTTCAAACTTGACTTTGTCTTGAAACAAGTTTTTATTTAAAAATTGGAAAAGAGCCTTTAGTTTAACTGTTACACTGTAACGTTTCCCCCACTGTAAGTTGTTCAAGCTACTGTAAACGATAAATTTAGCATCAAGAGTTACTTGAACAATAGTGAGTAGATTCACAAGAGTTAAAATGCTGAATTACAAACCTTTCTCTCTGGACTGTGTATCACTTGTTACTAGTTCGCTTGTGTCTCCTTCATACCATTTCGCTTGTTCTGCAAACTTTGCTTCACGTTTCATCTCTGCCTTTAATGACCTAGCTAGTGCAGCTTTGGATTTATTTAAGGCTGCCCTATTAAGCTGCAATTTAGCTTTCTGAACAATAGATGCCCCATGTAACCTAGAGCTACCAAAACCCATCATGCTGATTTTCTGCTTCTCCGAAGCCTTCTGGAATTGTGACTGGGAAAACAGACTAGTTCCAAGTTTTGGAGCTGCAAGTGGACTTGTCATAGCGGACTTTGTTGGTGAAAACAACGGCATGTCTTCATCTGATAACTGAAGCTTTAAACTTGGTTTTCGGTCTCTTTTGCCATCTACAATGAGAGGCTGATCTAACAAACCAACACTAGTAGGACATTCACTGAAACTTTGACTAAAACATTCTACACTCTTTCTTCCTTCAACATTCAGACATTTGATCTGTTGTTTCTCAGGCGTTCCTTCATGTAACTCGTCAGCTTTTGACTTTTTCTTTACAATTGTTTGAATGGTATCATCCTCTAAAAATCTCTTATTGGGTTTGATTACACGAGACGATCTTGAACTCTGGGTCGGTAACACAAACTCTTTCTTCTGTACTGGGACGGTATTTTTCGCAGCTGCCAACCTTCGTGCCTTGGCCTGTTCTTGTAACATATTCGCCTGTTTCGCCTTTTCAAGTAAAAACTTTGCCATGTCAATATCAGACTTTTTACCCTTACTTCCAGGTATTTGAATATCGTGAAGGACATGTTTGTAATCCAGTTTAAATTTTTTTGGTTTTCTCCTATGATCAAATACTTTTGAACCTTTTATTTTCACTTTAGGGACCTTTGGACGAGATGGAATTTCTTCTGCTTTTAAAATTTCTTCAGTTTTTTCATGACTTACAAATTCAACTTTTATCAAATCTTTATTAGATTTCCGTATAATTGTTTTGAGTTTTCCCTTTGTTCCTTCAGATGCTAAGGAGAACTCCCCAGATTTGCGAGCACGCCCTAGCCTGGTTCCCTGGTATTTTGTGGATTCACGAATTTCAGCCGACTCATCCGCTTTCTTTTTTTCTTGCTCTTTACTGAATATGCCGAGCTTTTTCTCGCCATCCTCAAGTTCTTCAAAAGTGAATCCTTCAAACTCATCGTCCTACAAAACGAGAGTGTAAGAATTAATTCAACACTACACCATGCAAACATTTTACTAAGTGTGTGCAACATTTTTCGATATTCTTTTTTCCTTTAATTAACAGGATTTGGTTACACTAAAATTTCACAGAATCATTGACTTATAAAAATTTTTTTTTTCATCCGGTAGTACTACCAGAATACCAATGGAATATCAAAACCTTTAACTTGTTCTGTATTTTGAGGGAATCATGTGTCAGCTTGTCTGTTTTTCTTTCGTCATTTACATTTACGATAAACGCTAATCGTGCTATTTGTCTTTAAATATCAAAGTGGACTTTTCCACTGCTTGTTAGATCTTACTATTCTTAGTGTCTGAGCATACTTGTTGCATTAAAGACAGAAATATTTTGACAGTTGAGATATGTACAAGCAGCTCTGGACACTTGACTCGTTAGCTTGGAAAAGATAGTGTAATTTTTTTCGTTTTTAGATTTAGTGTTGCTGGGGCTGTTTATTTTGATCTAGGTTGTCTATAGTGCCTTCTAATTAAGATGTCTTTGATATCGGTAAATTTCAAAGAGCATCAAAATATTTCTATTTATGTTATTGATAAATAAAAAGTTGAAAACACGAAAATTAACAATGGGACCCCATTTGTAGACACCAAAAAACTGTCACACTCACAAAGGGACATCAAGACCGGATACCCTAATTAACGCAAAGGGTTTCAAGGTGTCATTTACGCGACTATGTTTAAAGGATGAACACGATGACACAACACTGCTGTATTCGGTGACAATTGGAAAAAAAAATACCTCTCATGTACTATATCATCTTTAGAAACAAAAAGCTATATCTTAGAAACTATATAGAAATTAGGCCACTAACAAAGTTCTATGCTCCTGCGTTTATGCATAAATTATGCAAATGAACCTCCATATTAGAATTACGGTAAGCGCGCTATTGCGCGTTGGAAATCGACACATGTCCATTTACAAAGCTCGCCATATTTAACAATTTTCTTCCATGTAAGAAAACTTGATGGTTTTTGATTGAATATTGAATGATAAATAAAATAAAAGAAATATGATAAAAATTGACCAATGATTGATAGTTTACGAGCGTTATAAAGTTCAGAAATTCATCAGAACGACTGAGATTAGCCTTTTAAAGACTATGAAATTTTTTGAACATGCTGACAATTTTTTTCTAACAGATATTTGAATATACTTTACGAAACTACCAAGTTTATGATGTGTCCACTTCTTATTTAAAGTGTCTGGGAAGTTAAATTCGTTTGTTTACATAAATTTGTACCGCCATTCCGAAACAAACGTCTGTATTGGTGAATAACGAAGTTATATGCTCTGAAACTCAATGTCTCGATAGCGCAGTGCTATATATCCCCGCTTGGCACGCGGGAGATCAGAGATCGAAACCTCGCCAGAGTGGAATTAACTTTACTGTATTTATATAGTGGGAACAATTTAATTTATATCTTGTCAAGCATCTATATTATGCACTGTGAGAATGGTTAAATAACGTTCGACTGATTCAAAAACGTAATGATAAAATTTGAATATATGGGTTGGGTTTAATTCACCGCGCATGCTCTTTGTGTGTTTGATGTTTACATCCGGTCGTAGCATACGGATAGAGTGCTAACTTTGTTAGTGTAGGCAATACTTTTTGTGCAAATAATCACAATATAAAATGTTTTCTGATATCTAAAACCATGCGAACTAGTTGCGTTTCGTATTCTAATTTGCACCTTTCATTTTCCCCCTGAATTTGTTTATAGTTCAACATACCTGGAAGTTTTGAACATGATTTGTTTTTCCAAATCATGAAAAGTGAAGTCTGAAGACTTGATGCAATAGGTAACATTTTTTATTGAGCTCCTACTTAATATCATCGAGATATGCGAAACTAAGTATTGCAACTATACTTATTCAAACCTGTGATACACAGAATACGTAGGAAACTCATTTTTCTTCGTTCCTTTACAAAATGGCGTTTGTTTTTCTTTAAAACCAACTGTTACATAGAGCGATGTCGGCCATCTTGAAGACCGATGCAAGTGCGAAGATATTTTACCTCATCAGAAAGACCAACGATGTCCCTGAACGACTTCAGACCGCGTTGGAACTGTGGCAAGAACGCTAAAGATGGATCCTGTGAATTTTTTACATCATCTGCAAAGTATTTCAAGCTTAAACGTTCAAAACGATGACCAGGACGGCCAGGAAAACGTAACCTCGCCATGACAAACTTCCAAAAATAAACCAAAATTGGGCCGCTTATACCATCACAACATGAGGGAATTTCTTTAAAAAAGATAAATCTTATTTTAATCACAAAATGACATTGTATAGATGTTGTTTGAATTTTATATTATTGTACTTAGGTTTATACTCAAAGCTTTATATTTCAGAAATAATAAGCAATTTGCTCAAAAACAACATTTAATTTCGCACAGAGTAATTAGGACAAATCTAAAAATAGAACTCCAAACGTGAACATTCCCGCCAAAACACAACGGGCAGCCCCAAGGTTACTGTCTACTAAATTTATGCTAAAAATGCTGACCTATGTTGAACACCGGTACCAACGGCAAGACTTCAAAAGACAGATTGGTCAGAGTCTGTGCGATACATATAACGCAGTAAAGCATCGACTGTATCACCTTGGCTGATGTTGCGATACAAGATACAAGAAATTTTATTTTACGTTTAAATTAACCTTTTCAAATGGAGTGCGGAAAGGTTCACTTTGTTAGAAGACTCTCATATCTTTGTAGGACATGTAACTGTTTTGCTATGTATTGGATATCTGGGCATCAAAGTTCAGCAAGTAATCTATTTCAACTCCTACAACATCACAAGGTATGCTGTAGCTGTTAATTTCAAAGGATTTAAATTCCCAATTGGATTTGACACCAACTGAAATTACCTGGAATTTTTCAAGGTTGGCCTGCATTTGATTGGAGTTAAACCATTCTATTAGAATTTTGCAGACTCGATGGTAGATTTGACCGTTTGGATTTTAATAACAGAAGGACAGGGTGTTAATACAGAGCCGATTTCACAATGAATTAGAAAATATCACTAGGGACCCTAATATCGAGCCTTGAGCAACACCCTTAAAAATACCATCCCAATGACCGGTAAAGTCACCCAATTTGACCCTTTGTTTTCTGTTTTGGAGATAACTGCCAATAATTTTACAAGCATTGTCTTTCAGACCGTATGCCTTAAGCCTAAGGAGAATAAGGTCATACGGAAGACAGTCAAAGGCCCTGGAAAGGTTCAACAAACATGTTATTATCCAGGACTTTTTTCCAGTCCTCCATTAGATGCAGTATTGTAGTTTGGCAGCCATAGGATTTCCGAGAGTCTGCCAGGAAGGGATGAAAAATTTCCTCAAAATGACTAGTGAGTTGGTCACTAATAACTCTTTCATATAACTTAGATAAGGTAGGGAGTATACTGACTGGCTTATAGTTTTTCTCAACAAAAGGGTAATCTTTTTAGCTCACCTGAGCACGAAGTGCTCAAAGATGCACTCTTGTGATCGCCTGGTGTCCGTCGTCTGTCTGTCGTCTATCTGTCTGTCCGTCCACACTAAATCGTGTAGATCTCCATGAAACTTAATCAGAATGACTGCCTTGAAGAAATCTAGATCAAGTTTGAAAATGGGTCATTTGGGGTAAAAAAATAGGTCACGGGGTCAAATCATAGAAAAACCTTGTGTATGCAATAGAGGTTGCATTTTTCATCGCGTTTTCATGAAACTTGGTTAGTATTATCTAGGTCAAGTTTGAACATTGGTCATCTATGGTAAAAAGATTGGTCACCAGGTCAAATCAAAGAAAAACCTTGTGTATACAATAGAGGCTGCATTTGTTCATTGGATTTTCATGAAACTTGGTCAGTTTAATTGCCTTGATGAATTCTAGGTCGAGTTCGAACTTAGGTCATCTAGGGTCAAAAATAGGTCATATGGTCAAATTATACAAAAACCTTGTGTATGCTATAGAGGTTGCATTTTTCAATGGACCTTCATGAAACTTGGTCAGTATGATTGCCTTGTTGAATTCTAGGTCGAGTTCGAACATGGGTCATTCGGGGTCAAAAACTAAGTTACGGCGTCAAATCATATAAAACCTTGTGTATGCAATAGAGGTTGTATTTTTCATTGCATTTTCATGAAACGTGGTCAGTATGAATGCCTTGATGAAATCTAGGCCAAGTTTGAACATTGGCCATCTAGGGTCAAAAACTAGGTCACGGGGTAAAATTGTAGAAAAACCTTGTGTATGCAATTGAGGTTGCATTTTTCATTGGATTTTCATGAAACTTTGTAAGTATCATTGTCTTGATAAAATTTAGGTCGAGTATTAATATGGGTAAGCTGAAGTAAGAAACTAGGTCACCCTGTTAAAAACCCTATGTATGCAATAAAGGGCACATTTACAATCATGTAAATGAGTCAAAAGGTTTGCCTTGTCGAGGTCAACAGAATGTTTGTGTTTATGAATAATAGTTAACGGTTGAAGTTTGGTCACTTATTATCATAAGTCGCAGGTGAGCGATAAAGGACCATCTTGACCATAAAAGACTCGGAACTCTAGCCATTGCCTTTTGTGTGAAAAATAAAAGTTTTTTGTTGTTGAAAAAGCATAGAACTGAACCATTAACACGTAGTTCATTTAGTATAAAACGAAATAGCATATGATAAAAACGAAATAGCATTTCGTACTTACGAAACAAACAGAATTGTAAAATTCACCCTTTACCGGTCTATTGTTACTTTTTACATTGAGGGGAAGTAACCGCTGCGGAGATATGAACGGAACCTTGACGGATCGAGTCGGGTTTTATTGACGACCATAAAATTGATCAAATTGTTTTCAGGTATTAAACTATTTATTCTTGTGTTTCTAGATCCATTTAAAATGATGTACATACATATTTTTTGATATAATCATTTACGTGCAACAAAAAAAGAGTATAAATGAAAAGGTATCATTTTGCACTGAATCACCAATGTTCATGAAAATCAATTTCGGTTGATCATGTTGATGATCATGATGGAAACGTTTTTCCTGTTACTGTTGTTTCCCTAGCTGGCCCAATACATTGATAAAACATGTGGCTTTGCTCTGGGAACCCAGCAAATTACTATCACTTCTTGTTTGCACGGACTAAATCCTTTAGTCCAGTAGCATATGGTTGGTGGGCCAATGAAACTTGGTAACAGCGACATGACACAGTATTATTTGACCTAAAGAGACACCTGCTAAACAAGATAGATTCCTTTGTCCAATCTAACAGCTGTCTAAAATGGCCTTGGGTTGACAGAGATGTCAAGCAACTAAGCCGAGACAAAAAGAGGGCGTATGCTACCTAGGAAAGTAGCAAAAGTAGAGAGGTCAAGAGAACTTATATAATTAAAGTGGGTCACACTGAATTCCGGAATCGACCTTTGCGAACCTGTGAAAATCACAATCACAGCTTGAAGTATACAACCGATTGAGCATAATTAATATGAAAATAGGCCATACCTATATTGGGCACAACGTTGGGCGGTCGAAACCATCCCCGGTTTTAACCGACGCTTAAAACCGCCCCGGTCAATACTGCAAAAGTGGTCGATTGGTGGACAATTGAATGTTTTCTGATAATTTTAAGTTATTTAAAAAAAATATATATTAAAAAAATGAACTAATAATTCATATTGATGATAAAGATGACAGTGAGCTTAATCCACTGGTCAATACCTCCAAAATGGCCTTTAAATATAAGTTAATATTGGCTGTTAGGTCTATTGTGGCCAATACTAGTCGATTGGTCATTCTTGGTGGTGAATTGAATATTTTCTTGAAGTGCCTTATTACTGAGGTAAAATATCCAATTTAGAAGTCAAGTAAATAAAAAATAAGAATTCAAATAAATAAACTAAAGGTATTGCTCTGTTGATGCTTCTGTTCCATACCTCCGTAGTGAGGTAAATATGGGCTGTTTGGTCAGTACTGGTCAATTGATACAAAACACTCTTTAAACTGAGTGCTGTTTCTTGATGATGATACTTAAACTGTATACATACTGTTGACATTGTCTTACTGGAATTACACAAGTGTGAAGTGTGGCAGGTTAATTGCTACCAGGGCAGCTTAGGTGTGAATAACACCCCTGCAAAGGGGTCCATTTGTTTTGATAGCAAATATACAGTTCCTCCTGACAGTTAATCAGTCCCTTAGACCTATAGTTTTGAATTGACCACAGTATAATTCATTTGGATTCGATGAAAAACATTATTCTCAACAAAATATTAAATGGTCAATATAATTATTCTATGTTTAAATTAACATGAATAAGCTATAAAGTTATAATGAAAGTTTAGGTAGTAACCTAAGGAAGATTTAAGTGTATAATAGACATAATTTTTCTATCAACCAGTATTGACCGGTAATGACCAGTATTGACCAGTTTTAACCAGTTTTGACCGCCTGCCCAGTCAATACTCACATTGACTGGTCGATTGCCAACATTGATTGGGCAAAGCATAACCAGGAATTTCATTTTAGAAATGGTACAGATTTTCAGGGGACGCAAGAAAAAAATTTATCTATCTTCTTTATCATGCCAGACCCTAGAACACATAGTCAGCAGCACACTAATGATGCATATGGTAAAACACTCTATTCTACGTAATGCACGACATGGCTTTCAGAAGCGGAGATTTTTGGGCAGTTGCTGTTTCTACTACATGTATATATGAATGACCTTCTACAGAATCCACCTCTCTATTATTAAATTGTGCTGTATCATCAGCTCAGGTCAGAAGAAGATGCCCGAAGGAAATACTTAAAGAATCTCTTTATTTTTCATATAGTCCACCCCCATACTTGAGTGTTTAGAGTCTCTGATTTGAAATCACTGTAACCTCTCATTACTTGAAGATGGTCTTGGGTTGGAGTCTGATTACTGACTATGTCTCTTTTTGTGAGAATTGGAATGCAGGCATTTTTTTAACAGAGGATAGGCTTCTAGTACATGTACACTCCAGAACCAATGAAAGTGGGCCTGTAAAAATGACTGCAATACAAATGTATCGGTTGAAATGGGAGTTAAACTTAGAGAACCGGCAGGGAGTGAAGCTGTTCTTATTCTCTGTGTCTTTGACACATCTGTTATTTCCAGTACAATTCTGGTTAACTGCAGCCAACTGCAGACAGCTGTGCAATCACAGTAGTGAATGCTATGCTTACTGAATTGTTCTTACATTCCGTATTTGTTAATTTTGATATCTAAATATGCAGTACATTGTAAGTTTGTCATTTGCCCATGATAACCACAATAACAAGAACACACATTTTTGTAAATTGTTCATTTATAGGAAAGCATTTCTAGACCAATGTCTGACGGTACACTTACAAAGTGAGGGATTTTGCACAGCCAACAGATTCAGAATACAGTAAGATAACTCGAAACTTGTCATTTCAGTTCTACAGCACTTAACAATCAAGAATGTTAAAGGTCATAAGGAAAAAAAATATACTTAAACCGCTCAGTTTTTTTTGAGTTGGTTGTGAAATTTAAAAACCACAGTCATGTCCTCATTTTCTATCATATGAGAAGTAAAAACTGACCTGTGTCTTTTGTCAAATCATGGATTTCAACATAATACACTTTTCTTCCCCCCCCCCCCCATGTTCCAAACCTTTCTGTAAATTTACGACTCTTCATATAGTGTCTTTGCAAGGTAAGACTTGCCATTAACCATTAAAACTTAGTTCTTCCAGTTAAGAGAATCAAGATTGTTAAAACTATTTAAAAGAATAAAGAATTATTTATAAAAGATTTAAAAATAACTGCTTTATGATAAATGGGCTGGGCCACTGCCTGCTTGATATGAGTGAGTCGAGATCAGACGGTTACAATATGCGAGGGCTACCTAAGGCTATTATACAGGACTTTGGTATTTTGTATGGGGGAAAAGGGATTACATTAAGACATCTAAGTTTGCATAGGTTTGGCGAAGGCTAAGGGGGTGCATATGTCTTGTTAACCTGTTGGGGACTTCTAGATAACTGGGTAGGGACATTGCTACAAGATTGTATTTGAATAAAAGTAATGAATGAATGAAAAATAAACTGAAGTAGACAAACTTGAACTTCATTGTTTCTTCATGAAAAGGTTCTAAGCTAACTTGGATGGTGGCAGCAAAACTGAATAGTGTTTTTGTCAAAACTTGATTAGCTCAATTTTTACAGCAAACCTTTCCCAATTCAACGTAAACTTCAAAAAGAACTCTTAAACAGTCGCTGTAGCAAAAAGTGGTGAAGTTTGACAGTAGCCACTGGTAGCCAGGTGAGCGAAATAGGGCCATCTTGCCCCTCTTGTTTATCATCAAACTCACTCAAATAGCTCTTCTTGAAACTGAGCACCTAGTTTGGAGGTTAGTCAAAATCACAACAATGTTCAAAGAAAGTGTTTACAAATCTTATCTATTTTCAGATAGTCATGCCTCGCAATAAAAACTGGAGAGTATCAAAGGCACGTAGAGCCATGTGGGTGAATTTAAAAGGGAAAAGGTCAGCTGTAACTAAACAGCCAAGCCTTGGATCTGCATGTAAACAGGAGCCTGTACCTCATCCAGTCTTAGAGCAGATGCCAAGTACTGTCATCGTACAGGCACACAGTCCTACCATCATGCAGGCACAAAGCACAGAAGTATTGCGAAACGAAAATTGCCAAATGACACAGAAAAATGAAAGCTGCCAGACGCCATTGCATAGTGACAATCGCTATAGGAAATTTCAAAATAAACAATTCCTTAAAAGCTTGCTCGACGCAAATGACCAGATGCTTTTTGATGAAAATGGTTATTCTGAATATTTGGGCCTTGACATTCCTGAAGAAGCTGAAGATGTAGCACCAGTGATTCAAAGTGAAGGCTTGCATAATGTTTTTTTGAAGTAGTGATAGTCTTACAGCCGTTTTTAAAAGCTTTTTGGTTGCTGTTCATTTAAATGTGTTAAATTATGTTATGCTGCTTAGTTTTGAGTTGGTGATTTAGATATGAAGGACTGATAATGATAGTTGATTGTGTATGTATGTTGATGTTGGTAGGGATTCGGAAGGGAAAGAAAACAACCCCCCCCCCCTCCCCCCAAACCCCCCAGTTCCCCCCCCCCCCCTTCTTTTCTAAATTGACTCTCCCAGTCAAATAGAATCATTTGAAAGTTTTTTTAAGGAGCGTAAATTTGGTATGTATTGGGTAGCAATTCCTTAACACCATCTTCAGCTGTCATTCTTGCAAATGTTCCCTTTATGTGCATCTCATTTGTATATAGGTGACAGAAGATTTTCTGAAGTCTCTAGCGGAAGCCAGTGTACATATATTATAGTCTGTTAACTTGAAGGGTCCTGGGTTCCATCTCTACCATAGCCATGTTGGTAGTGTCCTTAGGCGAGACACAAATAATTCCACATTGCCTTTTTCTCTTCGAGGTTGATTCGATCTGGATTGAGTCTGGAGAGCGATTAATCTAAGTTGTAAGAACTTGTTTTCCAATTGAGAATAAATGAATTAGTATATACATATATATAACTCCTTCTGTGCTTTAATTTATGCACAATATTCTGACTGGTCAACAAAAGTGATTCTAGATTTAGTGCTGGATGCTGGTGATCAGTTGTATAACAATAATAACACTTTACAAAGTTTGAAGAATCTCAATAGATTTAAGCACATATTGTTATGCCTTAGTGAAAATTCCTGATCAAGTAAACATATTGATCATGAGTTGTTCATGTTGAAGAAGATCATTTTTATGCCCCCTAAGGGTGGCATATAAAAATCGCACTGTCCATCTGTCCGTCCGTCCGTCTGTAAGTCCCCACTTACAAATTCGTGTCAGGACAGCAACTTTGTCATGCATTGAAGGATTTTAAAATAACTTGGCACAAATGTCTAGAACATCAAGACGACATGTCGCGTGCAAGACCCACGTCCCTACCTCAAAGGTCAAGGTCACACTTAGAGTTTGAAGGTAATGAAATCCTCTATATATGCACACATTCGTGTTCGGACTGTAACTTTGTCATGCATTGAAGGATTTTAAAATTACTTGGCACAAATGTCTAGAACATCAAGACGACATGTCGCGTGCAAGACCCACGTCCCTACCTCAAAGGTCAAGGTCACACTTAAGAGTTTGAAGGTAATGAAATCCTCTATATATGCACACATTCGTGTTCGGACTGTAACTTTGTCATGCATTGAAGGATTTTAAAATTACTTGGCACAAATATCTAGCAAATCATGAGGACGTGTTGGGTGCAAGACCCACGTCCCTACCTCAAAGGTCAAGGTCACACTTAGAGTTTGAAGGTAATGGAATCCTCCATATATGCACACGTTCGTGTCCTGGCTGTGACTTTGTCATGCATTGAAGGATTTTAAAATAACTTGGCACAAATGTCTAACACATCAAGACAACGTGTCGCATGCAGGACCCACATCCCGACCTCAAATGTCAAGGTCACTCTGGAATCCTGTATATATGCACACATTCGTGTCCTGACTGTAACTTTGTCATGCATTGAAGGATTATAAAATAACTTGGCACAAATATCTAGCACATCATGAGGACGTGTTGGGTGCAAGACCCACGTCCCTACCTCAAAGGTCAAGGTCACACTTAGAGTTTGAAGGTAATGGAATCCTCTATATATGCACATGTTCGTGTCCTGGCTGTGACTTTGTCATGCATTGAAGGATTTTAAAATAACTTGGCACAAATGTCTAACACATCAAGACAACGTGTCGCATGCAAGGACCCACATCCCGACCTCAAATGTCAAGGTCACACTGGAATCCTGTATATATGCATACATTCGTGTCCTGACTGTAACTTTGTCATGCATTGAAGGATTATAAAATAACTTGGCACAAATGTCTAGCACATCAAGAGGACGTGTCGCATGCAAGGCCTATGTCCCGAAGGTCAAGGTCACACTTAGAGTTTGAAGGTAATGGAATCCTGTATATATGCACACATTCGTGTCCTGTCTATAACTTTGTCATGCATTGATTGAATATAAAATTACTCGGCACAAATGTCTAGCACATCAAACCGATGGGTCGCATGGATTTTAAAATTGCATACCACAATTATTGAGCACATAGAGAGGACAAAGACTGTGAGACACCTCTTTTGGGGGCATTAGTCACTTGTGAAGGACAGCTCGTGTTTATCATATTAGGAGTTGCTGTTGAGAAGTTTGATAGTTCTGGTATTGCCATATCTACATCAGTCCTCACACACCATATTTCAAAATGAACGGCATGTTTTTGGCTCACCTCTCACAAAGTGCCAGAGTGAGCTTTTAGGATCACTCACGGGCCGTACATCCACATTTTTCTTCAAGCAACAGCTCCAATTGAACCACTAGGCCAATGTTGATGAAACTTGGCAGCGATGTTTCTTGCATGAAGCCCTATCATAGTTGTTCAAATACATGTAATTCAATTCCATGCAGAACTCTGGCAATGGAAAGGAAAATCTTCTTCTCAAGAACAGGAAGGCCCAGAGCTTAGATATTTAGCATGTAGCATTGCCTAATGGACCTCTACCAAGATTATTCAAATTATAACCAACAGAGATCATGTAAATACTTCAATTGATTTTTTAACATAGAAAACTAAATTTGACTAAAAATAGCGTTGTCACAAACTATTTCCTGACTAATGTAAAGTGTTGAGTAGTTTTCCTTTTCTCTATTGACATGCAGCAGGTTAATATAAGATAAATTAAAAAAAAAATTCTCTGAAAAACAAGAACTAGAGCTTTGACATTTTGCATGTTGCATTGCATACTGGACTTCTACCAAGATTGTTCAAATCATGACCCCTGGGTCAAAATTGACCCAACCCAGGGGTCACTTGATTTTATATCTAGGCTTATATTAGAAAAACATTAAATATCTTCATCTCTGAAACCACAAGGCATAGGACTTAGATATTTAGCATGTAGTATTGCATAGTGGACCTCTACCAAGATTGTTCAAATTATGACCCCCGGGTCAAAATTGACTTGGCCCTTGGGATCACTTGACTTTACATGTATACATATACAGTAGAACCTCGAAATTCACATTTTGTAAATTTCGTACCTCTGGTCGTTCCTCTGTTTCATGAATTATGACAGTTTTCATTGCAAACATGAATAACTTATCTATGGACTTTATTAAGATACATCTTAAAACATGATAATGCATGTCACAGCCAATAAAATACTAAAATAATATTCACAGAATTAAAAACTAGAATACCGGTACATGTTATTAAATATCAGCATCATCCGGTGCATTGTTACGATAACATGTCGTGAATTTCAAAATGCAGACGAAAACACTTTGAATTTTATCAGTAAAACTTATGTTCGTTCTGTTCAGCACTCTAAACACATTAATTTTACATGGTGAATGTAAATCCCCACTAAAATTCCACTGTCTAGGCGTAGTATTTATGATTTACTATGACGCAAAATTTAAAATGAGGCTCTATTGTTTTGCTAAAATTCAAACAAATCTGAGAGAAATGTTTTAAATATGGATTGATTTTATAAATCTAACAATCATGAGATTTAATTATCAGTAACTTTGATAGACAAATTGTATTGTTCGTCATTAGGGTCAATTTACAAACTAATTCGCACTTATTCTTTGTGACAGACTGTGCAAATTAGCCAAAAATCGTTTTCACGCCTTTGGCATGTCAAACTGTGACCGCATTATTAAGAGTCATTTTAATACATTATATCATAATTGGACCAAAACTATCGGTCGGAATTCGGAAAATTGAGGGACCGATTTTTTGGGAAATATTAACATTAGTGTCAATGGAGAAAAAAGGTCGGAGAAAAAACGGCCGGATTTTTGAGATGACCGGATTTTTAGGGGTTCGGAATTTAGGGAGTCTACTGTGTAGGGAAAGCTTTAAAATCTTCTCTGAAACCACAAGGCATAGAGCTTAGATATTTAGTATGTTATAATGTAGCATTGCCTACATGTACATGTAGTGGCATGTACATGTAGTGATCCTCTATCAAGATTGTTCAAATAATGACCCCTGGTAAAAATTGAGCCGGCCTGGGGGATCACTTGATTTTACATAGGCTTATGTAGGCAGAACTTCATCTTGTCTAGAACCATGAGGCCCAGAGCTTATATATTTGGAGTGTAGCATTATATAGTCATTCTCTATGAATACGTTCAAATCAGGACCCCTGGTCATAAAAACCCCTTCTGCTTTTCTTGACCTTTTCAATGGTAGCCAGGTAAGCGATAAAGGGCCATCTTGGCCCTCTTGTCATCGTTCATATGCTTTTAGCTCAACTGGCACAAAGTGCCAGAGTGAGCTATTAGGATTACATTCCGTCCGCGTCCGTCATCTGTCTGTTCACCATTTCCTTCAAACGACATCTCCTCTGAAACCACTGGGCCAGTTTTGATGAAACTTTGCAGGGATGTTCCTTGCATGAAGCTGTATCAAAGGTGTTAAAAGAATTCCATTCCATGTAGAACTCTGGTTGTTATGGCAACAAATAGTAAAAACTTGAAAAAATCTTCTCTGAAACCACAAGGCCTAGAGCTTAGATATTTAGCATGTAACACTGTCTAGTGGGCCTCTACCAAGATTGTTCAAATCATGACTGCAAGGTCAAAATTGACACCTCCAGGGGTTCACTTGGTTTTACATAGGCTTATATAGGAAAAAATTTAAAAATCTTCTTCTCTGAAACCACAAGAGATTAGATATTTGGCATGTAGAAATGCCTAGTGGACCTCTACCAAGATTGTTCAAATTATGACCCCCAGGTCAAAATTGACACCTCCAGGGGGTCACTTGATTTTACATAGGCTTATACAATAAAATCTTCTCTGAAACCACATGGCCTAGAGCTTAGATACATTGTACTTAGCATGCAGCATTTCCTGGTAGACTTCTTCAAAGTTTGTTCAAATCATACCCCTGAGGTCAATATTGGCCCCGCCCAGGGGATCACTTGTTTTACAAAGATGTGTATAGGAAAACCTATTTGGTATGTAACTTTGTCTTGTGGTCTTTCACCTACTTTGTTCATATCATGCCTCTTGGGTCAAAATTGACCACAGGTGAGTGATATAGGGCCATCATGGCCCTCTTGTTTATTGTTGTAAAACTTCGGCATGTCTGTATTATCAGTGATTCTATGATGAAGAACCTTTCGCAAATAGAGAGAGTTGCACTTTATCCCTACCCAGGTGCAACAATTGAAAGATTGTCCTTTTTTGTTGAGTCAAAATCAGTGCCTCGTGAACGTTTTAATATTGTTATCATTCACATTGGGACTAATACCATATAGTAAACGTTTTTTCTGCTATACTTTTCCGTCTCCTATGATATAAAAGTTAACATCTCGAAAGGAATATAACAAACAATTTTTTCTGGCCCAACGATAAAAATCAATAAAGTAATCGTATATATTGACTAAAAATGTTCTGGTGATATAAATTCTTCTTTTGCAATCTGCATTGTATTTTACATAGCACACTTGTAGATATTATTCACAAAGGTAAAATATTACAATATTATAAACTTTGGGAAAACTATGTACATATATCATTATAGTTTAAGTAAATAATTGTGAGCGTTAACATTTAAAGTTGTGCATTCACAAGCCATATCATGCATTTCAATCCTTAGAGCATACTTAGAATCAGCAACGGGTACTGATGAGTCAGTTTTCAGAAACCTACTAGATTTAGCGAAACATTTAACTGCTGTCAAATCAGACGCAACATTCTATTCTGGATTTCTTTACACCTGATGCATATACTTTACATGTACATATATTACTCACTGTTTGCGATAAATTACAAACTTGTCCTTTTGCTGGATCGTAATTTATGTATATTATTATTAATGCAAAAAGTGAACTTAGTGTACACATGTTACTGGGAAACACATGTTACTGTGACTTAGTGTATGTGTTCAAGTACTGCCAATTTAAACATAAATTGTCATTTTCTATGCGGTGAATCCTTTACTATTATTGAACGTTTTCATACTGAATGAAGAGTAACAGTGATAGATCTTCTTCAAAAGGAGGTAGAAAAATAAAAAGCAACATTATTGATGGTTCGGATTTTATTACATTTGACTTCAAAAATACTTGTTCGTTATTTATTTTAGTTTGATATATAAACATGGTATATAAGGAACTTGTTTGATATACGGATATAAGGAACTCCGGATATAAGGAACACATTTAATAGGTCCGAAAGGGGTTTGTTATAAGCGGAGTTTAATGTAATGTCAGTATGAGTCATCTTATCCAACATTATGTCTTAAGACAATTTTGGGCATAAGTTAAATAAATATTGCATATCATATGTTCTGTTTCAGAGGATCAGCAGCCCGCTTCAAACAGCATGTCATCTTTCAGTGGTGATACAAAGCTGATGGTGGACTTGAAACCGGTGAAAAATACTTCACAAAATCATGGTTATAAGGTAGTACTTTTTAGACACTGATGCTGAAATGTTATTTGTTACATGTACAGTACATGTATATACAATTTTCAATTGAAAATAGTAGTATGACTTATTATTCACATGTGTTTTAACACCAATGCTGCTGGCATGGACTTTGCCCGAACAATTTTTACTTGCGCATTGTCTGCACCCTGCCCCTTTTTTGGCCCACCCTGCCCTTTTTAGTGTCTAGAATAATCCCTATGCTTTTATAGGAAAAATGTTAAAAATCTTCGCTCAAACCACAAGGCCTAAAGCTGAGATATTTAGCATGAGATTGTTCAAATAATGACTCCTGGGTCAAAATTGAACCCCTTCCAACTCGTGTCCCTGGGATCAAAATTGACCCTGTCTTGGGGGTCACTTGCTATGGGAAAAACTGTAAAAAAAAAATTATTCTCCATCCTAAATTCACATGGCTTAGACCACTAGAGCTTAAATATTTGGTATTTAGCATCTACAAAGTGTGTTCAGATCATGCCCCTGGGCTCAAAATTGACCGGTCGAAGCTTCAAGTGAGTTCTTATAGCAACGAGCAACGTACCAGACAATCATTGACTTCCTTTGCAACCAGTCACTTCCTTAGAAACCTTTGACTTCCCCTAGCAACAAGTGACTTCCTTAGCAACCGTTGACTTCCTTAGCAACAATTTTGTCCCCAAGCAACCAATGACTTTCCCTAGCAACAAATGACTTCCCCTAGCATCAAGTGATTTCCTGAATAGCCTTAAGCATCATCTTGCCAGCAGTAACTTCCTTAGCAACCATTGATATCCTTAGGAACTAGCAACAGTTGTCTTTGGCAATCACTGACTTTCTAGTACTGACCAGCAATTCCCATAGCAACCATTGACTTCCTTAGCAACAATTTTGTCCCCTATCTACCATTGACTTCCCCCAGCAACCAATGACTTCCCCAAGCAACAAGTGATTTCCTTCGCAACCTTTAGCATCATTTTGCCATCTGTGGCTTCCTTAGCTACCATTGACATCCTAGCAACGGTTGTCTTTGGCAAACACTGACTATCCAGTACTGACCAGCAATTCTTGTAGCAACCATTTACTTCCATAGCAACAATTTTGTCCCTTAGCAACCAATGACTTCCCCTAGCAACAGTTGATTTTCTTAGCAACATTAAGCATCATCTTGCCATCATAGATTTCCTTAGCAACCATTGACGTCTTTTGCAGCTAGCAACAGTTGTCTTTGGCAATCACTGATTTTGTAGTACTGACTGGGATCTCCTGAAATGTGGTCATAGCATTTTTCTTGTTGAAATGTGGGTTGTCATTGCAACTGGGTCAACTGGTATCAAAAAGCCGGTCATGGGTTCAATTTGTCTGATGCTCATCCCAGAGGTTGCGGATTTCATGCCACTCCGGGGGTCACGACCGTACATCCTCATATGACGTCAGTACTGGATTTTTCAGAAAGCAGACTCAAGAATGACTCGATAAGCTACAAGCTTTACTCAGAATTGAGCTAAAATAAATGAGTATAAACTCAACTGTCCAGAGAAAAAACAGTGGTCAACACTGGAGACGCTGTATTTTGTAGCAATGTGTCATTCACCTTTCATTTGTTCAGACAGAAAAGAAAAAAGATGACTATTGGAGATTATGGTTATTTAGAGAGAGTAATTACATTTTGACACAATTTATACCACAATTTGGTTTATGCAGAATATATTTTTTATTATGTTGGTCTTGCTTGTCTGGCCATGAGTAGTAGATTTCCTCTGCTAACTCAGTTGAGCAATTCAGTGCTATCTTGGCCCTTTTGTTGAAAGACAGAATGTGATAACCTGGAAAAGGGAACTATGTTTCAGACAAGAAGTTGTAATTTTGAAGAAAATGGTACTGCAAACTCAACTATCAATATTGAGGAAGCTAAGCTCAGAAACAATAAGGTGAAGGCACAACTTCGTCAAAAACTGGTGAAGAATCAAGCAAAGCTGCAAAAGCTAAAAGGTATGCAATTTGCTTCTCTGATAAAGCCTAAGGTATAATGTCCATTAAGGCCAAACATGCCTCTGATGACAAAATTTATGACAAATTTACCAGAGTAGATTTGAGACATTGTAAAGATTCATGGCAACAGGCTAAGAAGCAGTTGAAAATATTAGGTTTATGAGGATCATTGGACTAGAGTATAGAATCTGATACTGTACATTGTTTTAAATTCTTGTAGATTTCATTTTCTCTAATATTCGCAAATATACGAGGACACAAATTTTAATCCATGTGAAATATTTGCTTACTGCTTGTCCATACTGGATTATGACCGAAATTTGTCAACATCCATGAACTGCCATCTTTCAATTATGGAGTTTTTTTATATTTTAGAAATGACTAATATGAAAATATATTTTTAAATGATTCATTTATTCAAATTCTCTAAATATTAAGTAATATCCGTTATCTATTTAGTATTCTAACACGATCCGCAACTTTTCGTATATAGATATAGAGGGAAAGAAGCTATACATTATTTTACGATAAAATACAGATCACGTTTCCCACGGGCAAAACGTGGGGTAAATATCGCACGCGTCCAATCGCATTCTGTGCTTGTAAGTTACTATGGAATGTTGCTACACGTTGAACATAGTTCGTGGTATTTTCTAAAGACTATTTTGTGTTAGAATCAAAATAATAAATGCATCTCTGTATTTTACCGTTTAATAAAATACAGTCAGTCATTCGGATGCGAAAATCAAATCACTCGTGCTACGCACTCGTGGTTTAATGACTACGCCTCCGAATTCCTGACTGTATTTTATTGAACGATAAAATACAGGGACACATTTATTATTTCTTAAATCAAGTATTGATACATATAGGTATGATTTTATTTTAGTATAGATTAAGTATGTTTACAGCACCAATGTTTATAGAGGTATAGGAAAAACCTAGCTACCAGTGAATTCCTATTGCAACTAGCCACTTATAAAGCAACCACTGACTTTCATAGGAGCCAGTGACTTTCTCAGTAATAAGTGACTTCCCCTAGCAACCACTGACTTCCTCTTGGAACAAGTGACTTCCTTAGCAAACACTTCCTTAGCAACCAGTGACTTTCCATAGCAAAAAGTGACATCTTTTGCAACCATTGCCATCCTAAGGAACAATTTAGTTTCCTTGGAACCAGTGACTTCCGCTAGCAATCAGTGACTTACTTAACAACCAGAGACTTCCCCTAGCAACAAGTTACTTCCTAAGCAGCCAGTTACTTTCTCAGTAACAAGTGACTTCCCAACGCAACCATTTACAGCCCCTAGCAACAACTGACTTCTTTTGGAAACACAACTTCCTTAACAAGCAGTGACTTCCCATAGCAGAAAGTGACATCCTTAGCAACAATTGCCTTCCTTAGCTACAATTTAGTTCATTTGGAACCAGTGACTTCTGACCCACTTAGCAACCAGAGACTTCCCCTAGCAACAAATGACTTCCTTAGCAGCCAGTTCTTTCTCAGTTACAAGTGACTTTCAATAGCAACCAGTGACTTTCCCTAGCAACAAGTGTCTTCCTTTGCAAACACTGACTTCCTTAGCAACTTGTGACTTCCCATAGCAAAAGTGACATCCTTAGCAACCATTGCCTTCCTTAGCAACAATTTAGTTCCCTTGGAACCAATAACTTTCCTAGCAATCAGTGACTTACTTAGCAAGCAGAGACTTCCCTAGTGACAAAAGACTTCTTTAGCAACCATTGACTTCATAAGCAACATTTTAGTTCCCAAGCAACCAATGACTTCCCTAGCAACAAGTGACTTCCTATGCAGCCTTTAGTTTTATCTTGACACCATTGACTTCCTGAATAACCATTGACATCCTTAGCTACTACTGACTTTCCAGTACTGACAAGCTATTCCCTTAGCAAACCATTGCTTCCAAGTCAGGTGAGCAATATAGGCCTATAACTATGGCTTTGTTGTGAGCACAAAGTGGTCTAGGTGAGTTATGTGAATGTCATCTGTCCACACTTCACCTTGTTTATGCAATAGAGGCTGCATTTTACCTGAATCTTTATGAAACTTAGTCAGAATGACTGCCTTGATGATATCCAGGTTGTGATCAAGTAGGGTCATCTAGGGTCAATAACTAGACACAGGGTCAAATCATAGAAAAAACCTTGTGTCTGCAAAAGGAAATGCATTTTTTACTAATTCTTCTTTAAACTTGAAATGTAGGTCAAGTTCATATATGGGTCAACTGTAGTTAAAGACAAGGGCACCCTGTCAAATCATGTGTATGCAATAGAGGTTGCACTTTTCATTGAATTTTCATGAAACTTCGACAGCATGATTGTCTTTATGCAATCTAGGTGGAGTTATATTATGAGTCATCTGAGGTCAAAAACTTGGTCACTGGGTCAAATCATAGAAAAACCTTGTGTATGCAATAGAGGTTGCACTTTTCATTGGAATTTCATATAACTTTGTCAAAATAATTTCCCTGATAAAATCTAAGTCTGGTATGAATATAAGTCATCTGGGTCAAAAACTAGGTCACAAACTCAAAACAGAGAAACCTTTTTTATGCAAAAGAGGTTGCATTTTTTATTGGATCTTCATGAAACTTGATCAGAATGTTTGTCTTGATTTTAAAGAGAATGGAGCTGCAAGTTCAACTAGAACTATTGATGAAGCCAAGCTCAGATTAATAAAAGTGAAGAAGCAAGTTCGTCAAAAAGTGATGAAGAATAGATCAACGGTGCAAAAGCTAGCAGGTTTGCAATTTGCTTCTTTCAATAATGCCGAAGGTAAAACATCTGTTACGGCTGTAGATGCCTCTGATGGCAAAATTTGTGACAAATTTTACCAGAGCAGATTTGAGACAATGTAAAGATTTATGACAACAGACTCAGAAGCAGTTGAAAATATTAGGTTTAGGGGCATCATCGGACTGGACTTTGGATATTGTAACTTGCTTTAAATTTGCAAAATTTGTCAGTATCCGTAAACTGCCATTTTTCGATAACTACTTGTTAAAAGATGCCGCAAATATAAAACCTCGAGATGAAATGAAAATTTTGAAAAATTATGAAAAAAAGGCCTTGTGTATTCAAAGCAATTTACAATAGTACTGATTCAGATTACTCCAGTTCTGACAGTAATGATGCCTATAGTAAATAAGATCATGGCAAAATGAAATTAGATTTGTAAATCAGCTTGTTTTTAGATTACCTGAGCAGGAAGTGCTCAAGGTGAATTATTGTGATCGCTTGGTTCGAATATAGGTCATGTGGGGTCAAGAAAACCTAAGTCACCTGGCCAAATCATAGAAAAACCTTGTGTATGCAATAGAGGTTGCATTTTTCATTGGAGTTTCATGAAACTTGGTCAGAATAATTGGTGTGATGAAATTAAGGTCAAGTTTGAATATTTGACATGCGGGGTCAAAATCTAGGTCACAGGTCAAATAAAAAAAAAAACCTTGTGTATGCATTAGAGGTTGCATTTTTCTTGGATCTTCATGAAAGTTTGTCAGAATGACCATCTTTATAAATTCCAGATTGAGGTCATCTGGGGTTAAAAACTAGGTCATGGGATCAAATCATAAAAAAACCTCTTGTGTATGCAGTAGATGTTGCATTTTTCATTGAATCTTCCGGGATCTTTGTCAGAATCATTATCTTGATGAAATCTAGCTTGAGTTTGAATTTGGATTATCTGGGGTCAAAAACTAGGTCACAGGAGAACCTTGTGGATGCAATATAGGATGCAATTTTCATTGGATCTTCATGAAACCTTGTCAGTATGAATGTCTTAATGAAATTTAGGTGGAGTTTGAATATGGTTTTTCATCTGAGGTCAAAAATTAGGTCACACGGTTAAAAACTCTGTGTATGACACAGAGGTGACATTTACAACCCAAGCATCGTGAAAATTGGTCAGAATGTTCGTGTGGATCACCTGCGATTAAAAACTAGGTCATTAGGTCAGTTCGTAGGAAAACCTTGTTGGAACTCTAAAAGTCAAATTTTATAACCAGTCATCATGTAACTTGGTCAGAAGGTCAAGCTCATACAGAATGTTTGTGTTTATGATATATAGTTTAGGATTAAGTTAATTCACATATGATCATAAGAAGGTCTCAGGTGAGTGATATAGGGCGATGTTGGCCCTCATGTTATGCAATAAAGGTTGCATTTTTTATTGGATCTTCATGAAATTTGGTCAGTATGATTGTCTTGATTTTGTAGAGAATCAAACTGCAAATTCAACTAGAACTATTGAAGAAGCCAAGTTCAGTGAAATCAAAGTGAAGAAACAACTTCATCAAAAAGTGAAGAAGCAATTGGAGGTGCAAAAGCTAACAGGTTTGCAATTTGCTTCTTTCAATAATGCCGAAGGTAAAACGTCTGTTATGCCTGTAGATGCCTCTGATGACAAAATTTATGACAAATTTACCAGAGCAGATTTGAGACAATGTAAAGATATATGGCAACAGACTAAGAAGCAGTTGAAAATTTTAGGTTTAGGAGCATCATTGGACTCAACTTCGGATACTGTAAATTGTTTTAAATTCGCGAAGGTTTAATTTTCACTTATATTCGAGAATCTATGAGGAGGCAAATTTAAACCCATGCGGTATAGTTGTTTACTGCTTGTCCGAACTTGGATCATAACTGAAATTTGTCAGTATCCGTGAACTGCCATTTTTCAATTACAGGAAAACTTTGTTAACTTGAGCATCGATAACTGGAGAGAGCTTGGAATAAATGTTGTTATCATTCACATTGGAACTTATACTGTCAGTAAGAGTGATCCTGAACAACATATGTCTTCAGACAATTTAGGGCAGAAGTCAAATAAATATTGCATATCGCATCTGAAAATAACCCCAGTTGTACAGTATTTGACTCTCTTTTATATTCCATTAGGTCTTGTTTCTAAGGAGCTGGAGCCCCCTTCAAACATCATTGCATCTTTTACAAATAAGACAAAGCTGATTGTGAAATGGAAACCAGTGGAAAATACTTCACAAATTGATGGATATAAGGTAGTTCTTTTTAGACACTGATGCTTAAATGTTCTGTGTTACATGTACAGTATATAAATATCACACAACTTTGAGTGTAACAGTAAAAATGTCAACATGAGGAAAATACTGTTACCCGAAGCTACAGCTTTCACATCTGTCTGAGGTGCATTTGTGCCCAGATGGAAAACATAGTGACATCGTGTCCCTCTTGTTTTAAATCAAACAGTCACAGAAATAAATCAATTTCAGGTGTTGATATCAAGGAATGGTGAAGCATGGACTCCAATAAAATTTACTGATAGATCAAAATTTCTTTGTATACAGAAAATGCATCTGTTTGAAGGGAGGTACCAGATAGGCGTCTGCTCTTATAAAGGTAAAGTCAGAGGTGGTAGTTGTATTAAACATATTAGTTTAGAAATGTATGCTAATTAATTTATTCTAGATCTTACAACTTAGATTAATTGCTCTCATTCCAGATGTAATAATCTTGAAAAAAGAGAGGCACTGTGGAAATATCTCTGTCTTGCCTAAGGCCACAACCGCCATGCCACTGGTTGGGATTGAACCGGGACCCTCTGATCCGGAGGCAAACATGCTTATTGCGTACCACCCCACCCCTATTAAACACATTGGGTCTTTTACTTACAGTCATTGCTTATTTTCAATGAAATTGAAATATTTATACTTCCAGCTTTCCAGTTTACATGGTAGCATTTATGTTGTAAACAGTGTCTGATGGCTAATAGTTTTAATTTCATTAAACATTAATTAGGCCAAAATAAGAAATTGTGTGTTCGCCCTTACATTTTTCTGTGTCCGAGCAGTAACTTTGTCATGCATGGAAGGATTTTAAAATAACTTGGCACAAATGTTCAGCACCTCAAGACGACTTGTCACATGCAACACCCATGTCCCTACCTCAAAGGTCAAGGTCACACTAAGAGTTTAAAGGTAATGGAATACTGTATGCATGGTAACTCTGCCATGCATGGAAGGATTTTAGAATTACATGGCACAATTGTTCAGCACATGGAGAGGACACAGACTGTGAGACACCACTTTCGGGGGCATTTGTCACTTGAGAGGAACAGCTCTTGTTTTATCATTTTAATACCATAAAATCTTGATTTAAAGTGAATTAGATCATAAGGTACCCATGAATTTGTTACAAGCAAATGCAACTGCAGACTGATTTGTTAAAAGATAATGAAATTTTATGCAGACATTGTAGTAGGCCCCTTGAAAATATTCAAAGAAAACATTGTTTTTGTTTTTTGTATGTCAGGGTGTAAAGACAGTGAGGTGATACAGGCCAAAAGTGCACTTAAAATGGTCTGGAAAAAACCTGTTGAGAGATCAGAAGAAATGTTTAGCTCCAAAGGTTACATTTTAAAGAACAACAGCAACAGCAAGTATTTAAATAATGGTAAGATTTTTTAAAGCAGTTTTGCTGTTGATCTTAGTTTGTACTAGTGTATTGAAGCATATATAAAAATTGTGCCTGATGAATCGTATGAAACGCATATCACAGTTAATTGTATTAGTTAAAACTTTATTTTAAAGCCATATAAAGTAATTTTTATTTAATTCATTGTTTATATTGCCTTTTCTGGCATTTTACGTACTTTAAATCTAAAGACAATATGTATGTATAGTCTAGGGAGAGGGGGGAAATTGGTAAATGTGGGGAAATATTCTCGTCCAAAAACAGTAATTTGGGCCCTGTACCAGCTTTAACGGGTGTCTGTTTTTAAGCACTTGCCACAACAAGTAGGTTTTGCTATTTTTAGCAGTGTCCGCACAGGAAAGAGGAGATTTTTTCATGTTTTGAGCAAAAAAAAATAAAATATTTTTTTTTTGGGGGGGGGGGGGGGAAGGGGGGGACTGCTACTGAAAATAGATTATAAACAAATCGTTTTAAGCAAAAACAAACCCAAAAAATTTGATAAATTCTCATTACTTTAGTGTTTGTACTTGTTATATTTATTGTCTTCATTCCAGTTCCAGGTTGTATGCGTGGTATCATTTGTCCATGGGTCAATGTGACAATGAAACCTCTTTTGTATCACAAAGTCCTTTCTATACCTATCAAGCCAACAGCACTGCTTGCAAAAGGTTTGTTAAAAGTAAAATACAGTACAGTTCCGGTAATACGATCACCATTCAGTTCTTAATATCGAAATGGTCTTTCTATCGAGACCTTTTTAATATAAAATGAGCCGTTTGGTTCTGAAATGATTGGATTTTTAATATCAAGGGCATTATAATATGATATAATACTACAAATAACTTTGAAGGAAAAATATATAATTTAAGAAGCACGGAATACCTTGCACCCTCTCTTGATGGTCATGGTAGCAGTTTGAGTTGATATATTTGTGTAGATTTATTACCTTACCAGGCACAAAGTGCCAGAGTGAGCTACAAGGATTGCTCTTACTCCGGGTTACGTGATATGTTGTACGTCTTCCGTTCACATTTTCTTTCAAACAACATTTCCTCTGACACCACTAGGCTTATGTTAATGAAACTGGGCAGGGATGTTCCTTCCTCAGGCTGTCACTGATTTTCATAGGCTTATATAGTAAAAACTTTTAAAATCTTCTACTCTGAAACCAAAAGACCTAGAGCTTAGATATGTAGCATGTAGTATTGCATAGTGGATCTCTATCAAGATAGTTAAAATCATGATCCCGGGTCAAAATTGAACTTCAAAAGTCTTCTTGTCTAGAACCATAGGCCGAGAGCTTAGATATTTGGAATGTGGCATAATGTAGTAGTTCTCTATGAATTTTGTTCAAATCAGGACCATTTTGGCCGTCTTGTTTTAGAAATACTACATGTTTTAGCATTGCTCATAGTCTAATAAACAATGATAAGGAGTTCTGATGCACAGTAATAAGCCACAAAGGCTGCAGGCCTGAGTGGATTATATAACTAAAGAGCTGATATACAATGGCTTGCCAGTGAAATGTTGTTAAGTTACAACAATTGAATTCCATCTTTGTTCAACTGATAAACAAAGCCAGTCTTGCTAGAATTAATAACTTATGTCTATAAAAGTAGAGAATTCTCTTTCTTTTGATCCATTGTCCAACACTGTCAACCCAGTCACAGCATTGGAGGAAGTTGCCCTTTTGAGATCCCCCCACCCCTTTCTGCTGTAATACTTGTTTTCAAGAGCGATATAGTCACAAGTAGCATTTAGGGCGATACATTTGTCACAGTTAGCATTAAGAGCCATACATTTGTCACAAATAGCATTTAGAGCCATACATTTGTCACAATTAATATTTAGAGCCATGCATTTGTCACAATTAATATTTAAAGCCATGCATTTGTCACAATTAATATTTAGAGCCATGCATTTGTTACTATTAACATTTAGAGCCATACATTTGCCAGAGCTGTAAATTTGCCACAATTGACACTGAGTAAATACAGCTGACGTTTGGAGAAAACTAAGCTGTTAATCTTTGATGAGTTAGAAATTTTATAAATCGTTTTTTCTTTGTAGGTCAGGATGAATTATTCCAAACTGGAGTTGGTACAGTATTTTGTATAGAAAACATGAATTACTGTTTTTGTTTGGATAAGGACTTGGTCAACCATATTCTGAAGTCAAGGTAAGTTGCACTATAATCCAAAAATTCCTTCATACAATGTAAAGTGTTGACTGAATATGTTGTTCACAGATAAAATGGAAAAATATGTATAATTCTTAGTTCTTTTAAAACTATCCACTTAGCCTCACTACCAGGCTAGATGATAATATATTTCTTTAAAACTCAAAATACTTTCAGCCTTTTATTCTAACAGAGCTCGATCATCTTCATAAAATGAAATAGTAAATGTAAGGACTGAATGCCAGTCTACTATCCACTCTGTATATGAAATAACAGAATATTTAGAGTTTAATATTTTTGTGCGCAATAAGTCTGGTATTTGCTTTTGCAGCAGCTAGTGAACCATAACCACCATGTTGTCAGTGATGTTTTGACATAAATCATGTATCAAGGTAAAAGCAGTCTGTTGAAGAGTTATGTGACCTTGGTGGAGCAGACTTGATCCATTTCATCATGTGTGCATTGTCCTACACCATACTTGATACAAACATTAAATGAATTCCTATACACAACGTCAAATGAAGAAACCACGAGGCAAAGTGGTTCAAGCACCAATGTATGCTGGCACCACATTGCCTCGTCTGCAAGCTCGCACAACTATCTTTTGGCTACTGGCATTTTTACACAATTTGGCTAAATAATCATAATCTCTGGACAAAACTGACTGGGTATTTCAGTCAGGTTAAACAAAACTCCCTATATAGATTTTCAAATTTTGTTAGGTACTAGTATGCATGGGAGTCGTACTCGGGTCTTAGCAAGTCGCCAGGGAGAAATCCTAAGGTCTGCCGGGACTATAACCAATTAAAAAAAAAGAACTCCTTTACCTTATAAGTATGGGATAGTTATATACGTTATGTACAACATGAGTATACAGGTTGGCAATCATGACTTATGGTCATCTTGTATGAATTGATTTAATGCTGTGATGATTTTATTTCAGGGATGAATCTTTTGGAACCTATGGGGTACAAGTTTTTGTAAGGTATGTCATACTTCACTGCATTATTTAAGATTTTAACCTCTCTTTCAATAACCAAACATCAATTCTTTTAGCCATCAAGGATAGCTTTTTATAATGTATTCATTGTCCAGTTGAAAGAGACCATTAATAGTTTTAAAGAATGCAGAGTAAAAGTTAAACGACTGCATAGTTCCAGTGCTGGTCTCACAAGAAAATATGCGCTGACTGGTAGAATCAAGGTCAAGGTCACAGGGACTTGTGCCAGTGCTAATTTGGCGGGTATTCATCACCTTCAGTGATAGTTCTAGTTTATTTCTTTAGCAGAAATCACACTTTCTTTCCAGGTTTTGTTTGTATGAAAATAGTGTGATACATCAGGATATTATACCAGAATGTATTGTGCGAGTTAATGGAGAGCGAGCCTTACTTCATGTAAGTTTATTGCTTTTATACCACTTCTTGATAAGGCTAAACAAAAAGATATGTGTGTGTGGTCTCTTTGCCAAAACATTTAAGATTGGTCTGTTGGCAGGTTTTGGACCTTCGGGTGGAATATAGAAATTGACTAGTCTGTCGCCACTTCTCTGTCCAGAGCACAACTCCAAAACTATAAAAGGGAATTACTTAAAAATTTCATACAATGATAGAGCACAATGAGGGGAAGTGTAGTGCCCAAGAACCATAACTCTACCTTGAATCAATTGTTGGGTATGAATTTTTTAATTAATAAATTACATTCAATCATGCACCTATTGACAAATGACTTCCCCTACATATGACTTCCCCTAGCAACCAATTACTTCAACCTAGCAACCATTGACTTCCTTAGCAACCTTTTGTATTATCTGGCCACTACTGACTAGTGACTTCCTTAGCAACCGTTGACATCCTAAGCAACCATTGACATCCTAAGCAACTAGCAACAGTTGTGTTTTGTAATCACTGACTTTCCAGTACTGATCAGTGATTTCCTTAACAATCAGAGACTTTCCCTAGCAACCAGTGGCTTCCTTATTTAAGGGCACTGGTACTCAGGTGAGCGATATAGGGCCATCATGGCCCTCTTGTTCATTGAATCTTCATGAAACTTAGTCAGAATGATTATCTTAATGAACTCGAGATTTAGTTTGAATAAAGGGTAAAAAACTAGGTCACAGGGTCAAATATGGAAACCGCTGAATGACAAGGTTGCTTTTTTCATTGGATCTTCATTTCGAAAGATTGTCTTAATAAAATTTAGGTTGAGTTTGAATATGGGTCATCTTAGGTAAAAAACTAGGTCACCTGGATAACAAACTTGTATATGCTATATATGTGACATTCACAACGCCATTCATCATGAAAATTGATTAAAAACTAGGTCACTTCATCAATTCTGAAGAAAATGTTGTTTGTACTCTGAAAGTCCTATTTTATAGCCAATCATCATGTAAATTAATCACAAGATCTGTCTGGTCGCTGTCAAGGTCAGACAGAATGATTGTGTTTATGATATGTAGTTTGGGGTTGAAGTTTGATCACATATGGTCATAAGTTTGGTGTCAGGTGAGTGATATAGGGCCATCTTTGTCCTCCTGTTAATGTTTGATTCTTTACATGTACTAGTAAACAACCAGAAACCAGAGATTTTAGACTGAATTTAGAAAATTGGTTTGTAATCTTAGCATCTGATATTCAGGAAATTGTAACATTTGCTACTTGGGTCCAGTAAGTTGTAACGGTGAACTGTCGATGAACATCTGTACATGTATAACAAGTAGAAATTACCGTTGTAAATTTGGACTGTGAATAATACAATTGCAGCTAAAAAACAAGGATCTTGGAGGGCCCCTGGATATTACTAAAATGTGTGCTTTTACAGAGGGAAAGGACAGTGAGGATATTCTTAGTATTGAATGGCTGCCAAGTGCTAAACGGGTAAGCTATTTTGAATTGTGTGTAGTGTGAAAATTGTGAATAAAGGTGATACAACATATATTTCCTTGTTGCCTTTAGAAGACTAATTTTTTATTTATTTTCTTTTTTTGTCATTGTCATCAGAAGACTAATTTTTTTTTTTTTCGTCATTGTCATCAGAAGACTTTTTATGCCCCTGAAGGGTGGCATATTAAAATCGCACCGTACGTCTGTGTGTACCCACTTACAAATTTGTGTCCGGACTGTAACTCTGTCATGCATTGAAGGATTTTAAAATAACTTGGAACACATGTCTAGCACGTCTAGACGACGTGTCGCGTGCAAGACCCACATCCCTACCTCAAAGGTCAAGGTCACACTTGGCGTATGAAGGTTATGGAATCCTTAATATATGCACACATTCGTGTCTGGACTGTGACTTTGTCATGCATTGAAGGATTTTAAAATAACTTGGCACAAATGTCTAGCACATCAAGACGACGTGTCACGTGCAAGACCAACGTCCATAGCTCAAAGGTCAAGGTCATACTAGAGTTTGAAGGTAATGGATTCCTCTATATATGCATATATGCACACATTCGTGTCTGGACCGTAACTTTGTCATGCATTGAAGGATTTTAAAATAACTTGGCACAAATGTCTAGCACATCAAGACGACGTATCGCTTGCAAGACCCACATCCCTACCACAAAGGTCAAGGTCACACTTAGAGTTTATAGGTAATGGAATCCTGTATATATGCATACATTTGTGTCCGGACTATAACTTTATTATGCTTTGAAGGATTTTAAAATAACTTGGCACAAATGTCTAGCACATCAAGCGGATGTGTTGCGTGCAAGACCCAAGTCCCTACCTCAAAGGTCAAGGTCACACTTAGTGTTTAAAGTAATGGAATACTGTATGCATGGTTACTCTGTCATGCATGGAAGGATTTTAAAATTACATAGCACATTTATTGAGCACATGGAGAGGACACAGACTGTGAGGCACCTCTTTCGGGGGCATTCGTCACTTGTGAGGGACAGCTCTTGTTTTTGTTTTTTTCGTCATTGTCATCAGAAGACTAATTATATCTGTGATGTGTTGAGGCCACATTTAATATCTTATCTTTATGAAAATTGGTTAGAATGTTTTTCTAAATGATTTCTTGGTCAAGTTGGAAACCAGGTCAATTCCAAAATTCATAGTTTAGGTTTACATTTCAGATATACTATGTTACCGTGTGTGTAGCAGAAAAGCTAGATATAGCAGATGTTGTTTCAAAGTGGATGGTAGAGAATGTAAAAGATCCATCTTTTACAAGACAGATGGGTAAATATAAAATTGTGCTTTAAACTTTGCTCCTGTCTTAAAAGTTATGGAAAAGATGTACAGTAAACTCTGTATAAAACGAATGCCTTTGGACTAAATTTGTGCGCTTTATCCCTGTAGTATTAGATAAAGATGGAAAAAAGTCAGGCAAAGAAAAGTTGTTCCATTAGAACAGAAATGTTGCTATATCTGGAGTTGTTATATCCAGAATTTCGCTATATCCGGAGTCATATATATGGGGTTTACTGTAACTGGCAAGAGTCAATAAACTCTGACCTTCGATAAATTCCTACCCCCACAATCAAAGTTTTGGGGACATAAAAAGTCAACCTATCGGTCCGTCAGTTTTTCGGTGTCATTTTCCCCTATATCTCCTAAATTCCTTGATAGATTAAATAAAACTTGAGTTAAATGTTCATTTTATCAAGGTAATTTGCAGAACCCATATTCCAACGCCATCACCCCAAGATCAAGATCACATTTAGGGGTTATCGGTTTTATTGGTGTCCACTCCATAACTTCTTTACCACATGAAGGATTTTCTTGAAACTGGTCAAAGCTCATCTCACCAAAACGACTTGCAGGTCCCATGTTCCAATCCTGCTTGGCCAAGCTTAAGGTCAAGATCACAGTTAAGGGTCAGAGGTCATGAGAACATATCTCCTAAACCCCTTGAAAGATTTTCATGAAACTTGATATAGATGTTCAATATTTAAAGATGGTGTGCATGGTATGTATCTCCGCTATCTGAGTTCAACGTCAAGATGATACTTTCAGGGATCAAAGGTCATGTGTTTTTTTTTGTTGTTTTTTAAATGTGTTTATGTATTTTGGTCCTCTTTGTAACTGCAGGTCCACAAACTGGATGTCAAATGAGCAAGTCACAAATGTTAATCATATAGTTGTTGAGGTTAGGGTAATAAGAGAAGCCATTTCTTGTGATAAGGCATGCTTGTCATGCTTGTGGGAGTATTTTAATTACGTTAAGGCCACACCAATTTGATTAATAGTTCGTCGGATTTTCCGCTACTTCAAAATCCTAAAGTGGAAAATAAAAAAAAAAAACTGCCGCATGTCCGTCGAAATCAAATTTTATTTTTGCGCAGCGCTAAAAACTGTCGCTAATTTCAGGTACTTTCGGTTCATTTTAAACTCTTTTGTTACAAGTGTCTCAAATTAAGCTCTGAACACACTCGGTTGTTGATAGCGGCATCGTATATTAAAACGTTTTAGGCGTCGGGAAGTTTCAAAAACATCAAAATACAAACATATTTCTAGTTTTTATTGATAAATAAAAGTTAATCAGTAAAAAACATTAAATTTCAAGTCACGACCCGAATGTGGACTACGCGAAACACTGTCCAGACAAATGGTCACCGTCTTTCTTTAGGGAAAGAGTTTCAAAATAGGGAAAGAGTTTCAAAAAAAGCTTATTAGCTTACTACTCGATCCCTTGTCTTTGTAATATATATTGTACTTACATATTTGATAAATAAAAATATTGTTTAAACTAACTAAATGGTCACCGTGATCGGACACTCTAATTAGGTCGATGGGTGATTCGGGGGGGCATTTGGATGACCAACTTTGCGTGGACACTATGGCTGGATGTCGTGGTGATGGGTGACAATTGGAAAACCGCCTGGTGCTCTACTCTCCATCCACAGACAAGAGTACATAACTCTGTGAAGGTTTTTGTCAGAATTATGCCCCTTTTTTGACTTGGAAAATACATTGAACATGGGTAAAATCCACTCCGTAACTTAATCCTTTAAAGTATTGCTGCGAATCTTGGAATACTTGTTTTAATATCAATACCCCAATCTATAGGCAAGGGAAGGTAACTCTGTCAGACTCTTTTTTTTAATTAAGGCCCTTTTATCGACTTAGAACCTCGTTTAAGTTTTTTTACCAGACAACTTTTAACTTAACTGTTTGAGATATTACTTAGAAAGTTGAATACTTATTTACCATCATGATCTCCAAGCATATATAGGCAGGAGAGGGTTACTATGCATAGGATTTCATTTGAATTATGCTTGCCTTTCGACTTAAACATCGGTTAAAATTTTCATTCTTGTCCACTTGTTTACTTGACCGTTTGAGAGATTACTTTGAAAGTTGGAATACTTATGACACTTAGCTGTAAGCAAGGGAAGATAACTCTGTGAACATGTTTCTTGATTTGTACTTAAAATTCCTAGTTGACGTCTTGTGTGCAACTACTTAATTTAAAAATGTATTCAATTAAGCTTGAAAACTCTTGACTTACTATCTTGCTACTTGTGACCCTTGTTTATAGACCCTTTAGATTTTTGTACTACGAACATTTTGTTTTAATGGAAAGCACTGCTGACACCTCTTGTTATAATTACAAACAAAGATAGGATATAATTATGTGATTTATTTCAGACATGGGACCTTCTAATTTTGAGAAGTAAAAAGGTCAAAACATCAAATTAAAAAGTGCCCGCCGCATGTGAAATTTCAAAAAGTAAATAAAGAATATTTTAAATAGTGCCCCCCCCATGTGAAATTTCAAAAGTAAATAAAAATAAATAAAAAGTACTCGCCGCCTGTGAAAATTTGAGAAGTAAAAAATAAAATAAAAATAAAAATTTACCCGCCCCCCCCCCCCCCATTTTTTTAGAGAAAAAATCCGAAGAACTATTAATCAAATTGGTGTAGCCTAAGTGATAGCTGTAGTTTGTCTGAATTTTGCCCTTTTCATTCTTAGAAACTTCACATTAAAGTTTGAATGCAGCTGCCAAAATCTGAAACTGATGTGTATATTGATTAGAAATTACCCCTGATTCCTGTCATAATAAGATATTTACAGTGAATTGTGTCATTTCAGTTCAGGATAAGATATTTACCATGATTCTTATGGTTTCAGTGCAGGATAAGATATTTACTGTGAATCCTATGGTTTCAGTGCAGAATAAAATATTTACTGTAAATCCTATGGTTTCAGTGCAGGATAAGGTATTTACTGTGAATCCTATGGTTTCAGTGCAGGATAAGATATTTACTGTGAATCCTATGGTTTCAGTGCAGGATAAAATATTTACTGTGAATCCTATGGTTCCAGTGCAGAATAAGATATTTACTGTAAATCCTATGGTTTCAGTGCAGGATAAGATATTTAATTTGAATCCTATGGTTCCAGGCAGAATAAGATATTTACTGTAAATCCTATGGTTTCAGTGCAGGATAAGATATTTACTGTGACTCCTATGGTTTCAGTGCAGGATAAAATATTTACTGTGAATCCTATGGTTTCAGTGCAGGATAAGGTATTTACTATGAATCCTATGGTTCCAGTGCAGAATAAGATATTTACTGTAAATCCTATGGTTTCAGTGCAGGATAAAATATTTACTGTGAATCCTATGGTTTCAGTGCAGGATACAATATTTACTGTGAATCCTATGATTCCAGTGGAGAATAAGATATTTACTGTAAATCCTATGGTTTCAGTGCAGGATAAGATATTTACTGTGAATCCTATGGTTCCAGTGCAGAATAAGATATTTACTGTAAATCCTATGGTTTCGTTGCAGGATAAGATATTTACTGTGAATCCTATGGTTTCAATGCAGGATAATATATTTACTATGATTTCTTTTATTTCAGTGCAGGAGAAGTTGAAGGCCGATAAATATGTAAGCTGTACAAGTCTGAAGACATCACTGACATGTCCAGTAAGTTACCTCCCAAAAAATTTTTATAAAAAAATTTTTTAAAATTCCCCCCCAAAAAAACTTCCCCCTCTTTCTTCCCCCCCCCCCCCCCTTACCTCCTAGAAATGTTTGATACAGAGATTGTCAGGAGTCCCCACAGACAGGATTTACTGCTTTTATCTGGTCAGACTATTAGTTTGTCTGTCTGTCTGTATTAGAATATAGGTTTTATATAAATTAATTCCACTTTGATTACGAAGAAAGTTTCTATAACTTACTGAATCGCTCTAGAACCATCAGTTATCATGCTGGCCTAAGATAGGCAACAAGTTTTGCATAGCTGCTACACATCTACAGCTGGGTAGACTAAGGCATGTGAGGTATCAGTGTCTTTGCCAAAGGACACATCTCGTGCTCCGGCTAGGATTTGAACATAGGACCTTCCGTTCTGGATGCGAATACTGTAACCGCTAAGCTACTGAGGCCAACATTGGTACTTCGATTAGAGGTCATATTTACCTGAGAAAAGATACATGTTTTATTTAATGCTTTATGTACATGTAAAACATTTTGTATGATTGAACCTTTGTAAAATAGGCAATGAAATAGACACAGAAACTTTCAATCCCAGATTTTATGGCATTACAGAAATTTACACTAGTTACCTGATACAGCTGGCTTCGACTTGTTTCCTGTTTATTTCAGTTAGGAAAGACTCGTATTGTGTCGCCATGTAGAGGACAGAACTGTGTACATATACAATGCGTAGATGCTGTTACGCTGCTGAAGTTGAATGAAGGACGTCCCTTGTCAGGAGAGAAGTGTTACGTGTGCGACAAACCTGTCGGCAGTATATATATTGATGGGTATGTACGTTTTCATGTCAGGAGTGTATATATATACTGTACATGAAAAGATTTTAAAAAAAAAAGTCATTTCATTTTGCTGTTTTCTGTATGCAGTATGAAAATTTCATGTTCTTACTTTAGTGGTAAATGCAACATTAGTTTAGAAAATTCTGTTCCACCACTTAATTTCAAGTACTTGAATGGTTTAGTGTGTTCTTTGATCTTACAATAACGTATGATCTATTTAGTGTAAGTTACGAAACCTCGAAATTTTTAGGGCTGTCTCATTTACACGTGTAAAATGAGCTATTTCGATTACTACAGATACATGTTTACAAATCTAATGATTATTTTACATTAGCAGGACCACCATACAAATGATGATCTTGATTAATATGCAAGTTTTATGTTTTAAATTGTGTTTCTTTTACAGTTTGGTTTTGGAGATTCTTACGTCAGTGCCAGACTTTATAGATGAAATAGAGTTTAAATTTGATGGCTCGTGGACATATGAGGGAAAGGTTGATTCACCTACCCTAGGTATTCACCATCATCTGTTTTAAATACTCATATTTCCAGGTTGTTTTAGGGGAAGTATTCATACCCAATATACCCAAATTTACTTGAATACAATTAAGTTTTATGTTATTTACCTGCATATTTTCCTCGCACATTTTATTACATTTATTATATGATAGCTTTTTGCCCACATTTTACTTAAATAATAACATGTATTAGTTATTGCAGAATAAACTCTCAGGAATGTGTGGGGAAAATGCTAGATTTAGTTTTCAGTAAATATGGTTATAAGTGTGACTTATTTTGATAAGTCTGTCATGGTTTTACCAATATAAGAAAGGTTGCGTATTTAAATTCTTCAGAAACCCTTCCAATATGTATTGTGAGATAAAACGAGTGCACTTAATGATGCACAAAGACCTTTTTTGTTGCTTTGTAAAGCTTAATGTTATATGAATTAAAATGGCCATACTGAATTATGGTAAGGAATGAAGCTTTAAACACAGTACAGTGCAACCTCTCAGAAGTGAATATCCTTCGGAACACAGAACTGTGTTTGTTGTAGAGAAATGTTGTTCTGGAGAGGTCGATTCCTTATATGCAACCTCTCAGTAGCCAACATCTTTCGGAACACAGAACTGTGTTTGTTGTAGAGAGGTGTTATTGTGGAGAGGTTGATTCCTTATATAACTGAAGCAACAGGAAAGGAAATACATGTCTTTTAAGGGAGTTTATTGCTTTAGGGAAGGGTCGTTTGGGGAGGTTGGACTGTAGATGCTTTGAAAACATGTAAGAAATGAGTTATGTGGAGTTCTCTCTCTTATTGACAAGTATTAATGAAAATACATGTAAGTATGTATTAAAAAGAGTGGATTTTTTATCTTTTTTTTTTTTTGTCAATTTCTAACTAGAATTGTCAAACATTTTTTTTTACAGATTTTTCACGAGATATGTATCAGTGATTATAGTCTTTCTTTAAGGTCTCTTTGATTGGTAGTATCACTTTAAAGTTAATGAGTTTTATACATTTATAAGTAGTAAAGCAATGTAGGAATCTTAAGTCAAGTATTACTTAGAAACTTCATGTTGGAATTTTTCCAAACTTACTCTGATGCATCCTTGCACTGACTCCAGCTGCTGCCACTGAAATTAGAAAAACCTTACTACTGTTTCTCATGAACCAATGGATGAAATGTCACTAAACTCGCTCTGTAGCATTCTAGCATTGTCCCCTTCAAGAAAACGGGAATTGATCCAGTCCAGTGTCCACATGGGGCTGCTATTACTAAAATGAGAAGAAAAATAAATTGTACCCGGTAATATATGCTGCATTATAATAGTTTAGAATACTACATAACTCAACATGTTATGGGAAACAACAGTTTTAATAAAAAATATCCAGTACTACAGTATTTTACAGTACCATAGAGTACTTTTAAAGTGCCATAGTGACCAGCACATTTGAAGGGGGTATTAATCACTTCTAGTGATAGCTCTAATTGTACATTGTCTTTGTAGACGTGAGGTGTCAGGAGGAAGAACCACTGATAGATGCAGATTTGACACTTCCGCAGTAAGTACATTTGAAATAAGGTTGAAAACAAGAATAGTAAAAACTAAAAAAATATTAATTAGTTTAATGGTCCAACCCCCCCCCCCCCCCCCCCCCCCATGAATATCTGTCAGGTTTTCCCCCCCCCCCATGCCGCTCATAGCTCTACCAAAATTGTTCAAAGAATTCCATTCCATGCAGAACTCTGGTTGCTATGGCAAAAAAAAGGAAAAACTTTAAAAATCTTCTGAAACCACTTAAGGCCAATGATCCAAGCTCATTTTCTGGCTTACCTTCACAGCTCTGATCTTTGAGTCAAATATTTTATCAAAGATAAGGCTTTCACCTGTATGTCTGGATTGATACTTGGATGAGACTACCGCGTATGTCGAATATCTTGAGAACAACTGACATTTTAGTTTATACTAATTTATTCTAGGTCGATTGTGAAATAAGTTATTCAACTTATATATACACTCTCGACACCTCATTCCTGATGGTATCCATCGCCGTGAGGGTATGAGAGAAAAGAAGCCAGTTTCCCTTTTTATGCTGAGCTCCAGGCAAGGGAGCTACTGGTACCATTTTTTACGTCTTTGGTATGACACGGGCAGGGAGCGAACCCACGATCTCCCGCACTCGAAGCGGGCGCTCTACCACTGGAACCTGGAGAACTTAGACTTTCTTTAGGACTCCAAGAGGGGATTCAGCAAAGGACATTTCATCTTGTATTGGGATAATTCAGATTCAGTTTGTAATGTTGATAAGTTATACCACTGCAGCGCTTAGCAAGAACAGCTCCCATCTGTTTCCAGCAAGACCAGCTCTTGGTCTATTTTTACGAAGCGGGCTCTGAAGTGACTTTATAGTTTACAGACTGAGGTGCTTGTACAGAGATTATTTTTCAGCACTAAAACACTTGTTTGATGACTTTTATGTATATTATGCCTTTCAGATATGAAGACGATACAGTTGATGAGGAAGTTGTTGTGTCAGATAGTGATGAGGTGGAGGAACAGACATTTTTAGATGTGATCAAATCTCGCCTGTCAAAAATTCAATCTCAAGTGGACCAACTGGATTTGCTTTCAAAACGGCATGAACGGATTAACTTAAAACCTGTTAATAGTTCAGAAACTTTCTCTATAAGCAATGACACCAACGATATTGCAATACATTTATCTGAAAATGATGTCAAAAGACCTGCTAATTGTACAACTGATAAAAAACCAGTTTGTAGAACAGAAACTTTCTCCATAGACAATGAGACCGACGATATTGTAATAGATTTATCTGAAGATGAGGTCAGAAGACCTTCTCATTACACAACTGATAAAAGATCTATGAAAGCTAGTACATATAGTAGTTATCCCCATAAAGTTGTTTATAAGCCACCTCAGAAAGGGCCAGGGCAAGACTTTGTAACAAAAGAAAGGCTTCTTGAAAATGAAATTGAAAAGATGTTACAGGAGGTGAAAAAATCTGAAAAGCATAGAAAAGAGACAAAAAGTCATGAGATTGCACTCCCTAATGGTGTTGCGGTTGTTGTTGGCTCTTGTGGAAGAGGAGGAAGCCAAATAGCAGATTTACTTGTTGGATCAGAATTCAGAAAGATCTCGAACAAAACCAGGGTGACCCGAAAAATTGACACTCAGAATAGTGATGGAAATGATAAAATGAAAGATATTGCTAGTTATAAAGGCAGTTTACCTGAAGGAAAATGGGAAAGTGATCAAGATGGTGAATCTGAAGATGATATTGTTGAAATTGATATTGATTCAGGTGATCATGACATGGAATTAGGTAACAGCAAAGATCAGTTACCTGAAGATGATATTGTCGAAATTGATATTGATTCTGGCGATCATGACATGGAATTAGGTAACAGCAAAGATCTGTTACCTGAAGATGATATTGTCGAAATTGATATTGATTCAGGTGATCATGACATGGAATTAGGTAACAGCAAAGATCAGTTACCTGAAGATGATATTGTCGAAATTGATATTGATTCAGGTGATCATGACATGGAATTCGGTAACAACACACATCAATTACTTGAACTGAAAACTGATGATGGTGGTGATGCTGTAGTTGAATTTAACTCAAGGCAAAATGAAATGGATATGATGAAAGACTATTACCATGGATATCAGCTATTTAAGTCTGATGGCACTGAAGTAACTGCTACCCATTCAAGTCACTCAGGGATTTGTCTTCCAGTATTTCCAAGTGAATCTGGAACAGAATGTAAGAAGAGTCATAGAAAAGACAAACCAGCTACAGCGAAGTCATTACTAGGAATAGTGAGTACAGATGATGATGATAATGATGATGATGATGATAAAGACTCAAAACTAAAGCTGAAAATAGGAAACTTTACACAGAAGCACGCAGAAAATATCGTATTAGGTAGAAGTGTGCATGAACTGGCCCCTTCAGAGAACAGTGATAGCCCAGGTGAGACAAGCTAGAATCCATAGTAGGTGCACCCCCTAACCTTCATGCTGAAACAAATTTTTCCATTTGACTACAGATACTCTGTAATACTCTTTGATGATCCCTGAATGTTTTATTTGGTCTTCTAGCAACAGTTATTGTGATCTTTATCTGTCAGTGTCATCTATGTAAAGAAAGGATTGCTTCTGCATCATCTTTTAAATCATTTTATGTACAACAATGAAGTAGAAACATTCTGATTCGTGAAAAGTATAATGACATATTGAAGTGACTCATTTTCTGTCTTTAGAAGACCAAATAAAACTAACAATGGGGTTTGTATTGAAACAAGTCAATGAATATGCCTTGTTAGAACTTATGAGTTATGGGACTTTAAAGACATGTTTGCCTATTTAGACGACTTGTTGATATTCAGTAAAGCCTTGATAACATTGGAGGGTCACATTTTCAAATAATTTGTCCCCACCTTAGTTATTGTGTCTTTGCCTGTCAGTCCGCCCCCCCCCCCCCCCCCCCCCCCCCCCCCCCCCCCCCCCCCCCCCCCCGGTCCCTGCCCCCCCCCCCCCCCCCCCCCCCCCCCCCCCCCCCCCCCCCCCCCCCCCCCCCCCCTTTTTGACCTAAGCTCTCAAACTTCATAGGATGAATGGTCTTATTGAGCAGATGATCCCTATTGTTTTTGGTGGTCAGTGCAACCCCCCCCCGCCTCGCTTCACGGATGATAACTAGAGTTCCTTTTGACCTACAGCCCTCAAACTTCATAGGATGATTGGTCTTATAGAGCTGATGATCCCTATTGTTTTTGGGGCCGGTAGGCCCAAAAGGTCAGTCTGACACTGACCGTTGGTCAATTTCTCGCCCCCGGATGATAACTAGAGTTCCTTTAGACCTACAGACCTCAAACTTCTAGGATGATTGGTCTTATAGAGCAGAAATGATCCCTATTGTTTTTGGGGTCAGTAGGTCAAAGGTCAAGGATCACAGTGACCGTTGGTCAATTTCTCATTTCCGGATGATAACTAGAGTCCCTTTTGACCTACACCCTCAAACTGGGGGAGGTCCCCCCGTCCGTCCGTCCATTCTTCGTTTCCGGACGATAACTAGAGTTCCTTTTGACCTACAGCTCTCAAACTTCATAGGATGAATGGTCTTATTGAGCAGATGATCCCTATTGTTTTTGGGGTCAGTAGTTCAAAGGTCAAGGTCACAGTGACCGTTGGTCAATTCCCCCCCCCTCAGCTTCCGGATGATAACTAGAGTTCCTTTTGACCTAAGCCCTCAAACTTCATAGGATGATTGGTCTTATAGAGCTGATGATCCCTATTGTTTTTGGGGTCAGTAGGTCTCAAAGTAACCATACTCCCCTTTCTTTTTTCCCCCCCTCCCAAAAAAATCATACCTGACGGTTGTCAATTTCTCTTCCCCCGACGACCCCCCCCCCCCCTTTTAGACCTACAGACCTCAAACTTCATAGGATGATTGGTCTTATTGAGCAGATGATCCCTATTGTTTTTGGGGTAGTAGTTCAAAGGTCAAGGTCACAGTGACCGTTGGTCAATTTCTCGTTATAATTTGGGGTCACTAACTCAAAGGTCAAGGTCATAAGGGGGGAGACAAGTTTTTTTGTGAAAAACAATCTCTAGTTTGTTTTAAAAACTTGCTCAGAAACATTGGTATGAAGGGTAGTTGTGCATATTATAATTTAGGGTTACTACTCAAATGTCAGGGTCACAGGGACCTGAAAACAGAAAATCTTGTCTGCACTTCTTCTCCAAAACCCCTTGCTGGATTTCTATAAAACTTGGCGGGAAGCATCAGTATGAAGTGTTGTGGTACACAGTAACCATAGTTACGGTTATTTTGTTTTGCAGGTGCTCATAGGAGAAGGAAAAGAAGACAACGTCAGAAAGTTGATAAAGAAACAGAACTTCCGCAGGAATACTTTCCTCGTCGGAGCTTTTGTTACAAAAACATAAAGAAACGTGGTACAGACCTTGCTCCTCCCACAAAGAAACTGATGAAAATGGCAGAATTGGGAATAAATCGACAAGTTGTCAAGAAAATTAATAGAAAAGGAAGATTTTTATGTGATGAAGAGCTTTTCAGGAATCCATCTGGACCAATTCACTCAAAGGAATTAGTAAAGGTAAGTCTGATCTGGTCACTCACGTGGGCTGAAGGCACACATAGGCTGCTGACTGACTGTAATCTGGTCTGACCTATGCTCTATGCTCTGTAGGTTTGTGGTCTTCTGCATTTACTTAATAATAATAATAATAATTTCTTTATTTTACGAAGGTATAACACATTAAGTTATGTGACAAATTACATATTCTTATTTAGAATGTGGTCTTTGATAAATCTAAAAATAAATTAGAGCAAATACAAAGCTATCAAGTAGAAATAAACACATGTCAGATACAAAGATATTCATTTACTCCCTAACTTAAGATGTTAAAATTCTTATTATGA